>CM029537.1:12246845-12576421 GCA_017141395.1 Laodelphax striatellus | reverse complement strand
TCACAGTGTGGACCCTCTTCTGAGTGTTGATATCACTCTTTTGATTGGTTAGCTGGAACAAATCCAATGGAGAAGGTCTTGGACAAATCAACTATAGCCTTCTTCAACCAATTCCCAAAAGATTTGCATTGAAATGATATGCAGTGTTAGGCTAGGCGTACACCGGTTAGTCAAGACAAGACAAGACGAGATTATTCACGTTTATAGTCACAAAAATTCACATAGTTGCTTGTGAAGCAGCACACACCGATGCAATGACTAATCGGTGTGTGTTGCTTCATAAGCAACTATGTGAAGTACTGTGACTAAACGTGACTAATCTCGTCTTGTCTTGTCTTGACTAAACGGTGTACGTCTAGCCTTAAAGAGAAGTCAGTCATGGAGACACCACAATATTGGTCTTTGTCGCTTGTTGCAGAATTCTATCTTTAAAATGGTGACTATTTTTAAGAAGTACTCTTACCTGGGTACTGGAGTGAAAGTTGTATGAAACAGTCTGTCAAGTATTGGGTTTTTCAATGTGTCAAGTATCAGATCACCATCTGAAAAAAATAAAATATCTAGTTGTATTAGGCCTCATTATCCACTGGAAGCGTTTCCATCTGAAAAAATGTCCAAATAGCAAACATTGAATCAATTCAGTGGCCAGTAGTTTGGACGTTTTTCGAAGAAAACGGTTCCATTGGATAAAATGAGGCTAAAACTCCTTCAATGCACACTATCTCAGTATTTTGTACAAACTGTAAAAGAATGGACACTTCTTGGAACAAATTAGCGCATCTATCTTATCTTATATTATTGATAGGCGAGCATGTTTTTTGTAATCAGAACTCCTCCGTGGTTTCTCAACCGAATTTGTTCGTTCACTCCTCATTTGAAAGATCTCATTGAGTAAATGTTTGATAAGTTCTTACATTTTGAAGAAAAAGGTATCGTGGAGATGAGAAATGAGCGATCAAAGTTTCAATTTTTGCCATTGCTTCAACACATATTATAGGGATAGGTGAGCCGAGAATTTTTACATTTCAACTTATAATTTGGCGATCAGCTGTTTTTAAACAAAAATGTATTTTTCATTGTTCAATGCACCGGTAAGGGCATTTGTGCAGAGAAAAATAGAGAGATAGCGCGTGAGAGAACGAGAAGGAGAAGAATGAGAAGATTTTGAACGAGAACAAGGGAAAGAAGAAGAAGATAGAATGAGAAGAAGAAGATGGAAAATGAGGAGAAGAAGGAAAAGAAGAAGGAGAAGAAGAAAACGAAGGTGGAGAAGAAAATGAAGAAGAAGGAAAAGAAGAAGGGGAAGGAGGAGAAGACGGAGAAGAAGGAGAAGAGAAGAAGTGGTAGAATGAGAAAAAGATTGAAAAGAGGTAGGAGGAGGAGGAGGAGGAGGAGGAGGAGGAGGAGGAGGAGGAGGAGGAGGAGGAGGAGGAGAAGAGGTGAAGAAGAAGTAGAGAAGAAGAAGAAGAAGAGAAGAAGAAGAAGGAAAAGAAGAAGAAGGGAAGAATGAAAAGAAGAAGAAGGGAAGAAGGAAAAGAAGAAGAAGAAGAAGAAGAAGAAGAAGAAGAACAAGAAGAAGAACAAGAAGAACAAGAAGAAGATGGAGAAGAACAAGAAGAAGATGAAGAAGAAGAAGAAAAAGAACAAGAAGAAGACGGAGAAGAAGATTGAAAAGAAGTAGATGAAGGAGGAGGAGGATAGGAAACTATTCCATGTATTTCAATAGTCGCAGTTTTATGCGATCTGGGATGTCCTAGTTATGCTTTATTATGTCCCATCATTTCATCATAGAGCATTTCGAAAACATGTCGCGTTTTAGATACAGATGATATATTTTGATAAGGACGCTTGCTCAAAGTACATGGTAGTATTGGAGATTCTTTTTCAATTTGTTGAATGACAAATGATTGTTATTCAATAAACAGCTGATGTGATGCTCAGCTCTGTCAATAATTTCTCAAGTCTAATAATTTCTTCCACCTAACAATAAATCAAAAACAAAATTAATAAATCCAATAATTTCTAAGGTTGATTCCAATAATGGGGCCTACGTGCTAAGTGAAAAGCTGAATAAGTTTTTTTTGAGAGTGATTAAAACTCTTACCATAACTGACAACTTCTGATAACTTGTTCTCTAAAATTCTGAATAATTTCACTTCTGTTATCTGTATTTGAATTTGTTTGTCGGGTAACATGATAGACCCCACATCGACTCCTTGTGCATGGAAAATTTGAGCCACATGAACTGTTTCTGATAAAACCATCGTATTCAAAACTCTATAAAATAAGAGGTCCTGCAATGCAAATCAATAAATTAGTTCATTCAATATACAGGGTTGGTGAAAATAATGGAAACGGCTTAATATTTCTTATACGAAGATGACTTGACGGTAGGTGACATTGGGGATCTTACTAAAATCAAAAATACTACTTTGCTGTGACTTCAAAAATCTGGTCCGCCACCTTGGATCCGCCATATTGAATCTAACTTCATTTTTCTAAATGGGAAGGTGGTCATGTTATACATGATTTTGAGCTGCACCCAAGCTCGTGCATAAACATTTCTTTCGGTGCAGCTAAGTGACATTTTACACACTAGGTATAGCACGATCCATTTAACTTGTCAGAAATCAGCTGTTTTGGTAATAATTAAACAGTGACTTCGACACAATAATCAAAAGGATTAAAAGTCTTAAAGACATTTAAAGTCTTTGAAAGACCTTTTTAAAGAAGACCTTTCAAAGAATAACTTTTTAAAAGACCTTTTCAATAATCTGTGAGATTCAGCATTTGTAGGTTAAGTATTGTGATCATATGCTCGTCGATCATATGTTTTATGACAAGTTAAACGGTTCCTGCTGTACACATAAAAAACAAAATGGCGTACTAGGGCTGGGAAAGGAGTGGAAACTCCGCCCAAAATGCCTACCTAGGGCGAGTGGGGAGGGGAAAAAACACCTGTATGGGGAGGGGGAGGGGAGACCACGCCCCCCTTCACGCTGATTGGATACGCAGCAAACACAAATATATCTACTGACATTTCACTTACCCCATCTCGTTTGCAGCTCCACAGTTTATGAGAGCGAGCCGAGAAGTAATCTTGAAAACTTTCTTCCACCATACCCCATGTGCTTGTATCAGAGTTTTCAAAAAAATTGGTGAAGACTTCTGTAGAATAACTGTGTATGTAGAATAACTTGTGATTCAAGAACTCTGTGCATATCCTGCGTACATAGTTATAATACTCATTACATTACTCATTGTATAATACTCATTTAGACATTTTAATACTCATATAACTTTACTGCCTGTTTGTTCGTACGTCTATTAAATTTAACCGGGCGATAAATCGGGGACGCAACATAATGGGATCGTCGACAAACTGAACTAACTTGAAATTGAGAATTGAGACAAAATAGTTATGGAAAGCCTAAAATTGCATTGATTTTATTTGCAAAACTACACTACTCATCATTTTTATTAAATGTTATTACAAAATTATATTCTGTAGACAAAATTTATGAATTGCACTCAGAGTTTTTATCAATGAGGCAGAAGGTATCTGGTAGTGAAAAATACTAATGGCATAATTTTTTCAAATATCAGCTGGTTGTGCACACATTTCGAATTGTTGAAACATTTCTACTCTGTTGAAAACAGGGTTAAATTAATTGGTGCTGATTGAGGGATTAAATTTTTCCAGCGGTTAAATTCTTTACATAGACATCAGATAAAATATTTTCACATGTGGTTAAAATTTTATCAGATGGGAAAGTACAAGTTTCAGTTTTACCAATCAAAAGTCTAATATTGTGGCTTAATGCAATTTTCGGAGCTAGTTCGTTTCGAATGAACATGTAATTTATTAGAGAATGTTAATGCAGTTGATTTTACTAGTTATTTAGCTAAAATATATTGTTCTGGTAACACTATTTCACTTGGATTTTTAATTTCAAATTAGTTCAATTTGTCGTCGATCCCACTATGTTGCTGTCCTCGATTTATCACCCGGTTAAATTTAATAGACGTACGAACAACCAGGCATATAACTTTAAAACTATGAAATACATTATACAGAGTCTGGCTGTGAATCGGGCGATTTTGAAATAACCTTTTTAAAAAAAAAAAGGATGAATATTTCAAAATTGTATTGTTACTATCTCAATTTACATTGAAAAGCATTCAAGAAACAACATTCAAATTGTCATTCCTGATTGAGACATTCTTGTATAGGCGATTTCTGGAACGTCACATCATTTCATGGAGAAATTTCTCCATTTCGGGATATCAACCGATTTGAAAAAAACATTTTTGAGAACATTCACGCTCACACATGTCTGTATGACTGGAGTCATCTTTCTGGAATAAGGCTAGGCGTACATCGGTTAGTCAAGACAAGACAAGACGAGACTAGTCACTTTTAGTCACAGTAATTCACATAGTTGCTTATGAAGCAGCACACACCGATGCAATGACTAATCGGTGTGTGTTGCTCCATAAGCACCTATGTGAAGTACTGTGACTAAACGTGACTAAACTCGTCTTGTCTTGTCTTGACTAACCGGTGTACGCCTAGCCTAAGGTTTCATTGTTCATTCCATATTGACGGAGCTGAGGATTGAAGAACGAATGCAACATTTCCGAATAGCATTGTGCATTCACTGTTTGCTCCCTGTTTGCTCAAAAAAAAATATCATTTCTCATTGCATATCAAACTGTTATTTGCTTGAATGGAGTGGTTTTGATGGAATTTTGATCAGGGTTTTCAACTCTCCGTTCTGTATCGGAAATTTTGATTACTCACAAAACCAGAGAGATGAAAATATTTTTCATCGCTGGCTGAGCGTATGCTCCGTGATGTGATGGGCAGTTTCAGAAATCGCCTGTACAAGAATGTCTCAATCGGGAATGACAATTTGAATATTGTCTCTTAAATGCTTTTTTATGTAGATGAGGATAGTTACAATACAATTTTTAAATATTCATCCGTTTATTTTTTACAGTAATTTAAAAATAGCCCCATTCACTGCCGGACCCTGTACTTAACTCTCTATTTTGATTTCACGAGTACTGGTAATTATTTTGCTTGAAACTTTCTATTGACTTATACTGCCACTTTAAAATTTAAAATTAAATTTTCAAGGTTATACAACAATTCTACAGATCTTTCTGAATAATTTGGTACCATTTTCATGATTATTGGTTGGAAAATATCATCCGAAGGAGAAGGAGTAAACTTGTTTCACCCCCTTCACCAACACAAGCAAAAATCACCTAATTTTTTAGAAATTCAGTCAAAGGTATTAATTATAATTACATGTAAATCATGTAGCCTTCAAACTCCGCCTACTATCTCTTATTGATAAGCCAGAAATGAATGACTCTATTTATCTATCTATTTAATTATCTATCTATCTATTTATAAATAGAAAAATTTCTATTTATTTATTCAGCAATGAAAATACTTGAACAATGCTTGACTGTGTCTAAAATTCTTCCATGAATCATAGCCTAATTTGTAAATCATGTAGCCTTCAAACTCCGCCTACTATCTCTTATTGATAAGCCAGAAATGAATGACTCAGCTAGTTCTGAATTCGACCGGTAGATGGCTTCAGTTACTGGGTGATTTACAGCTTCAATTTTTACAGACACGCCTCCAAGCTCCGCCTCTCTCCCCTGATTGGTCGGCAATGCACAACGCAGCTAGTTCTGAATTCTGTCGTAAGATGGCAGCAGTTACTGGGTCATTCAAGTTACAATTTCATTATTCTGCCTTCTAGATGTCAGAGGTGTTTTACCCAAAGTGAATCCCCAAAGTGAAGCCAAAAGTAGATTAAATTACTTCATCCAAGCTACCATTTTTAAAATGTACTCATCCACAATTCATTGCTATTATTGGATTGATTCAACTTCTGCCAATGTTTATGAATTGGCATAAATTTCTATATGAGCTTCTTCTGGATACAGTTTTATAGGGAGGAAAACTTGTAATTACATCCAAATAAATAGGCTTTGACTTCGAATCAGTGGATTTGATAGAAATAATTCATATTAAGCAATACAAATAGCCAACTATTGCAGCTATAGAATCTGAAGAAGCAGATTTTAAATTTTATTCAATACTGATTATCTACAACAGTAATTAGCCAGTGATAGAAGGGTTTCTGAAGTAAGGTAGAAGACTCAAAAATCGGACGAAACGCTACTCTTTGGTAATACGCACAGAAGCGTGAAAATCAGTCGGACAAAACGCTACTAATTTTCAAGAATTTGGGTGTCGGACGAAACGCTACTCGGACAAAACGCTACATATTCCTTAAAAGTTGTCTCGAAGAGAATTGACCCAAAAGTTACCGGGCTACTTTTGAGATTCCACAAACTAACTCAGTACATCTAATAACTTAGTAACTTTTAATGCCAACAGATTGTGCTACATGCAGCACAAAAAACCTATTTTTGGATTACATTATATTATATTATTTCTCCCATTTAAAATGATTATTTTTGAAAAACAACTAGAGCCTGCAGAAATTCGATTTTTCATCTTTCTTTTGGTGCAAACAGCATCAAAGTCGGTCCTCTCAAATTTCTCCACAAATTTTCCAAAATCTACTCTATTGGCACCAATCTCTTTAGATGATAATCAAGCCAACTCACACTTTTTTGTCAGGTATATTCTTCACAGTTTCTTGTGGCTCGGAACCGAATTCAATCACAATTCCTCTAGAAGTGTGAAGACCGTTACTGAATTGCACTATTGGATTGTCCAAACGGTAGAAAATATCTCGTCTAGAAAATAAAAGAGAATAATAATCGGGTGGAATGGGATTGAATATTTATTATCTTATTTCCAAGATTCATTATACAATATCGATATAATATTTATTATCTTACTTCCAAGATTCATGATACAATACTGATATAATACATTTATCTTATTTCCAAGATTCACAATATTAATATACAGTAATAATTAATGTCGAGTCATTTCAATCAGAAAACATGAAATTTTCGAGATTCGAGAAACTTTTTTGTTTTAAAAGATAAGTGGGTGGTGAAAGCGAGAAAGTTGTTCAGACTTTGAAGTTTTTCATCCCAAAACTCCTTCTATTCCAAAATTTGCTTGAAATTGTTCAAAAAAAATTAGGTTATGTAAAAAATTCACACTCTAAAAAGGTAGACTAGAAGGTATGCCAAAAAACAATTGAAACTTTAAAATCTTCTCATATAGCCTATTGAACAAAACTTGAAAATTTCATAGATCAAGCTTACCCTTCAGTTTTGAAATGTACATCTTCATGTGAATATACTTTCACAGAACCATCTGAAAATACAGGAATAATTTAATGAATTCTTGGATATATTTGTGTTTTAAATGATGTATTCATTAAAACATGATAATATTAATATTGTATTCCACAAATTTCGCGTACCCCCTATTATACAATTAATTCAAAATTGTAAGTATCATTAGTTAGCTTTTTCCCAAGTTTTTTTAATACATGTATCATCACTCTCATGTTATAAAATCTGAATTAAAAGATTTTAATGAATAAAATTACCACTTTTGTTCTCAGTTATCAATGTTAAAACTTGTTAGGCTGGAATGATGAAATTCAAGGAAGTGTATTAACGCATTTATTTAATTATAATCAATACACAAAATACAAAATCTGAAGGCAGAAGAGTTTAATTAACGCATTACACTTGTTTAATTATAAAATGTAATCAAGCGCAAATTACATCAAAGTATTTAAAATTGTTAGGCTCAGGTAATGTCACGCAATAAATCAGTTCTGGTAGACTACTCACAGTAATCAGTTATTTAATGTGAGGGATGAACTTGAATGGAACGGCTCAAACTGCTGGTTTCTGGCATAATTGGGCTTAATTTAAGTCTAAGATTACATTCCACTGTATGCATTCGGTTCCTGTATTTATTTTTGATATACAGCAGATGCGAGAACCCTGCCTCAAATAGATAGGAAGTTGGGAACGGAAGTAGAAACTCAACTGCTTTTCCAGCAATTTCACCATACTCTGAGCGTCGTTGGATCCAAAAATCAATAAGCGTGGTTTTCTTAAATTCTTCTTTCAGGTCTGAATCACAGTTCAACTCAAAACGCTCCTCGCTGAGTTTCAGAGGGAAATTCAAAATTGTCTTGAACAATTTTCTCAATGTCAGCAAAAGAGGTTTTGCTGAGTTAATCCATGAGTATAAACTCAAGTCTTAATCAACTGAAGAGTTAATCCATGAGTATAAACTCGAGTCTTAATCAACTGAAGAGTTAATCCATGAGTATAAACTCAAGTCTTCTTGGGAATATTTTTCAAGGCCAGCTTGGTGGGAGCTACAGTGATCTGATATTTCATTCAAAACTGTATGATTCAACAGATGGGAACAATGACACTTCATTTTTCTTTGCTTCCCCTTCTGCATAGCTTAGTTTCAGTTTCACACTATTGATTCTGCCCTTGTAGTTTCCTGTTAACATCATTTAATCTACTGAATATATCTGCCAAATACGCCAATCGGCTCAACCACAATTCTTCTGTAAGCCAGCATATCTAACAAACTGGCATAGTCCTGCTCGCGTACCCCATGGCAATGTCTCGCGTACCCCCAGGGGGTACGCGTACCACAGTTTGGTAACCCCTGGTCTAGTGGATGACTAGGCTTAAGGACCATAGTTTTTACCAGGGGGGCTGTCATTGATGGAGTGGAAGAATCGTATCTTCCCTATGTTAAAAGGGTGAAGCCTGTATCCATAGCCTTCTTGAGTTTCGTCTAAAGATGACCATGCTGTGTCTCGATCTCATTGGCCGAATACACTCTGGTCCGATGTCGGCCATTATTATTGGACCTAATTTTGGCGCTGTATTTGAATTCAGAGCCATCATGTTAAATTCAATTTCATGAAGAGTTTTGAAAGTTAATGGTATCTTTTGCGGTATAAATCAAAACTGTTGAGAGAATTTAGTTAATATTTACAACAAAATACAACATTTTTGTCGAATTTTGTGTTTTTTCGGTTGATTTGGGTAGAAGTTATGTAGATGTTTTCAAATACAGCGCCAAAATTAGGTCCAATAATAATGGCCGACATCCTACTCCCCTGATTTCTCTTACTTCCTCTCCCTTAGAAGAGAGGTTATGTTTGTCAGCTCCCTGGTTTTTACACATGTTCAAAATTACAGAGCGTACCATCCAAATTGGCCTCTCACTGGAGCATGCGCGTTGATCGCTTTCTCCCACTACAGTGCCTGCTGACTCGCGGTACAGTAAATTTCAATAGTTCATTCAGCTGGCAAACTCAGCTTTATAAAAAAATTCATATTCGCTTCGGTTACCCAGCAGTAGTATGATGTTATTTGCTTCACTGATGTTATCTTTCAATGAGCATTTTGGAGGTGACTGTACTAACCTTAGCGGCTGGAGGGGAAGCGTGGTGGGAGAGATTATCCATCTCTCTCGCACACCCCCCCCTAGACGCCAATTTGGATGGCACGCTCTGTATCTTGTCTTATTTCTCACAATATTGTTTTCGGAATCTGAAAATATCTCTCAATTTAATGGTAGTTTTGTACTTACCAAAACTAGTTAGGCCTAATAATACATCATGTTCAATAGCCCGACTATAATATTTGATCTCAGTTATTTCAATCTCAACAACTCCAGCAGTGTTTTTCATTATATTTACGGTCACGCCATCATAATGGTAGATGGACGCAATTTTTGTATCAGGTTTTATTTTGTATGTGTTCATCACTCTTCTGTATTTTCTTCTAGTCTTATGCACGTTCTGTTAACCAATCATTGAAAGTATGAGATAGACATTTTATTGATAGGATTCGGCAGTGGTGGCCCAAGAAATTGCGGGGCCCAAGGCAAAGTTCAATAGCGGGGATCACTTAAGACCTGAAATAAACCTAAACTGGCGTTATTTCATTTTCCAAGCCGTGGTTCACGGCTGTGCGGGGCCCCTGAAAAACGCGGGGCCCCAGGCGCCGCCTTTTTCGCCTTCAAATAGGGCCGCCACTGGGATTCGGTGTATTGTTGCTCTTATGGCTGGATTTCACGATTCCAGTAGACGTTCAGGTTACTGGAGCAGGTTATCTGCCTGGCAGCCTGCCCTTGCTCTGGTCACACAACAAAAAAGAATGTAATTCTTTGAATGTAATTTGTAATTAGAATTTGATTTAGAAAAGAATGTAATTTAATTTAAAAGTATTACAAAGTTATAGATAGGCATACTAAGAACAAAACGACAGAAGTCCTTTACTTATGTAAATGTAGTTTTCAGAATGTAAGCAAACTCAATGCGAGCATAACCTCAACACCACCAGTAACCTGTTCTAGTAAGTGGTCTCACGGTTCAGTTTACCTGCTCCAGGTAACCTGAACGTCTACTGGAATCGTGAAATCAAGCCATTACAGCCAGTTGCTTGAAAATCCATTCGAATTGAATCATTCTGGAATGATGTCAGAACCAAATGAGAACGATTGAGCAAATCTGGAGTCAAAACAATGTTGTCATTTTACGGCAACTAAATTCAAATTATCCTGAAACTGACTGTAAACATGATCAAAGATTATGTTATTTGCTCAATACTCAATATTTCTCACAATATTATTAGAATACAGAGTGTTTCAGAACTCCCTACCAATACTCTAGGGCGTTGTTCCTGGATGAAAACCATATTTAAATATGATATTTAAATTGTCCAAAAGTCCTTAGTTACTCACACAGCTGCCATTTTGTTTTTTTCACTTATTACTTTTTATCTCAATAATGGTGGAACATATGGAATTTAAACTTTGCACCAACATTTATGACAACTAGACAAAGCTACAAAAAAATTATGACATTTTTTCAAATCCATAAAACAAAATGGCGGCCATTTAAAATTTTGTTTCTAAAATAACTCGGAAACCGTTGATATTACGAAAATTTTACAAGAATAACTTGTTTTAGTAAATTTAATTACAAATCGATTTAAATTTGTTGAGATTGGACCAATATTGACTGAGATATGGTAGCTTTAGTGAGAGGTGACCGCTGGAGGCTGGTTGCAGTGCATCCTGGGCTTGCGGCTAAAGTCTGCTACAACAATGCAACAGTCTCCGTCTGCTTTGCATGTTATTTTTAAGCGATTTTAGATTATTTTGTGTGAATTTTAAAGACAGTAAAAAAGGGTGCAAGTAACCTCCAGCGGTCACCTATCACTAAAGCTGCAATGTCTTAGTCAATATTGGTCCAATCTCAACAAATGAGGTTTCGATCAATTTGTAATTAAATTCTGCAAAATTAGCAATCAATGAGTGAAGATATTGTCATATTTTCATTTGTTATGTTTTTAATGTCTGATGTCAAGTCCAAGCAGCGGTGGACACAGGAGGGGGGATAGGGGGGACGTGGTGGGGGGACATTATACCCCTCCAAAAATCATAAGAGCTTCTAAATATTGATGTTAAAACCTTCCCAGAGCCAAAAAATAGAGTGGAAATTTCGTTTCCAGAAGCTTATAAACTATAAAATTCTCCGTAGCGGCGGGCCCTGCGGGCCCATATTTTCTTCAATGGTAGCATGCTAGTTAGAGAGAAGCAAGACCTGGGGCCTGTTTCAGAACATTTTTTATTTTCTTCTAAACAGAAGAAAGGTGGATACGAATTCATACTACTTTGTTGTTATCAGCTTATAGTAGTATCATTCTCTATAGAATCAATCTGAATGGACTTCAGATTCTTCCTATACTCTATACTCTATAGGGACTTCTCTATAGAATCTTCCTCTAACTTCTGAAAAGTGGAGGATACAGAGAGGGTCATGACACTCCCCAAAAATCGTAAGTGTGCCTTGTAAATATATTAGTCTTGGCCTAATTGTAAACAAGTACCTTTTAGAAAAATCATTAATTTAAACTTTACTCTCAATTTAGTTTATAAATCATCTGTTAAAATGGTGTTCTTAAGATTCAAGATGTTTGGAAACTGTTAAAAGGTGTATTTCAATTGGCCAACATAACAGAATGGTGACTTGCTGAAATATTGAGCTGTGATTGGTCGGTAGGAGGGGGATTGTAACGCCTACTTTTAACACTAGGTGTAGTTAATTGTGGCTGCAGTTAGTTCAAAAATTCACCGCTAGATAGTGGCACCAACAGGGTTCTAAACTTGAAATGGCTGCCGTTCAGCTGATAATTGGATACTGCGTTGTGATTGGTCTGTGGAAGGGGGATAGTCACGCCTTCTTTCAACACTATGCGGAGCTAAATGGTGACTGTATTTAGTTCAAGAATTCACCGCTAGATAGTGGCACCAACAGGGTTCTAAACTTGAAATGGCTGCCGTTCAGCTGATAATTGGATACTGCGTTGTGATTGGTCTGTGGAAGGGGGATAGTCACGCCTTCTTTCAACACTATACAGCTAGCCAATGGTGACTGTATTTGGTTCAGAATTCGCTTTTTGCAGGAGGCTTTTTCATGCCTTTTGATACTGATACCCTGCTGGTTGATAAGTTATTTTTTGGGTGTGCCCCTTGTTTGGCTGGTTATTTGCATCAATGGAGTAAGTACTTCACACTCACCAGGGGAGTACATACATTTACATTTAAGTTGATGGAGAAAATTAAACCAGGATGCAGCTCATCCTGAGCAAGCAAGGGCGCTCACCACATTTTGCTGACGGTTGTGTTTTAAAATTTTTTGCATCAAGAGAATGTGGATGACAATAAACTTGCGATTTTTATCTTTTCCCTCTACTTAAGAGAAACCTTAAGGGTAATCATTACAGCTTGCACAATGAGGTAGAGGCAGCTATTGAGTCCTGGGTTCAAGAAAAGCTGAGATAATTGTTACAGAAAGCAAAAACTTGTAACACGTTGGGAGAAATGTGTAATGATTTACCATGACCATAGTGGAAATATAAAAATATACACGATTTTGAAGCTTAAGATTCATACTTTAATTTGGTTTCCACCCTTCCTTGCTATTTGTTTTCGTTTGTCTCCAACAATCATGTGTGCATTAATTATCAGCCTACCCTCCTATTCAATTCAATATCCATTTTGCATATGGCACCATTCATTAGATTACAGCCCTTGGCAACGCTCACTTCGCTTGGCATTTGTGGTTAGGTTAGGTCTCTCTGCAGAGTAGACGGCTACACAAACGCAAGTCTCTCGGGCTAGACTCGCGTTTGCCTAGTTTGGCGAGCGTGTAGATGCGGCATCTCAAACAAAATTAATAGAAACATAATACAGAGTGATTCAAAAAGAATACCACAACTTTAAAACTTTGTATTTAATGGAAGAAATATAATAGAACATTCTGTTATACATCATTTCAAAGAGTATTTAAAGAAGTTTTTTTCACTCACAAACAAGTTCGGAGATGTTCCATATGACCCCTCCAGACACTCGAGCAATATCAATCCAAAACCTCCCTCAAACTTGTTCCACACTATCTGTAGCATGTTAGGCACAACAGTTTGGATGGCTGCTGTTATTTCTTGTTTCAAATCATCAATGGTGGATGGATATTGATGATTTGAAACAAGAAATAACAGCAGCTTATCAAACTGTTACGCCTGATATGCTACAGTGAGAGTGGAAAGAGTTTGAGGGAGGTTTTGGGTTGATATTGCTCGAGTGTCTGAAGGGGTCATATTGAACATCTCTGAAATCCTTTGTTAGTGAAAAAAAATTTCTTTAATTACTCTTTGAAATGATGTATAACAAAAGGTTCTATTATATTTCTTTCATTAAATAAAAAGTTTTAAAGTTGTGGTATTCTTTTTGAATCACTCTGTATACTGTATCCAAAACAATATGAAAACTTACAGTGCAAGTCCATGTGATTTGACGGCCATCCTTGAATAAAGTTCTGTGTGATTCAAGTGGTAATTCATCGCGCACAAAAATTCCAACATCTCTATCATATAAGTATATGACAGTTTTAAGTGCATAATCATTGCCTATAGCCACTTGTCTATCATTTGACCATCTAGGTGGATCTTTAATGCAACTTGAAAAATAAAACAGAGATTGTGTAAATATCAAACAAGCAACAGTTTCAGCATTCCCTCTATCCACATTTGATCAATTTTGTGTGTTGTACAGCATGCTACCAATGCTCAAGCATAAGCAGCATGCTATGAATATAAGTAATTCCCCAGTCGGAAGAAAATCAATAATTATTTTTATAATTATTATAATCAATTATTATTGGTTATAATTATTATATCCAGCAAAATCCTTTAAATAAACAAGGATAATCAAGCAATAATCGAAAATATGTTGTAGCTCTTTCAGACTTGAAAACATTTTGATCAACGATTCCAAGATTTTAAAAGCATATTGATATACTTGCTATTTCATACATATAATAATATTTTAATACTAGAAATATATCTTTGTAGGCAATAGAAGTGTGAAAAAATTTTCGCGTACTTTCTTTCAACCAATATTTCTTGGTAGCTCACTAGAAGATTTATAAATGCTATAGTAGCTCACAGGCTCAAAAGTTTGGCGACCACTGGTATAGATAGTATAGATATTGAAATTACTCACTCTAGAAAATCGTCGCTGGCTTTCATTTGAGGTTTCGTTCCAACTTCAATGACCATTCCAGAGCCAGATGAATCAATAACTGTTTTCATAACTTCATTCGAACCAAGAAGAGCATAAAATGGGTATTCCCCTTTCTTCACCAACTGCCTGAGGATTTGAAGTTTCTTGATTGGTCAGAATGTCTTGATAATTTCAAAAGGCCCAATTCCCACAGATAGGTGAGTATACAGGGTTGGTGAAAATTATGGAAACGGCTCAATATTTCTTATACGAAGGTTATTTGATGGTAGGTGACTTCGGGGATCGTACTAAAATTGAAAATACTACTTTACTGTGACTTCAAAAATCTGATCCGCCATCTTGGATCCGCCATATTGAATTTAACTTCATTTTTTTAAATAGTAAGGTGGTCATGTTATACATGATTTCGATACAGAATTTCAAAATAAAATTAATGGCGAGAACCGCACATCGATATGTTGAACCATAATTAAGATATTCCAATTATTAATCAGACATATTTCCTCTAAATCAGTTAATATCTCAAAAACTGTTTGACATATCGATGTGCGATTTTTGCCATTCACTTTGATTTAAAATGTCGTATTGAATTCATGTATTGCAACACCACCTCATGATTTGAAAAATAATGGCGAATCCAAGATGGCGGACTAAATTTGAAAAAGTCACTGTAAAGGTAGTATTTTTGATTTGAGTAGGATCCTTAATCACCCCTTCCATCAAATCACCTTTGTATTATGAGATATCAAGCCGTTCTAATACTTTTCACCCACTCTAACAATGTAAATATGTCTGATTAATAATTGAAATATCTTAAAAACCGTTTGACATATCGATGTGCGGTTTTCGCCATTAATTTCCTCTTGAAATTCTGTATCGAAATCATGCATGACATGACCACCTTACCATTTAAAAAAATGAAGTTAGATTCAATATGGCGGACCAGAGTTTTGGAGTCACAGTAAAGTAGTATTTTCAATTTTAGTACGATCCCCAATGTCACCTATCATCAAATAACCTTCGTATAAGAAATATTGAGCCGTTTCCATAATTTTCACCAACCCTGTATAGATGGACATTGAGCCTGGTCGTCCATTAGAACCGTTTTTGTCAGAAAACGACCAATCATCTAGAATGCTGACATTGTATTAAATAGGCAGCTGTTCCGAGAATGGATGATTTATGACAAAAATGGTTCCGCAGTGGACGACTATTAACAGTGCGATTCACGTCAAGAAGTCAGCATTGCTTAGATGGAAGTTTGCTATCCTTGTTCAGCACAAGGCAGTTGCTGATGTCTCTATCCTATTCGCACTGTGCATAGTTGCCGCACTGTGCATTGTTGTCGCACACAGTCACAACAAACACGTTTGGTGCAGTTTTCTCTTTCTCTCTCAATGAAACTTGGCATCAATGCTCCTCCTATAAAGAATGCTGACTTCTTGACGTGAATCGGATTATAGGCTACTATATTAGTCATCAAAATACAAGCACAACGTTTCAACTATTAATACATCAAACTTAATCCTCATCAATTGAATTCCAATTAGTTACATAACCATAGAACAAAATCATCTTCTCTAATCAAAAATCATAAAAACTTAATGCATTATACAATCGTTGGTATCTCAGTTAATAAAATTCTCATCTTCAATCAAAATCAGCCTAATTGTCATCAATCGTAATTCAATAAATTACATAATCATGAGCATTGATAAGGAGTGTTCAAAATACAACTTACAAATTAAGAGTAGTTTGCAATCAACCACATCAGTCAAAATACAACATGAAGGGCCCAGGGGAAGAAGGGGCAAAGTCCACCTGAACATATTTTTCAGGAGACACATTTTAAAGTTTAAGTTCTTTTATTGTCATGGAAACAGTTAATGAATTTCATAAGGATTTGAATATGCCTTTTCAAACTATTTTGTAACATTAATATTGCTGTCATTTAATTTATCATCTGTTAAATTTTTGTAGAAAAAATATTTTGGGAATCACTCACAAAACCTACTGGGGAAGAAGGTGCATTTTTTGGACTTTACCCTTTTTTCCCCAGTTTTTCATTATTTTATTGTATGCAGTACATTAGGATAGGTTAAAATTGAATAATCGATCAAGATTCAATAATAATTTATTTTATTAATTTTTGGTATAAAAATGATTTTTTTGGTATATATTTTTTGGTATAATTCTCTCCATTGTTATCTCTCATTCGGGATAGCCAGTTTTCCTGAAATTGAATAATACCCAATGTTATTTTTTGTTTGAAATTTTTTACATTTTTGCTCCTTTAATGTGCATCCCTCCCAACTCATGCTATGATAATATAAAAAATACTGCAACATTTACCTGATGTTCCTCCCGTATTACTATTCTCCAGTCTTTTTATCAATTCCTCTTCTTTTTCTGTAGATCACTGTGCGGCAATTCCATGAAATATTTTACAGCCTCTTTTTTTTGGCAGAATTTTGTCAAATCAATTATGTCTGAATATTTCTCATTCGGGATAGACAGCTTCCCTGAAATATAATACCCAATGTTATTATTTTTGAAAATTTTTACATTTTACTCCTTTGGTGTGCATCCATCCTAACTGTTGCAAAAAACCATTGTCATTAATATCATCAATAGGTTACTTTGATATGCCTAATAATGAAAATAATAAAAAAATTACTTTTATCTGAGGTTCCTCTCAAATTATACTCATTAAGGCTCTACAAAACACTGTTCTCAGTCACTCTATAAATATTTATCTAGATTACTCTATAATTATATCTCAAAGTACATTGCAAAACACCTGTTTCATCCCTTCTACTTCTATGTTCTACCACAATCTTCTTCCACTCATATACACTGTATTTCATTAGACTGTGGTTCTACTAACAGTCCATGTTGATCCATACTAAAACGTATCCTTGCTTTGGACGTCTCTGCATTTGGGATTTTTTTACCATAATTAAAGAATAAGATGTCAATTATATAATTATGTAGAAATAAAAGAAAGATATAATAATGTAGATACAAAAATACTGTACCTTTATATGAAGCAGTAGGTAGTGCAGTTGACTCAACACAAAACCTCTTCCTTTGTGGCAGCGTGATTACTGCATTGTACCATGGTCCAGCGTAGTTGTGTCTATAATACAGTAATCTTTCTGCATCTTCAGTAATTTTCAGCTCTTTTATTGGTCTTGTAGGTACAGTCAATTTCTTCTTGTAAAGCAAAGCTAAAAATTTTGACCATTCATGCCAAAATGTGTGATCAAGTTCTTCAACAACAAAGGGACGTGGATTTTGCCTTGCTTCCCTGAAGTGATCAGCCCAATCACAAGGTAGTTCTGCCCCAAATTTAGAGTTGATTAGACCCATTTGTTTGTCGCATTCCAAGTAGCTGTGGCCTCTAATTGGATATGTCACTTGGATACTCTTGAATCTTTTCCTTGTATGAATGAGGTAGTGGAGGAATCTTATTACATTAATGTTCTTATTTTGGCCTCCACACGAGTCCGCAAATATATGGAGGTGTTCAACCTGTTGTGATAAATGAGTATTGACGAAATGAAGTAAAAGATCACAAACATTAGCACTCCCCTTTCTTCCTTCACTTTCTGGATACAAGTAGAAATAGCTGTTATTTTCACCCAAATTGTGAATATTAAAACAAAATACAGACAGCTGTCGTTTGTAGTAGGCATCGTTGCTGGTAATATTTGGCACACATAAATTTTTACCAAAGTCCATACATACCGCAGTATATCCAGCCGATTTTTTAGAAAGTTTCCTAGCTTTAGCCTTGATTTGATAGAACTTCTCTGCTTTTTTCAAGTGGAGCTTCAACTGGATTTCCATTTCCCTGATTCTAGTTTCAGCTTCAGCCTTCTGTTCACAGTCTTTGATTTCTTTCAGTTCCATTCTCATGCATTCAAGCTTGATGTTGTTTTCGTCACAGAAACTGCATGTATCAGTCCTAGGGTAACCGAAGGAAATATTGAAATTATTGTTGAAAACTGATCGGTATGATTCATATGACACTTTCATGTCATATTTCTCTTTAAAAAGCTTATGCATTTTCTTAATGCTGAGATCTTCAGGAAGATACTTTTTACTCGTATCTTTTGTCGAATAATGCGCTCCTCGACCATTGAAGCTGTCAATGTGTGCTTTCATTAAATTCAAGACCTCCTCACTGTGTTTATGATTTCTGTTTAGATGCTTTCCTCTCTGATCCTTTGGTGACTGACCTGTCAGTTTCAAACTATTAATCAAGTATTCGACTTTTCTCTTTGTTATCCCATGGATCGCAGTGAATGCTTTACGGCAGACTGGAAACTCAGACACTTTATCATCAATAATACATCGAACTCTGTACTTACATGTTACATCTTTTAAAAACGCATTTGCCTGGTCTTGTTTTGGCCGACGACGCTGAACTGGGATGAGGGATATAAGTCCACACAAATACGAGTTCTGCTCATTTGTTGTTTCCAATAAATTAAAGTTTTTGATAATATTATCTCTAGCAGCTAATGGAATCACGTCAAAACATTTACTCTTACATCGACAGTCACCGCCTGCTTCGTGTCCCTGTACTCTCAGTTTCTTTGCTACATCCCTCAACCTACCTGTAACCTTACGCTTTTTAGTTTTTTTTTCTAACACAACACCAATATTGTCCTCATCACTAGTTTCATCAAAATCACTGAACTCACTCATATCTGAACAGTATTCGACAATATTGAAACCGCAACACTACTTGAAAACTATCCTCTCACAGGCTGGTTACAGCGAACGTAATTTTTCACTGCTCAGCTCAGATTGTGAACAGAAACTATGTGAGTCATAACTCATAACAGTGTTCTAATAATTAATTTTAGGGAAATATACTATGAAAAATTGATGTACTTATTTTATAAGACTTTTAGTCTGATAATGTGTTAGTCAGTTTAATCTGTTTAGTCAGATAGTACAATAATATACACTCATCTTTGCAAAATTCAATCCATTTAGTCTTGGACTTGACTCTTTCTTCCCCAGTACCGCGTGGAGTTGGCCCGTTCTTCCATAGCACATCGAATATTCAATCCCACTTTTCTATGTCAATGAGCACGTTTTTCTCCAAAACAAATATACCATCGTGTTCGGCGTCGAAAGCTGAATAAAACTGCGTTTCAAACTCATTTTCAGAAAAATATGGAGTTTACCCCTTTTTCCCCTGGAGCCTTCACATATAGAAATTAAAATTTTAATTCACAATCAGAATAGTATCATCAAAACTCATTATTATCTCGCAATTAATATACAACTAGTCAACTACAAAAATAATCTTCCATCATATTATCGAAAATTATACGCAGCAATCAACATATTTCATAGTAACAATAATCCAATAATAACAGAATCCGTAGAACAATATTTAATCAGCAATCCTATCTTATCAAGAAATCATCTGAATTCAATTGCATCTTATTCATAATTAAATCGAATTCAATAACGTAGCGTTTCGTTGCTAAAATCGCCGTAACATTCACAAGCACAAGAATAATATTATAATCCTCGTAAACAAATTCGTTTGTCATCCTAGTCAATCATCATAATCATCACTGTAAAATAATCATCATAATCGTAATCAATAACCGTCAGAATCGTTTATCTTTCTACCTTCGTTTATTTATTTATCACATTACAATTAGTTTCATATCTCGTTCCGAAGCGATTAGCGAGCCATTGTGAATGCCTTGACATTGTTTTAATAACAATTTAGCTGTTCGTCTTCTTCTTTTTATCCCCCTTTCAACTTGTTGAATAGGGTTTCGAATTACAAGTGGATTCTTCCATCACACTCATTCAATAGCAATAATATTATTTAACTTACGTTATCGTTTTTACATCTACCTCGATGTACTTTTGATTTCTATTCGAAATTCCAATTTAGTCGTCCTTTTTACCATTACATCATATTCGTCACGTTCTCTTTCTTTCTTCATTATCTTCTATTCTCCTCCTACTCTTCTGCAGTTTTCCACTAAACATTCTTCTACTCTAACCATCTACTCTATTTCTAAACGTTGAACACAGTTTTTTGACATGCTCGGATAATAAAACGTTAGTGTGTTTGGCCTCGTATGTCTTCAGATGCAAAATAATATTACAATTCATTCAAAATTTCTTCCTCTTCCAAGTCATTTATACCGCTTGGTGAATTAGGTCTACATTATTTCTCAAAGCTTGACAGAAAACACCGATCAATATCTATTTCAAATTTGAATGATGCAAAAATCAGTAGATCTAATTCAATTCAATCAATATTTTTTGACAAACTTAATCTCTGTCATAACTAATTCAGTGAAGTAATAAATGAACAATCAAGAAGATAATATTGATAAATGTAAAGAGAGAAAGTGATATAGATACATAATAGTGCCAAATCTTTCTCCAACTATCACTGAATCAAATCCACCTTTGAAATCCGAACCAATCAGAAGATAATACTGTCAGTCCACCTCCAAGTTCATGTTGCCTTACTATTGGTCGGCTCATTCAGCCCCACTCCAACTAGCCACGCCTCCAGCCAATCACGAGCAAGCAATATATAAAATGGATAACACAGCTAGCTTCCTTGTTTCGCAATGGATGGCATTTTTAAAATCTGAATAATGTGATCTTCGAATGAGAAGAGTTTCACCAACAATTGAACCATTCAACAACAAAATAATAGTATAATTTAAATAATATTTTTCCACCACTGACAATTTTTTCCAGAGCTCTAGAAGAAACGTTCTTAATTTGAAGATATTGGACTGCATTCTCATGGGAATACATTTATTTAGTTAATTTTAGTTCTCCGAGTTGAGAAGAGACAAGAGTTTCTGTTTTATCTATTATCAATTTAACTAGAATCAAATTCAATATTAATTTCAGATAGATTAAATATCACACACATAATAATACTAAATAAATAGTGTACTCATGTGAGGGGAAAACTCACTGCTTGGGTGAAGGTTCTTGTGTAAGTTCCCATTCATTTTTTTCAATGTTTTTCAGTTGCGTTATGCCCTCTGAAAAATGAAGATTCAATGAAACCGTTTGTTTGATTAATAGAATGTCAAGTAACATCAATGGTACAATCAGTGCACCCCCCTGTAACGGTGTAATAGAATACATCCGAAGGCTAGGCGTACACCGGTTAGTTAAGACAAGACAAGACGAGATTAGTCACGTTTAGTCACAGTAATTCACATAGTTGCTTATGAAGCAACACACACCGATTAGTTATTGCATCAGTGTGAGCTGCTTCATAAGCAACTATGTGAAATACTGTGACTAAACGTGACTAGTCTCGTATTGTCTTGACTTGACTAACCGGTGTACGCCTAGCCTTAGATTACTGGATGACATGACCTTCTATCTTCAGAACTGAGTTCTCTAAAAAATCAACAATAGGATAATACCACAGAGAACTAATAGTAAGAAGAAAAAGAAAGGAGAAGAGGAGGAGGAGGAGGAGGAGGAGGAGGAGGAGGAGGAGAAGGAGGAGGAGGAGGAGGAGGAGAAGGAGGAGGAGAAGAAGGAGGAGGAGGAGGAGGAGAAGAAGGAGGAGGAGGAGGAGGAGGAGAGGAGAAGAAGAAGAAGAAGAAGAAGAAGAAGAAGAAGAAGAAGAAGAAGAAGAAGACGAAGAAGAAGAAGAAGAAGAAGAAGAAGAATTAGAAGAAGAATTAGAAGAAGAACAAGAACAAGAAGAAGAAGAAGAAGAACAAGAAGAAAGGAACAAGATCAAGAAGAAAGAAGAAGAAAAGAACAAGTAGAAGAAGAACAAGAAGAACAAGAACAAGAAGAACAAGAACAAGAAGAACAAGAACAAGAAGAACAAGAACAAGAAGAACAATAACAAGAACAACAAGAACAAGAAGAACAAGAACAAGAAGAAAAGAAGAAGAAGAAGAAGAAGAACAAGAAGAGCAAGAAGAAAGGAACAAGATCAAGAAGAAAAGAAGAAGAAAAAGAACAAGTAGAAGAAGAACAAGAAGAACAAGAACAAAAAGAATAAGAACAAGGAGGACAAGAACAAGAAGAGCAAGAAGAAGAAGAAGAACAAGAAAAAGAAGAAGAGAGTATATAGCTTCTCTATGAAAATACAGTAGCCTACTCACCATACTTCAAAACTGTATCGCCGCTAGAATCAAGATATTTAACTTCTGCTATTTCCATTGAAAACTTCTTGTCCTGATCATCCCCCTCGGCTCCGCCCGCTTCCTGACCTTGACCTTGACCTTGACCTTGACCAACTTGACCTTGACGACGAACTGTGATTCCATCATAGTAGCTCAAATACTTCAGATGTTCTTTGCGTTCCTTTCCTTTGATCAAGAACTGATTCACCACTCTTAATAACTTCGTTCCTGTCAACCCCTGTTTGAGATAGAAAATGTTGATTTCAATGAATATCATCGAGATTGAGAAGAAAATAGGATATTTGTGAACGTTCTTTTCATAGGATTTTCTTCAGTAAAACGGCTTTTAAGGCTGAGCATCAGCTGAGCATAAGCTTAAAAAAAAACTTTTTTATGGTGATATTTTTTAAAGTTTCACGATTTGGATACTATCAAGCTATCAAAATGAAATACGTTTTAGAGGAAAAATTTTTTTTTGTTCATTAGTTTTTGAGATATGCTGATTTCAAATGCTTGCTACAGCTGTTTGTGAATGCTAACACTTCATTTGTGATACAGTTGCTAGCAAGAGTTTGCAATGCAACCAGCTTTTGTGAATGCATCATTTGCAGTAATTACCTCTTCGTTTGATGTAACAGTACATTCCCAGACTTCTTGTGACAGACTCTCACAGAATTCACCATACACATCCTTATCTTCTTCCTGTAGAATCCTCACTTTTGTCCTGTATTTGTCACCTTTCATTTCATCTTTTTTTTCGCATCTTTAAATATATAACAAACAATAAGTATTGTTAATTGACTTTTGAGTAGTGAACAGATAAGACAATTACCTTAACATTTGTACAAAACTCTCTGTTTCTTTTAATTAATTTTTAATTGTTAACTATTTATTGTAATATTATTAGATAGTTTTAGTTTAGGAAGCATCCACCATATAAAACTATTACAATTTTCCATGGCGAAGCGTGGTATGCTTATTTTCTATAGGAAATATACCCGGCGATGACCAAATAAGCATACCACGCTTCGCGACTGACAATTTTCTAAAACCTAAATAAGTTCGATCTCTGGTGAACTGAAACAAAAGAGATGAGAAGCATGAAACGAGCAATATCATTGGTGGTTGGAGTCCCAAGAGGCTTGTCTAGGCCAATAGCAAGCATTCACCTTGATAGGTCATCCAACCCAACCACCAATAGTATTGCTTGTTACATAGTATATATTCTGCTGCTCATGGAAACTTCCTTCTCTTCCATTATATTTAACTTGAATTTGTCTATTGTTGATATCTGTTGAGTTCTATGACTGATCAGGAGTGACCTGAAAACTCTGACGCCAGACCTGAGCCAGCCAGGTTACACGGAATTATTATTATTATTATGACTTATTATAAAAAAATCATTATAATGTTTTATGTTCATGAAATAAGTAATGTACAGTGATGTTGTAAGTTTTCTTCACCTATTAAATCATTATTTATTGAGACCTAGCCCCAGCGCCCACTAAGCAACTACTATCTGATTTCAGTCAGCAACCCAGCGTTGCCAGATGACTTTGGCTGATAGGTTAGATTACCCAATTACCCGAATAACAGCCAAATGTCATCTGGCAACATCGGGTTGCTGACTGAAATCAGATAGCAGTTGCGAAGTGGGCGCAGAGGCTTATGAACATTGGATGCTTTCTGACAAAGACGGTTCCAATGGATGGTTAGGCTAGGCGTACACGGGTTAGTCAAGACAAGACAAGACGAGATTAGTCACGTTTAGTCACAGTAATTCACATCTGCTCATGAAGCAGTACACACCAATGCAATGACTAATCGGTATGTGTTGCTTCATAAGCAACTATGTGAATAACTGTGAATAAACGTGACTAATCTCGTCTTGTCTTGACTAATCGGTGTACGCCTAGCCTTAGTCTGCAATGAGTTGATACGTTGATACAATTTATTGCAGCATTTGGATGCTGCTTTAGTAGAATGTAGGATAATTCCTTGTACACAATCTTTGTGACCCCTTAGCCAGTTTTTCAAACATATATACATGAAAGCATATACATATATATATAAAAGCGAAATGGCACTCACTCACTCACTCGCTCATTCATCAGCAGAACTAAAAATCTACTGAACCAAATGCGTTCAAATTTGGCGTGCATGTTCAGTTGGAGCTTTAGACGCGCACTTAGAACGGATTTTGAAGACATCCCAAAGATACGCCCAATATTCACGTTTTTCTAGCGATTTTGTGCGTTTTCTCAACTTTTTCGAGAACTTCTTAGGTTCTTTTTAGGTCTAAAAATAATCTGTTAGAATTATATTGAGATTCTCCCAAAATTACGCCAGATACCGGCGTTTTTGCAGTTTTCCTTGCGTTTTCAATGCGTTTTTGCAGATTAGTCAACAATGACTGAACCAAATGCTTTCAAAATTGGCATGCATGTTCAGTTAGACCTTAAGACGTGCACTAAGAACAGATTTTGGGAGAATTTCAGATTTAAGGAGATTTGGGAGAACAGAATTTCAGAGAATGTTGAAATCTTTTTAAGATTCTCCCAAAATTACGCCAGGAATAGGCTATATATAAAAGCAAAATGGCACTACAGTTTCTGTTTGCGTTATTGAGGCGTTTTATTATAAACATATGGATGTTTACTGTGTCTACGAGGGCGAAGCCCCCTGGTGAGCGCAAAGCACTCATTATGTCATAATTTGAATAATTTACTCACTGAATATCCGTTCTGAGTGATCCAAAAACCTTTTGCCATTTTGAGCCAATCTCAAGAGTTTTCGTACCTTTTCCTAAAATCCCAACAGATGTCGTGTAAGCTCTGTCAAATGGTCTCAACTTTATTTCTTCCCGACGAAGTTCAATCCTGCAATTATTATGAACCTCTTCTAATGTATATGAATAAGAAATCCTGATAAAATACCTGATGGTATTTTCACTGAAGCACATTATTCACTAATGATAGATGTCGAAGGAACTAGGAAGAGGGGAAGACCTAGGAAGAAATGGGAAAATTGTATCGCCCAAGATCTTGTAGAGAAGGGACTAACGCCAAACGAAGCACATGACCGAGACTCCTGGAAGCGACTGACCCGAAACGCCGACCCCACCTGAGTGGGAAAAGGCGAAGAAAAAGAAGAAGAAGAAGAAGAAGAAGAAGAAGAAGAAGAAGAAGAAGAAGAAGAAGAAGAAGAAGAAGAAGAAGAAGAAGAAGAAGAAGAAGAAGAAGAAGAAGAAGAAGAAGAAGAAGAAGAAGAAGAAGAAGAAGAAGAAGAAGAAGAAGAAGAAGAAGAAGAAGAAGAAGAAGAAGAAGAAGAAGAAGAAGAAGAAGAAGAAGAAGAAGAAGAAGAAGAAGAAGAAGAAGAAGAAGAAGAAGAAGAAGAAGAAGAAGAAGAAGAAGAAGAAGAAGAAGAAGAAGAAGAAGAAGAAGAAGAAGAAGAAGAAGAAGAAGAAGAGAGAAGAAGAAGAAGAAGAAGAAGAAGAAGAAGAAGAAGAAGAAGAAGAAGAAGAAGAAGAAGAAGAAGAAGAAGAAGAATAGAAGAAGAAGAAGAAGAAGAAGAAGAAGAAGAAGAAGAAGAAGAAGAAGAAGAATAGAAAAGAAGAAGAAGAAGAAGAAGAAGAAGAAGAAGAAGAAGAAGAAGAAGAAGATAGACGCATTGACACATAGCCATAGATTATGCCACTATAGTGCGATTCACGTCAAGAATTCAGCATTGCTTAGACAAGAGTTTGCTATCCTTGTTCAGCACAAGGCAGTTGCTGATGTCTCTATTCTATTTGCACTGTGCATAATTGCCGCACTGTGCATTGTTGTCGCACACAGTCCCAACAAACACGTTTGATGCAGTTTTCTCTTTCTCAATGAAACTTGGCATCAATTCTCCTCATATAAACAAAGCTGACTTCTTGACGTGAATCGGACTATAGGATATAATACAGAGAGTATATAGTAAAAGTGTGGCTATTTGTGTGAAGCACTCCATAACAGTATGTGGAGATCATTTTTCCCCGCCACTGCCATACTTTTGCCAATTTTTAAAATTTTGATATGGGATTGAGGCAGGTAAACACGAACCCATTCACTCATTTCTCAAACTTATTCTATGAGGAAACAACATCAAAAATAACTTTTCCAACGTTAAAAATGGTCTCTCAACTCTTGCTATTGCTTTAAAAACTTGAAATTATGAAAAACTAACACTGGCAAAGGTGAAATTGTAGGTTGGAAATCCGTGGCGAAGCGTGTTATACTTATTTGGTCATCGCCGGGTCTATTTCCAATAGGAAATATACCCAGTGATGACCAAATAAGTATACCACGCTTCGCCACTATTGGAAATGTACAGTATCACCATGGCCATCTCCTGGAGATGGCAGTGGTAAAGCAGGATCCTTTTAACTTGTCATAAAACATATGATCGTCGAGCATATGATCACAATACTTAACCTACAAATGTTGAATCTCGCAGATTATTGAAAAGGTCTTTTAAAAAGTTATTCTTTGAAAGGTCTTCTTTAAAGAGGTCTTTTAAAGACTTCAAAGGTTTTTAAGATTTTTAAGCCTTTTGATTATTGTGTCGAAGTCACTGTTTAATTACTACCAAAACAGCTGATTTCTGACAAGTTAAATGGATCGTGCTATATCACTCTCAATCAATTGTGTTGCTCACATTGTATCCATCTGCAATAGTGAGCAATGCATTTGTTTATAGCGGGATTCTTTTAAATTGTCAGAAAACAGCTGATTGATGTACGCTCGTTTACTAACGTTAAATCAGCTGTTTTCTGACAAGTTAAAAGAATCCTGCTATACTAGGATCAGTCACTATGCGAGACACTTGGCTCTTAGCTCCAAGCGAAGCTCCTTGTAGTGTATTGAATCAGATCGAATAATTATTGTTAGGGTGCAAAATCAATTGATTTCAAAAGTAGGCTATCTCACGTTTTTGGTTGTATCTCATTTTTCGGTAGTTTCTTGGTTCCACTCTCCCAGACTTCTGAAAGCTCTGGGGATTTATCAAGCCAGCGACGGGCTTCTGCAAAATACGGAATGATAATTCAATTTCAATTTCAATTTCAATTCCAATTTATTTATTCACATAATTAAACAATTGTACAGTACACTTTACAGGTGAAATAAAATGAATAATAGAACCCGCATAGACAGTGCCGTCTGTGTGCGGGAGCAGTTCTTCTATATTATTTGTGTAACAAGATTATACATTATTACAAACTTCAAATAAATACAGTAGTAGAACTAAAATATAATAGATATTAAATAGAATATGAATTTGAGAATATAATATAACGTAAACTTATAGATTAAGATTTATAGATATAGATTTAAGATTTGAGGTTGAAAAATCTTGGTGGAGAATAATATATATATTTACTGGAAGACAAGAGAGTAATTAGCCTGTCATAGCACTCAATCATTCTGTAAGTATTTATCACTTCCAAAACAACCAGAATCGCTCATTTCAATAAAGAGATGTAAAAAAGCCTTTTAATAATAATTTATTTATATTTTCATTTAATTATATTAGAAGAGTAAAATAGGGTGTGCAAGCACATTCTTTCCATATAAACACTCAACCGCAAATAGATAAGATTATTCACTTTATTTGAGTAGATTATAAAATATATCGGAATAAATCCTATGTTGTAATAGTAAAAATGATGGATATTTGTGTATTTTTGTCCTTTCTTGGAGAAGGATATACCAGGACGTCCGTGGCGAAGCGTGGTATACTTAACCGGTCATCGCCGGGTATATGTCCTATAAGAAATATACCCCCGGTTAAGTATACTATGCTTTGCCACGTCAGGACGACCTTTCCATATAACCGTGAATAATAGAGAGAGTGAGCTTAGATTAGATTACTGATTATTTAGGCTACTATATTCATGACGTTAGCTTCAATTCTAGATAATAATAGTGAAATATACAAATAATTATTCCACAACACTGTACAATCAGATTCATTCAATTTGATGCTTGGCATTAGATAGAGAGACAAGTAGAGAGATATTATTTCTTGCCATTGCTGATGACTAGAGTATGATGGCAAAAAATAAGTTCTCTCTATCTATCTTTCTATCCAATGCCAAGCGTAAAATTGAATGAATATTCGCTGTGTGCACGTAGGTGGAGGGGATAATAAAATCTACACCTGCGCTCACGCGGAATCGTATTTTTCACTTCCAGAGATATCTATAGCGCGATCCAATTAACTTGTCATAAATCAGCTGATTTGGTAATAATTAAACAGTGACTTTGACACAATAATCAAAAGACTTAAAAGTCTTAGAGACATTTAAAGTCTTTAAAAGACCTTTTTAAAGAAGACCTTTCAAAGAATAACTTTTAAAAGACCTTTTCAATAATCTGCGAGATTCAGCATTTGTAGGTTAAGTATTGTGATCATATGCTCGTCGATCATATGTTTTATGACAAGTTAAACGGATCCTGCTATACTGCCTCATTGATAAAAGCTCGGAGTGCAATTCATAAATTTTGTCTACAGAATATAATTTTGTAATAACATCTAATAAAAATTATGAGTAATGTAGTTTTGCAAATAAAATCAATGCAATTCAAGGCTTTCCAAAACTATTTTGTCTCAATTCTCCATTTCAAGTTAGTTCAGTTTGTCGTCGATCCCATTATGTTGCGTCCCCGATTTATCGCCCGGTTATATTTAATAGACGTACGAACAACCAGGCATAAGCATTAATTAACTTTTAAACAAGTCACAATACTATGTACAAGTACGTTGCATTACGTAAAGTATGTTACAGGACATCACCATGCCTCCAAATTCAAGAAGCCGTCTGATTGGTCAATTCATAGCCGTGAAGTGCCGTCCGACTTCTGATTGGCTGAAGTCGCAAAATTGTGGATGTTAATGCTTCGGCCAATCAGGCTGCTTCTTGAGTTTTATTTGGTTACGTAAGCATTGCCATCATTTTAGCTATTGTTTGATGGACGTACGAACAACCAGGCATTAGCCAATAAGAAGTGTGACACTGAATGGCCACACTGTGATTATACAGTCACTGTAGTAGAACTCAATTTGAAAACTCACTAAAATCGACTGGTGATCCAGTGGTTAGATCAGTGTAATATCGGACATTCTCTACTTTTGTTGAATACTGGTTACCGTTTCCAGTAGCTTCAATCTTTACTTCAGCCATGCCATATATTTTTCCAATCTCATCTGATTGCTTCAGGGTTTGTTTACTGACCACTCGAAACAAATCCACATCCTAATGAAAACAGATTATTCAGATTTACTCTATTGCCATGAAAAACATAACATAATGATAAAGCAGGATCCAATTAACTTGTCATAAATCAGCTGATCCAGTAATAATTAAACAGTGATTTCGACACAATAATCAAAAGGCTTGAGAGTCTTAAAGACCTTTAACGTCTTTAAAAGACCTTTTTAAAGAAGACCTTTCAAAGAATAACTTTTTAAAAGACCTTTTCAATAATCTGCGAGATTCAGCATTTGTAGGTTAAGTATTCTGTTCATATGCTCGTCGATCAGCTGATTTATGACAAGTTAATTGGATCCTGCTATACAATAAAATGAGAAAAACTAAACCAACCAGAAGGGAAGCAGGATTAAATTGTCAGAAAACAGCGTTTTCGGCAATTAGTAAACTGTGATTTTGACACAATAATCCAAAGGCTTAATGCCTGGTTGTTCGTACGTCTATTAAATTTAACCGGGCGATAAATCGAGGACGCAACATAATGGGATCGACGACAAACTGAACTAACTTGAAATGAAGAATTGAGACAAAATGGTGTTGGAAAGCCTTGAATTGCATTGATTTTATTCGCAAAACTACATTACTCATTATTTTAATTAGATGTTATTACAAAATAATATTCTATAGACAAAATTTATGAATTGCACTCCGAGTTTTTATCAATGAGGCAGAAAGTATCACTTGGATTTTTAATTTCAAATTAGTTCAGTTTTTCGTCGATCCCACTATGTTGCTGTCCTCGATTTATCGCCCGGTTAAATTTAATGGACAAATGAAAAACCAGGCATTAGTCTTGGTTCCCATAAACGGTTTTTGGGCGGTGCGGTTGATAGCGGTGTGGGAGAGACAAAAAACAGCTGGCATAATCTTGTCTCTCTTCATAATCTTAATATCTCCCACACATGGAACTGCAGCTAACCACTATTAACCGTCACCACCCAAAAACCGCTAGTGGGAGCCAAGACTTACAGAGCGTGCCTTCCAAATTGGCGTCTCACTGGAGCATGCGCGTTGATCGCTTTCTCCCACTACAGTGCCTGCTGACTCGCGGTACAGTAAATTTCAAAAGTTCATTCAGCTGGCAAACTCAGCTTTATAAAAAAATTCATATTCGCTTCGGTTACCTAGCAGTACTACGATGTTATTTGCTTCACTGACTGTACTAGCCTTAGCGGCTGGAGGGGAAGCGTGGTGGGAGAGATTATCCATCTCTCTCGCACAGCCTCCCCTAGACGCCAATTTGGATGCCACGCTCTGTACCTTGAAACCAAAAAACTTTGATAGAAAATTATTCCAAATCTCACCTTTTCTGCGCTTTGTTTGTCGCCGCTTGGACCGTATCGACAAGTCCAAGTTTCAAACACCAAGTTCTCAAAGTATTTCGAATGGGTAGCCGTATCGAATTGACTCGACATTTCCTCAACTGTTTTTTCAGTCTGCCCATCTTTTATTCTAAACAAGGCGAGAGTTTTGGTTGCTTCATCATTTGTCAGCTTACAGCTACAACAATGGAAAATAATAATGTTAGCCCATACTGCATATTTGATTATATACAGAGTCCGGCAGTGAATCGGGCGATTTTGAAATAACTGTGAAAAATAACAGGATGAATATTTCAAAATTGTATTGTTACTATCTTAATTTACATTAAAAAGCATTTTTTTGTAAAAAAAAATCGATCAGAGATCGAATACAATATTGTATCGTACGAGCATTGTATTTTGAAAGAAAAAACTAAATGAATAAATAAATAAAAAATAAATAAATAAATAAATAAATAAATAAATAAATAAATAAATAAATAAATAAATAAATAAATAAATAAATAAATAAATAAATAAATAAATAAATAAATAAATAAATAAATAAATAAATAAATAAATAAATAAATAAATAAATAAATAAATAAATAAATAAATAAATAAATAAATAAATAAATAAATAAATAAATAAATAAATAAATAAATAAATAAATAAATAAATAAATAAATAAATAAATAAATAAATAAATAAATAAATAAATAAATAAATAAATAAATAAATAAATAAATTAAATAAATAAATAAATAAATAAATAAATAAATAAATAAATAAATAAATAAATAAATAAATAAATAAATAAATAAATAAATAAATAAATAAATAAATAAATAAATAAATAAATAAATAATAAATAAATAAATAAATAAATAAATAAATAAATAAATAAATAAATAAATAAATAAATGAATACTCACATAAAAAAAGAACTCTCATCATCGGCATGAGGTGGTTCACTATATCTACTGGAATAGAAATCCAAAAATTTTGTTCCTTTTCCAACAACTACTCCTTTAGAAAACTTAGCATCACTGAAGCTTGGCCACATTCTAGGCCATTTTCCTTTTTGCAAAAAAATTTCATCAGTTGACCTGTGGATTTTTCGCATTTCTCTGTTCGAAAACAAAAAAAGAAGTTAAGAATATTCGGGTAGATTCAGATTGCTGAATTTCGAGTAGACTGGGTTCTGAGAAATGATGAGCTTCAAATTACACTTTTCTATATTCTGTTCACCGAAACCAGTCAGTGAATGTAAACACCGTGTGAGCTTGTGTGGGTGTCTTTTGTGAGTCAAGACAAGACGAGATTAGTCATGTTTAGTCACAGTACTTCACATAGTTGCGTATGAAGCAACACACATCGATTAGTCATTGCATCGGTGTGTGCTACTTCATAAGCAACTATGTGAATAACTGTGACTAAACGTGACTAATCTCGTCTTGTCTTGTCTTGACTAACCGGTGTACGCCTAGCCTCACTTTGAATTCTTCAGTACAGAGCGTGCCATCCAAATTGGCTTCTAGGGGAGGGTGTGCGAGAGAGATGGATAATCTCTCCCACCACGCTTCCCCTCCAGCCGCTAAGGTTAGTACAGTCACCTCCAAAATTCTCATTGAAAGATAACATCAGTGATGCAAATAACATCATACTACAGCTGCTGGATAACCGAAGCGAATGTGAATTTTTATATAAAGCTGAGTTTGCCAGCTGAATGAACTATTGAAATTTACTGTACCGCGAGTCAGCAGGCACTGTAGTGGGAGAAAGCGATCAACGCGCATGCTCCAGTGAGAGGCCAATTTGGATGGCACGCTCTGTACAGATGTTTCTCGAAAGTAACGAAATAACGAGTAACAGTTTCAAAAAGATAATAACTGACTTCGTTAATTTTCAATAACGTCAATGAGTACAGATACACCTATAGTCATCTGTTACAAGAAAACAAGTTATTTCGTGATTTGATTCAAAAAACAATAGTTTATCTTCTGAGTATCATCATGAATAACATGTGACTTTCACTGCCGAATGTGTTATTTAACAGCTGACTTGGAATTAACTGATTTTCAGAGTGAAAGAATTCATTGGCTAGAATTCATTGGTGAATTGGTAAAGGGTCGATAGCAGGATCATTTCAATTGTCAGAAAACATATGTTTCGACCAGCAATATCACAATACTTAACCTACAAATGCTGAATCTCGCAGATTATTGTAAAGGTATTTGAAAAAGTTATTCTTTGAAAGGTCTTCTTTAAAAAGGTCTTTAAGACTTTCAAGCCTTTTGGCTATTGTGTCGAAATCACTGTTCAATTATTACCGAAACAGCTGATTTCTGACAAGTTAAAAGGATCGTGCTATAGGCCTACATGTGGCGAGTTTACTAGTTATTATCCGGCTTTTTGGCTAGTAGCTAGTAAACTAGCTCCGTGTAATCCTATACTAGCCTACTAGCACACTACTAGCCGGCTTGTAAAAAAGCTGGCAAAAAAAGTTGAAGACCGGTCAACTTTACTATCTACTAGCTGGCATTTGAGCAAGGAAGCTAGTAAACTAGCCGTATGTAAAGCGATTCTCTAGTTAGAAAGTGGCAAGTGACAAGCGAGTGTTGATTAAGTATGCTTAGCTTAGGTATTTATCTTCTTATTTTTTTTTCTTGCAATAAATTGCAAGATAAATTTTACTTTTCTATTTTCCATTTTCCACAGGCTCATACACCCAGGTTTTAGTTCATATCCATACTGCAAGGAATAATAAATATTTTTGTACGAGCTATCTGGAGAATAAATTTAAAATCTATATTATTATATAGCAGGAGCCAATTAACTTGTCATAAATCAGCTGATCCAGTAATAATTAAACAGTGATTTCGATACAATAATAAAAAGGCTTGAAAGTCTAAAGAACCTTTAAAGTCTTTAAAATACCCTTTTAAAGAAGACCTTTCAAAGAATAACTTTTTAAAAGACCTTTTCAATAATCTGCGAGATTCAGCATTTGTAGGTTAAGTATTGTGATATTGCTCTTTGAAACAGCTGATTTCTAACAAGTTGAATTGGATCCTGCTATAGTAAACTAGCCGTATATAAAGTGATTCTCTATATTAGAAAGGGGCGAGTGACAAGCCAGCGTTGATTAAGTATGATTAGGTATTTATCTTCTTATTTTTTTTTCTTTCTTGCAATAAATTACAAAATAAATTTTACTTTTCTATTTTCCATTTTCCACAGACTCATACACCCACCAGGTTTTAGTTCATATTCATACTGCAAGGAATAATAAGGGCCGGTTCATGAGCTCGGGATTTAGCCAAGTCCTAGACTAAATCTGGTGGCCACCGTAGAATCGACAAACGTTAGCCTCGATACTATGTACTAAGGGCTCTTTATGCTGCTAACCCACTAAGCTGTCGAGACAAACGTTTGTCGATGCTACGGTAGCCATTCGTTTTAGTGTAGGACTTTAGTGCTAAATCTCAAGCTCATGAACCGGCCCTAAATATTTTTGTACGAGCTATCTGGCACATAAATTTAAAAACTATATTATTAATAGCCCTTAGGTCCCTGAAATCGAGGGGAATGTTATAAAATCAGCCAGTGTTGGATTAACATATGTCGTATTAATCCATGTGATTGATTAGTTTAACAAAAATATGGCCGGATTCTTTTAACTTGTCAGAAAACAGCTGATTTAACGCTAGTAAACGAGCGTACATCAATCAGCTGTTTCTGAAAATTTGAAAGAATCCTGCTATAGTTGGAGAGAGAGCGAGTAGAACGGCGATACGTGTAATCAACAACTAGCTCACTCGCTAGCGAGTCGGCGAGTTACTAGCCGGCTAGTAGCTACAGTAAACTTGCCCCATGTAATCGACTTGTGACTTTCGTGAAAGGGGGCCCCTGATACGGATTGAGAGCGAGAGAAATTTAGTTATTAACATGCCTTTGACTTGGTCGTCCAGCTGTTTTCCGATGCACGCACGCACACGTTCTTTACGCGCACTGCCTTGTTTCGGTGGATAGACTATAGTTGTCTAGCATCCACTTAACTATATTTAATGTTATTTCTGAAATATCATGTATGAAAACGCTCATTCTCCCTCAACAACAGTATTAAAAGGGATGGTATCATAATTTAATGATATAAAATCTTATAAATTATTCTTTTAATTCTCATAAATAAACCTACTAATTTTATTTTGTTGAATTTTTCTATTTCTTCATAAAAATACATTACAGCGATAATATACATGAATAATTGTATGAAGAATTTCCTCTTATGGACCGAAGCCTGTGAAAGAGGAAAGATTTTCTATCATATACAAATTAAACAATACAAAAACCATGTTAATTAAAACTCAAAATCAATATAGCACGATCCTTTTAACTCGTCAGAAATCAGCTGTTTCGGTAATAATTAAACAGTGATTTCTAAACAGTAATCAAAAGGCTTAAAAGGCTTGAAGACCTTTCAAAGAATAACTTTTTTTAAGACCTTTTCAATAATCTGCGAGATTCAGGATCCTGCTATACATCACTTAATTGAAATAACATTTTTCAAAACGGTTTCATAACAAAATACAATCAGAAAACATATGGACACATATGAAAAATATTCAACTGCTGTAATCTATATTAATTATTCCTCAACCATATTGTACAATAATCAACCAGATGTGATGCATAGACACATTTTGTTATATTTTTAGTCTCTGCTTCAAAGTATAACAAAGGCCTATTCTATGACGTCAATAGCTTGGACCAATCAAAAACTAGAAATGGCGTTGTGGTTGAATCACTCCTGTTCTTAACGCAATGCTATTGGTTGATCTCAAATCGCTTGACGCCATTTTGTGTGACGCACCGATTCCATCCAATCAAATGCTACCAGCTATTACATTCAATACATGATCAAAACATCTTTAGAAATGTGACAGCTATGACTAAGCTTTTGTTTGTTGAGCAGATGAAGGCTATCTTTGTTTGTTGAAGATGAACATTGAGAATAATTTCATTTTTAATCGTAGCCTACTATTCCACTTTGAAATCCCACTGTATACATTTTGAGGCCTACTTAGTTAGAATTCTAAATATTGTCATAGTATGAGGAAAAGTGACCAACTTGAAAAACTAGTTTTGAGAAAATTGTATTTGAATTTTTGGTTAAATTAGAATGACTCCCAGAAAATCAATCACTAACATCCTTGAGACCAGTATATTATTGGAGAACTCACATGATGTTGGAGGGCTCCTCATAGATATGATTTTTGAATTTGATATTTCCCACTGAGAACATAATGAAAACATGAATTTATTATGGTAGCAAAAAAATGTATGAATAAAATATTAAGTTATTAAAAGTTCTTTGACAATTAATATATACGTATACTAATATTTTTTAATTCGCTGGATGGCAAATGACTTTCATTAAACATTTTTCATTAAAACAGTGGGTGTTATGTTAAATTTTTTTGAAATAAAAAATGTATATAAAATATAAAAACATATTGAAATAAGAGATCAACAGAACATCAACCATTACCATGGAAACGTTAAATGAAAGTCATTCGCTATCTACCAAATAAGAAAAAAATAGTACTACAAACCAACATCCACTTTTATAAGAATATAGAGTGAAAGAAATGGTTCCATGTGAGCCCTTGATACCATTGACTGGATTTATACAAGGTGATTTTTGCAATGTGTGAGTGAAGAAGGATCAAAACGAGTTCTCTCTTTCCAAAAGAGTTTTTTGTTCAACATATTTGATGACATGTCACAGTTTTATTTTCAAATCAAATTCAAATTTATCTCCTTTTTGCCACAATACAAAATACAAAATACAAAATACAAAATAAATTAAATCTCACTAACATTTTAAACAAAATCAGGAAAAAACCTGCGAAGGCATAAGCCTGAGCGCAGGAAAGCTAAACAAAAACTTTCTAAATTAGGCAAAGCTTACACGAAAGTTCAAGCAAAGACAAGATTATACTGAATGTGTGTTGACTATGGTCTTGAGTCACTACTCACAAAATCTTCTGGATGAGCTCGATCCTTCTAAATCTAAAACATATTTGATCTCAGTAGCTTTTAAATAATTGCCATGATTTTCAGCATCTTCAAATGTATGGAAAATTTCTACTCCATCAAAGGTTTCGATTTCATGGATTGGTACACGGAATATCAGTGTATTAACCATTCTGAAGATAGGGCGACTATCCTGTAATAATTAGAAATATTATTAATATAAGTTGATTAACATGCTACTAGTAGTTCTGTGAACAGTAGACGTAAATTATATAAATTATAACGTTAAAAGACATATCGATGTGCGGTTTTCGCCATTAATTTTCTCTCGAAATTCTGTATCAAAATCATGTATAGGATGACCACCTTACCATTTAAAAAAATGAAGTTAGATTCAATATGGCGGATCCAAGATGGCGGACCAGATTTTTGAAGTCACAGTAAAGTAATATTTTTAATTTTAGTGGGATCCCCAATATCACCTACCGTCAAATTATCTTCGTATGAGAAATATTAAGCCGTTTCCATAATTTTCACCAACCCTGTATAGTAAGTTCTATGCTTCCCAACATTGAGGCAATATTATGGCAGAATTGAACTCCCAGTGTTGCCTTGTTCTAGCGTCAGAGTTGCTTTCCTTGCATGGTTTGAGTTGTTAGTTGGCAAGACTTGACAACAGTGCAGAATCTCTCAGCCGCCTTATTCTGTGGTTACAACGGTATCCGTCCATTTCTACAAATCCAATTCTCCAAAATCTTCGGAGAATCGGATTCAGAGAAATTTATGGGAATCTACACTCCACCGTAACTATAGTAAAAATGTTTTATGAAATCATTTCACTCACACTTGAACTATATGATTTATCAGGTTCGCATTTATAGACCTCTCGTGTTTCATACTCAAAGTATAGATTTTGCCTACTAGGATCGATTGTCTCCACTGCATACAGTAGTTTATTCTTATTAATCAGGATCTTGACTTCAGTATCATACGTTTCATATGCACTTGTTAGTTTTGAGCATCTGTAGAAACATAGTAAGCATAGATTATGAAATTGTTCAATGATAATTTTTTTATACTTTTTAATATTTATGAATTGTGATAGTGCATTTTGTAGATGCGGTTTCATTAGTAGATTCACTGCCTGAGTCTAATCTCCGTGCCCCTGGGAGGAATGCAATATGTCATCAAAAACCAGATTTTGTAGTATATTTTATAGCACTCTTTGTCTCTCCTGTTCAGCAGTCAGGGACGCGGAGCTTCGACTTGGACAAGAAAGCCAGGTTTTCACTAGTAGAATATTAGGGCCACTTTCCCCAATGCTGCTTAAGTAACAGCTGACGCTCAATATTTTTCTTCTATAGTTTTCCAATTCTCCGGATGAGGCTTCAAGCCAAGCCAAAATGTTGGATAAGCAGCGTTGGGGAAAGCGGCCCTTAGTAGTAGATTTCACTGGACTAATACTACCTAACTACTTTGTGAACTGCCCAAACAAAAACATACTTGGTAGCACCATGGTGAAGTACTACTTTTTAAAACATTGAGCTTATGAACACAGAGATTGTAAATAAATAAACATCAGCTATAGTGCGATTCACGTCAAAAAGTCAAAATTGTTTATATGAGGAGCGTTGATGCCAAGTTACATTGAGAAAGAAAGAGAAAACTGCACCAAACGTGTTTGTTGTGACTATGTGCGACAACAATGCACAGTGCGGCAACTATGCACAGTGCGGCAACTATGCACAGTGCGAATAGGATAGATTCACCGACAACTGCCTTGTGCTGAACAAGGATAGCAAACTCCTATCTAAGCAATGCTGACTTCGTGACGTATATCGCACTATAGGTACCTAATTCTACCGAAGAAAACTTTTACTACTGAAAAAATGCAAATACACCAGTGCAATAATAGATTATTGTAATGGTCCAATCACTTGTATAGTGTGGTTCATTGAAATCAGTCAGTGAATTTATTTAATCAAATTCCAACGGTACACACCATTTTACATTTTTATATACACCGTATTCGCTGTGTGCACGTAGGTGGTGGGGATAATAAAATCGACACATGCGCTCACGCGGAATTTTAGTGAACGAAACCAGGTAGTTTAACATGAGAAAGGATAGGGAATAAGCATCTACAATGCATTTAAAGTTCAGTTAAAGTAACGACTTGTATTTCACTGTAAATAATTAATGCTATTACTTACATTATTGGACACTATTAGAATGCATTTCACTCCTGATGAGGAGTGGAGAAGTGAGAAGGGCTGATGAAGCTCCTCATCAGGAGTGAAATGCATTCCAATAGTGTCCAATACTGTAAGTAATAGCATTAATTATTTCCAGTGAAATACGAGTCATTACTTTAACTGAATTATCTACAAGTATTTCGTCATAGAGAACAACATTGCATTTAAAGTATTGTCGTATTCCTAATTGTATAAATACCGTTCACAATAGTAATTGCGGCTTCTATTCCTTCCATATTTCCAAACATAAAGTGATTCAACAAAGAAATCGGATCTCAGTTTTGAATTAATCGAGTGAGAAATCCAGTTCAAAAGCATATGAATGAAGAGCAAAGAATGGAAGGTACGAGAAGAAGAGGCCGCCCTAAAACACGCTGGCTGCAAGATGTGGAGAAAGATTTGACATGCTTAGGAGTAAGGAATTGGAAGAGGCGGACATGTCAGAGAGATGATTGAAGGCAAATACAGGGTGATCGTAAAGTCGCGCAACCCAATGTTTGAAGCCGTCTAGGAATGACAGGTAAATTTGTAAAGTATGATTAGCATATGGGAGTTTTTCGTCCAGTAGTACAGCAGGTGGCTGCACTGCCAGATCACGCCATCGGGCGGCAATTAGCCAGAAATCAGTTTGTTTTTTCAGTTCAAGTCGCAATGTCTTTTACGCAAGAACAACGTATTTCTATCGTTTTGAGTTACTGTGAATCGAAATCCTACGCAAAGTATCAAGAAAATTTCTCCAATGCCTTTCCAGATGCTAAAGTACCAAACAAATTGACCATAAATGTCGTTTGTTTCATCGTTTTCGGGATACAGGTAGTGTGAATGACCGTAATCGTACCGGCCGACCAAGTGTTTTGACAGACGACAGACTGCAGACGATAAGTGAAACGTTCATTCGTTCTCCAAAAAGTCTCTTCATAAAGTTTGAAAGAAAAATCAATAACACATTACAGCTTTTTAAGACTGTTATCATTTTGGGTTGCGCGACTTTACGATCACTCTGTAGTTGAGGAGGCCAAGGTCCACGCAGGGCTGTAGCGCTTCGTATGAAAGAAAGAAAAGACAGGCTAACATGAAACATTCACTCATTTGTCAAACTTATTTCAAGAAAAAAACATTAAAAAAACACTAGCGGCCATACTTTCATCATACCGACTCTGTTCAATAAAGTAGAACTCCAACTATCCGAATTAATGGGGACCGGAACCCATTCGGATAATCAAATATTCGGATAATTGGAGTTTTTTTTTTAAATTGCCATTGGAGAGAAAAAAGCTACGTTTTGATATTGCACTATTTTTTTATTGAATTAAATGAAAGAAACATGATATTTTCACATGTTTTAAATATAAATAAAATGTACTTATGTACAAGTTTAGAAATAAAAATCATTGTTTTTTAAACATCTCCGTCAATGTAAGCTGTTTTGCGGTCTTCTTGTTGTGCCTACACTGACTTCGCGGAGGGAAGGACAATAGTGAGCTAACGCGCAAACACTGGCTTCGCGGGGGAAGAATAATAGCACACTTAGACTTTTTTTGGACAAATTTTTTCTGGAAGTGATTCGGATAATCGGTGATTCGGATAGTCGCAGTTCGGATAATTGGAGTTCTACTGTATATTTTCTTTAATTTGTATGAATTAAGGAATTTCTCAAAAATATTCTCCCAAAACTTACTCATAATCCATAGGACTATTATTTAATAGTCCAAGTTTTTCCCATGGATCGAATAATTTCGATCCAATTACCAAAGCATATCCATTGTCACTTATTAATGTTCTGTACACGCCGCTAGGTGGCAGTAAGTATTGCACTTCCCTGAGAACATAGAATGATGAGAAACAGAAAAAGTGCAAGCAAAATTTCTTCCAACAAAGAGGTTGAAGTCCAAGATAAATTTCTTCCAGGTTTATTTCAAAAACAGAGTGAGAGATCCCTTGCCCTATCCTAAACTGTATTCACTCTTACCACAACATCTTTTGTATTCAGCCCTGTAAACAATACTTCAATGGAGCCATTCTTCTAAAGAAATTCTTCAACCCACCATCTTGGGCCTTCAAACTATCAGGGACCTTTCAATCAACCAAATCTATCTAGCGTTTGCTTTGGTTGGTGCATATCTTTTATACATGAATGTATATATCTGTATATATCTTTGTAGGTATATATCTTTTATAATGAATATACAGAGTGTCCCAAAAAAATAGTGACTCCAGTACTACCACGGTATTCTACAAGTCAAAACAAACGAAAATGTCGTTGGCAATATGCTGATTTCTCCTTAGTTTACCTGTAATCCGCCATTTCGTGTTTTTAATATTTTTCATCATATCTTGTTAAAAAAACAAGATTTTCTCATGAAATTTGGTAGCGGTATAATTAAAGGTGTGGTTTACAAAATACATATATCTCGGTTATTTATTATCCAATTCTTCAAAATCATATACCATTTTATTCAGAATAAAATTCTCTACATTTTTATATTAAAAATGTTATATTCAAAGTGTTATTGTGAAAAGCAATATTTCTTCAGTAAAATCGAATTGAAAATTTTAGTCGGTCGCCATTTTGGAAAAAAACAGATAATGAAATTTATTGATACATGTATTTTGTAGACCACACCTTTAATTATACCCCTACCAAATTTCATGAGAAAATCTTCTTTTTTTAACGAGATATGATGAAAAATATAAAAAACACAAAATGGCGGATTACAGGTAAACTAAGGAGAAATCAGCATTTTGCCAAGGACATTTTCTGTTTGTTTTGACTTGTAGAATACCGTGGTAGTACTGGAGTCACTATTTTTTGGGACACCCTGTATATCTATAGGGTATATATTGGGTGGGCAGACCCTCAGGTTGGTCCACCTCGCTCTGGTGGTACCTAAGGTTACCCATAAGGTTAATAACCTAATTCCATTGGGTTCCTTCCAATATTCTTATCCTTCATAACTCCAGTTTGTATTATTGTTCAAAATGATTCAAGACCAATGAAGTGACATGGCTAATTCATTTCTGAGCAGAATCTAGCCCCTATTCCAACTGTCTACAGAGAAGTAGAAGAGCTCCTTCTTGGAAGAAATATCTCTCAGACTTTAAAATGCTTTCAATTTTTTGAAATTTGTGCTCCCGAGTTGCTAGATTCTAATATAAATTATATTCAGATTCCATTAATTTGATGCTTGGCATTAGATAGATAGAGAGATATTATTTCTTGACGATGCTGATGACCTTGGAGTACGATGGCAGATTTTAGAATTTCTTTGCCAATTTCTTGGAGTGGCAGAGAAATAATACCTCTCTATCTATCTCATACTGTGTCTAATTGAATAAATCTGAGTATACATAGGCCTACCATCGATATTAAATCTGTCATCCATTAATAAAGTACCAAATTCATCTGTGATTGTTATTCATAATTGTGAACAAGAAAGAAATGAAGAAAAAACTAAACTGAGGCTAGGTGTACACCGGTTAGTCAAGACAAAAGACAAGACTAGATCAGTCACGTTTAGTCACAGTACTTCACATAGCTGCTTATGAAGCAGCACACACCGATGCAATGACTAATCGGTGTGTGTTGCTTCATAAGCAGCTATGTGAAGTACTGTGACTGAACGTGACTAATCTCGTCTTGTCTTGACTAACCGGTGTACGCCGGCTAGCCTTACATTGAATCAAATGCCAGCTGTAACAAACATTGAATGCTTTCTGTCAAAAACGGTTCCAATAGTTGGCAAGTCTGCAATAAGTTGATACAATTTATCGCATCATTTGGATGCTGCTTTTGATGAGGAGTTCTTTCATATTTCTAATAGGAATCTTTGCCTCAGATTATCAAAAAACCTTTCGACTAGACTAGAGCATGGAGATATTATTGTTCAGTGTGAAGCTCTTACGGGATAGTTCTTTTACCAATAGTGATCGCAGACCTATATGGATGTGTCTTGATTGCCTCAAGATCCTCGAAATCTAAAAAAAAAACGTTATTGTGATTGTAATGAATGGAAATTATAGAGCTCTAGGTAGACACAAACTGAAAAAATTCACAATCACAGACATTCTTATAGGTTATTCTACAAAGACTGTATTATATAGACTAATATTGCTGTGTGCACGTAGGTGGTGGGGATAATAAAATCAACACCTGTAATTATCAACGTTATAATTAACTAGTTATTAGTATTATAAGTTCTAGAAACTAGAACTTGGCCAAATGCATCCTATGCAGGACGTTTTTTCAAAAAATTAGGATATTTTTCTCAGAAGTGAGGACATTTTATTCAAAAATTGGGACATTTTTCTTGAACTTGTGCTTTCAATGTTCATTGTGTGCTCTGTGCTGTTCTAATAATATGTCTTTAGTTGAACAATTTTCCGTATGACTGCTTTTTGCTGTTCTACAAGGCTTCTTAAATCGAATGAATTTGGCCATGATTTCAAACTCTTCTCAAATTTTTCAAGAAGCTTGGACAAGCGGACAAAAATATGCATTCTAAAACCTTAGAAATATTATCATATTCAATCATATTTTGTGTTTAACTTACCAAGTTGCACTGGTTTCCAATTCTCAGAGTAATACATCTGTAAGTCAATGTATCGTATAGTTTTTCCTTCTGGTATAGTTATTGAGTAGGCTTGACTTATATCTTTATGAAAACAAGATACTTTTTTTATCGGTTTGTTTCCAATTATATCATGTTTGACAAGATAAAAACCTTTTTCATTCTTCAGTGAATCACCCTAGAAACACAAAGTCAATATTAATTATTAATGAAAGCAATACAATCCTCGGCTGCATTCTTGGACAACAAATTGTTCTTCAATGTTTTATATGAGAGTAAAGCAGTGACCAAATTCTGCAATAAATTGTAGTAAATTATTAAAGACTAACTATCCATTGAAACATTTTTTGTCAGAAAGTGTCGAATGTTTGATTCAATGTTAGCATTTTGGAAGATTGGTCACTTTCTGACAAAAACGGTTCCAATGGAGGATATGTAGCGTTATGTCCGAGTAGCGTTTCGTCCGACACCCAAATTCTTGGAAATTAGTGGCGTTTTGTCCGACTGGTTTTCACGCTTCTGTGCGTATTACCAACGAGTAGCATTTCGTCCGATTTTTGAGTCTTCTACCTGCCTTCAGAAACCCTTCTATCACTGGCTAATTACTGTTGTAAACAATCAGTATAAAATAGAATTTAAAATCTGCTTCTTCAGATTCTATAGCTGCAATAGTTGGCTATTTGTATTGCTTCATGTGAATTATTTCTATCAAAGTCACTGATTCGAAGTCAAAGCCTATTTATTTGGATGTAATTAAAAGTTTTCCTCCCTTTAAAACTGTATCCAGAAAAAGCTCATATAGAAATTTATGCCAATTCATAAACATTGGCAGAAGTTGAATCAATCCAATAATAGCAATGAATTGTGGATGAGTACATTTCAAAAATGGTAGCTTGGATGAAGTAATTTAATCTACTTTCAGCTTCCCTTTGGGGATTCACTTTGGGTAGCCTCTGTTATCTCTGACATCTAGACGGCTGAATAATGAAGTTGTAACTTGAATGACCCAGTAACTGCTGCCATCTTACAACAGAACTCAGAACTAGCTGCGTTGTGCATTGCCGACCAATCAGGGGAGAGAGGCGGAGCTTGGAGGCGTGTCTGTAAACTTGAAGCTGTAAATCACCCTGTCACTGTAGCCATCTACCGGTCGAATTCAGAACTAGCTGAGTCATTCATTTTCTGGCTTATCAAGAGATAGTAGGCGGAGTTTAGAGGCAACATGATTTACAAATTAGGCTAAGATTCATGGAAGAATTTTAGACACAATTAAGCATTGTTCAAGTATTTTCATTGCTGAATAAATAAACAGAAAAAATTTGTCTTGGAAAACACAATAAATGATTGAATCACCATTTCTGAAATATGTTTGAATTGTTATCATAATGAAATGGTTACACCCCATTAACCTATCTTTTATCAGATGTTGTTAAAGTTGAAGTTGTTGAAGTTGAATTCCCAATTCTCTGATCATAACTCCAAACTCCTCCACTTCCTTTCCAACAATTCATGTGATTCAAAAACAGAATGGCTTATAAAAAAAAAAAAAACATTTTCCATGAAAGTATTTTTGGATTCACCTCAAAGTTTTTTCACATGCACGAATCCAATTCACAATCACTTAGTTCATATTATAGTGATGCAAAAATAGGCTTCCTGTTTCTTCTCTTTATCGTCCCTTTGACTCAAAACTGCTGATAATACGTTTTTTGTAATTGTATATAATTTTGTGGGGGAATCTTGAACCCCATAATCACATTTTAGTCCATAATCACACCTTTAAAAAGTCCTCAACTATTTTTGTATACTAGAGCTGCACTATATAGTTTATTGTATAGTGTGCTGAGACTATTAATTTTCAAGTTGAGTTATCGTTTCACCTTTGAAGTTCTATTATTAATTTTTCAATATGTCAGTGAGTGAGTGAGTGTGTCACTGGCCTTTGTAAGTTTACTATAGTATAATTGTATTTTCAATCTCCATTGTCTCCACTAGATCGTCTCTATTATGCATTATGGTAATGCAGACATTCTTGTTTTTGTTATTAATTGTCAAAAGTTTTGTCGGACATAACACTACTCCTTCAGGTATCCTGCCTAATCCCAAAACTACCTGAGACATTGCTGTTGGACGAATCGCTACAGGACCCCAATGGATGGTTAGTCTGCAATAGCTTGATACAATTCATTGCAGCATTTGGATGCTGCTTAAGGATTATGTTAGATCCTTTTTGAGCCTCTGGGGAAGAAACCAATTGAGGCCTACTCAATGGATTCCACATAATATACCAAGTTTCAAGACAAACAGTCCAATGGCTTTTCAGTTTATTTATTCCAAACATACATACAAAAATTATCTTTCAAAGGTATAAATGACTCACCTCACTATTGTATCCGTAGCATACGTAAAATTTTTTCCTTACAATTGTGAATAATTTTTCAAATTCTTCAGCATTGAGCTTAGAATAGACTTTTTGAGTACCACCAACATAAAATATTTGGAATACCTCAGGGCAGAATTGTTTTGGTTCGACACCTTGAAGGAGATGACACCTATAAATGAGTAACAAGATTTATAATGAAGATAAGCTCCAGAAAATGAAGATAAGAAAATGAAGATAAGCTCCAGAAATCAATACATGTTTAAAATCAATTATGCAAGATCTACAATTTGAAAATATCTTTGAACAAATCCAAAACAATGGCATTCACTGGAAAGTTTCCTACCAGATCTAAAATAGTAGTTGACGATTTTATATTGGAACAGGTGTCAGAATATAACTACCTTGGATGTCACATCAGTTTCAAGGAGGATGTAGACATTGAAAAGAAAGTAGGAAAGTTCCAATCAATATGTGGAACGATAAGCAGAACCTTAAGTAAGAAAGCGAGGAAAGAAACACTCATGAAATTTTACAAAGTAATGGCTGCCCCAGTACTCCTATATGGAAGTGAATCGTGGATCACCACAAAACCACTGGAAAGTAGAGTACAGGCGGCAGAAATGAGGTTCCTACGCAAAGTGAAGGGATGCGATCGTCGAGACCAAATAAGAAATGACGATATAAGAACAGAACTAAATGTATACAGTATGAATAAGAAGGTCTCAGAATATCGTCAACAATGGAGGGAACATATTCAGAGAATGCCGGCAGGAAGAATACCTCTAGAAATTTTAAAATACCAACCTCAAGGCAGGCGGGATATTGGTAGGCCACGGAAAAGATGGCAGTAAGGGAAATATCGTGAGTCGGAACAGGCAAGGTGCCTAATCCTTGAATGTAAGAAGAAGAAGAAGAAGAGATTTATAATTTTCAAAGTAGTAAGAGATGTGCAAATATGATTGCAATTGAATAGTCATTTTTCAATGACAAACTGTTATTATAGAGTTGCTTATCAAACTCTTCAAATAGTTTCAACAACGCCATAGTTGTATCCTCAAGTTGACAGAGCTCAATTTATAAAATTTTTGGTGTTGAAATGCCTATACAAGCCAGGTTTTTTCATTAGTAGAGTAAGGCCCGATTCCACCAAAATGCAAAAGCTTCGTTTTTTGCCAATCTTAGTTTTGGGCCAGCTGATTCTTCATAACTTCAAACCTAGACTAGCTGGCCCAAAACTAAGATTGGCGAAAACTAAGGCTAGGCGTTCACCGGTTAGTCAGGACAAGACAAGACGAAATAAGACATGTTTAGTCACAATATTCCACATAGTTGCTTATCAAGCAACACACACCGATTAGTCATTGCACCGGTGTGTGCTGCTTCATAAGCAACTATGTGAATTACTGTGACTAAACGTGTCTTATTTCGTCTTGTCTTGTCTTGACTAACCGGTGTACGCCTAGCCTAAGTTCTTGCGTTTTGGTGGAATCGGGCCTTATTAGTGTTACTGTCGTTTGAACAATTACCAAGTATCTTGTCAACCCCACCAATGAAAACGTATTGACAGAGGTAGAGTTAGAGAGAGCATGCTTTAATAAGTACGTTTTAGGGCCGGTTTATCCAACGACAGTTTAGTTTAAACCAAGGTTTTACAACTCACTAGAAACTTTTTTGTCAGAATGTTCGATGTCCGAACAGCTGACCATTTTTGATTCAATGGTGCTAACATTGAATCAAATGGTCAGCTGTTCATTGGACTTTCTGACAAAAAAGTTTCTAGTGAGTGGTAAAACCCAAGTTAAAAATGAAAATTGGTTAAACTGACGTTGGAGAAACCGGCCCTTAGTGTACAGATACAAGTCTGCTTCACTGATACTATATTCACAAATGATACAGTACTGAGCAAGCAAGCGGGGCATGGGGTAAACTTGTAACATCTGATTTGCATTTCATTTCAATGCAAATCTTATGGGAATTGGCAAAGGTATGGTGGATTTGTCCAAGCTAACCAATGAAAAGTGTGACATGAATTAACGGCCACACTGTTATTATGCAGTCTGTGTAGTACCATAGCACCAGCGACCACATAATACAAATAGATGGAGCATTCCTATTACTTCAACATTTCGGGTGATGAAGCCAATTCTGGCGCCTAGACCTAAGTAAGATGGCGGCGGTTTACATGAGCGGGAGAGAGACAAGATTATGCCAGCTGTTTTTCTGTCTCTCTCCCACTCATGTAAACCGCCGCCATCTTACTTAGGTCTAGGCGCCAGAATCGGCTTCAATACTGAGCCTGAGTGCTCCGTCTATTTGTATTATATGGTCGCTGCATAGCACCAAGGATTTCTTCCTTGATACGAATTAGCTGTTCTATTGACTATTGGTATCCAATCAAGTAAGGCCTCTTTAACACCAGTCCAGATTGGACCTATTCAAGTGATTGATTTTATGGATGTGTTCACACTCTGGCATTTAAATACACCCATAAGGTTTTTTATGATATTATTGTGATATTGAAAGTGGAGACTTACTTAGGCTAGGCGTACACCGGTTAGTCAAGACTAGACAAGACGAGATTAGTCACGTTTAGTCACAGTACTTCACATAGTTGATTATAAAGCAGCACACACCAATGCAATGACTAATCGGTGTGTGTTGCTTCATAAGCAACTATGTGAAGTATTGTGACCAAACGTGACTAATCTCGTCTTGTCTTATCTTGACTAACCGGTGCACGCCTAGCCTAAGTAAGTCTCCACTTTCAATATCACAAAAAACTCACTTAATTTTATCTCCTGTATTAGTCGGTTTCCATTTCTTGGTGTTCTTCCCCCAACTGGATCCTACTTTCAATTCTTGTCCTGATGATGTTGAAATACCGAAAGTTACCTCGTCAGTATCCCCTTGAAAATCCAATTCCGTCCCTAAGCTGTTAATAGTAATAATAGCTATTATTATTATTATAATAGTGAAATTTAGCACAGTTTTATCATCAAAACAGTGATTGTTTGAAAACAATGTTGAACGATCAACATTTGTATAAGAAAGAGATAGACTACTTTTTATTAGCTATCAATCAGCAATGCATAATTATAACAATGAAGAGCAATGTATTATCATTTACTGCACCTTCAGAGCAAAATGGGTAAAAACCAGACAAATCACCTTATAAAAAAAACCAATACAACAATGTATCCAAAATAGAAGTGTGTGGTTGATACTTGAGTCTCAACTTTCGGTCGCCATCTTGGATTTGGTCAGCTGATTTCAAGGTCACTTGTTGGAAAAGGTGCAACCGGAACTTCAAGGTGCAACCGGAAGTTGAGACTTAAGTCTTAACCAGTAGTCCCATACACTACATACTACCCCGCCTATACTACGAGTTTACTATGATACTAGCTAAAAAGAGATTATACAATTTGCTTACTTTGGAATAGGACTTATTGATTCATCATCTTCAAATTCATATTCTGAAAATAGAAACACCATATGAATGAATGGCTATTTGTACATAGGGTGAAAAAACACCATTGTTTTGAGATTCCTGTAGACAATATCAGCACAGCAAAACTACTAATATTTATTTTAGAATGATCTATACTGTATAGTTGCACTCTATATAGGAAGCACTGTACCACCCTGGGTCTGAAGTAACTGTATTATTGAGGAGTAGCTTATAGACCTGATCAGCGCGCTCTAGGTGAGAGAGAGTGAACAACCTGGGGGATTTTAACCATTTTTTTTTTATCATATGGCTTTTTATTGGTGGGGAGAACCATTGTGAGATAGGAACAAAACACGATTTTGAGATATCATCAATACTTTATTGCTATCTATTATTTGGTGGTTTCAAGGTGTTTCAATGAATGTATTAATTGGATCAAAGTACTTTTATCAGAACTTTCGTTATCTTGTTGCTAGACTCTTCTTGCTAGGTTAGGATTTTTGAAGTTTGAACTTCCCGCTATGAGTAACCATTGGTATTGTATGTATGATAAACATTATTATTCCAGAGACATAAACTATTTCACACAAATAATATTTAATTCAATTACAACATTATATTTACATCTTATATTTTCCATATTTCATCTATTTAAGTTCAATATTATACACCATTTTTATATCACTACATATCTCACTCTCTTTTGGAAAGGAATGCTTTTGGAAAGAGGATCAAATTAAAGTAACTTTGTTTCTTTTCTCTTGAAGAGACAACTGAAGTGTTCTTAAACATCGTAGCTTTGATTTTATAAGTTACTGGAATATTTTGGCTGAAGATTTTATCAAATATGATGGGTTTGAAAACAGGCATTTTTAATTTGATTCAATGATAACCAAGCTTCAATCCTTCCAGGTTGTTTCTCTGTCTCTCACTTGAGCGCTGATGTTTGTGAGCTATTTCTCAATATAGATATCGATTTAAATTTACATACAATTGAAAAGAGGACATTTAAAAGTAGTCTTTCATTCTAATAACAGTTTAATGATTGTTTATTTGAATAATCCACTCACCTGTCAAAAGTTTTGAGGCTCTAAAAAGTGAATCAGAGTCCTTTTTCTTTACAAAAAATTTTGTTTCCTTAACTCTCACTCTTCTTCCGAGAGTCAAGTGATGCTGAACCACTGATACTTGAACGTCACCCACATAGTGTATCTTTTTTATTTCCTTGCTACTGAACAGTTCATTTTTTACTATGTATAAATCTGGTGCAGCATAGATCTGGTCGAAACAGCAAAAAGAAATTTAGTCAACTCAATACAGTCTAAAGTCCAAGAGATATTTCTTCCAACATGGAGCCTGTTCCACCTCCACCATTCAAACTTCAAATTGTATTTTAATTAAAACTTGTAATTGTATTTCTTGACCAAGAATTGGGTCTTTCTTTATTTTGAAATCTCTGGGGGATATTGAATGTTTTGAAGTACAGTATTAGAGCAGAATTCACTGTTCTGAGAAAAACAGCTAGGCGTACACCGGTTAGTCAAGACAAGACAAGACAAGATTAGTCACGTTTAGTCACAGTACATCACATAGTTCCTTATGAAGCAACACACACCGATTAGTCATTGCATCGGTGTGTGCTGCTTCATGAGCAAATATGTGAATTACTGTGACTAAACGTGACTAATCTCATCTTGTCTTGTCTTGACTAACTGGTGTACGCCTAGCCTTACTCACTTATTGTTCTGATTTACTCACTTATTTCACTAACTGTCTCACTTATTGTTCCAATTTACTCACTTATTTCACAGATTTTTTAACTTATTGTTCCAATTTACTCACTTATTCCACAGATTTTCTCACTTATTTCACAGGTTTTCTTACTTATTTCACAGATTTTCTCACTTATTGTTCCAATCTACTCACTTATTCCACTGATTTTCTCACTTATTGTTCAGATTTACTAATTCATCGTTCTGACTTACCTATTGTTTTTACTTAACCAGAGAGAATAAAAGTAAACAATAAACATCCTCCTTCATAATCAGAACAATAAATGGGTGACTAGCTAAAAATATAAAAGCATTCGATGATATTCCGATATTACCTGTCTAAATCTCCCAGATTTGCATATCCATAGTTCTTGTTTGATATAAATGAAGTAATCAGATGCCTTTTTTTCTTCCATCGATTCATCTTTAGTTACTCTGCTTGTTGTGAGAGATCGTTTATGTACCTCGGTTTCAAAATCCGACTTATAAGAATTCCTATCAATATTTTTCTTACACCTATCGAACAAAATCAAATTGATAAAAATGAGAAAATCTTGAACACGGACTTACACACTATAGCAGGATCCTTTTAACTTGTCAGAAAACATATGTTTTACTCGGCCACCAGTACAATACTTTACCTACAAATGCTGAATCTTGCAGATTATTGAAAAGGTATTTTAAAAAGTTATTCTTTGAAAGGTCTTCTTTGGAAAGGTCTTTAAAAGACTTTAAAGGTCTTTAAGACTTTTAAGCCTTTTGATTATTGTGTTGAAATCACTGTTTAATTATTACCGAAACAGCTGATTTCTGACAAGTTAAAAGGATCGTGCTATATACTCTATTCACTGAAACATGTCAGTAAATGTAACAACTGGGTGAGATTGTGTGTGTGTCTTTTGTGAGTGTATTGCATGACGGCATGTTCACATTTCAGCGTTTGCAACTAATTGCGTATTCAGCTGATATGGAGAGAAATTTAGTTATATCAGGAGCCAATTAACTTGTCATAAATCAGCTGTTCCAGTAATAATTAAACAGTGATTTCGACACAATAATCAAAAGGCTTGAAAGTCTTAAAGACCTTTAAAGTCTTTAAAAGACCTTTTTAAAGAAGTCCTTTCAAAGAATAACTTTTTAAAAGAACTTTTCAATAATCTGCGAGATTCAGCATTTGTAGGTAAAGTATTGTGATCATATGCTCGTCGATCATATGTTTTATGACAAGTTAAATGGATCCTGCTATAGTTACTTTCAGACAATTCTATGGGCCTGCTACTGGAATTAATAAATTTTAAGTACCGTATCTAAAAAATCTTATCGAGTGTGAAAATATTCATGTGAAGAATTTCGTATGCTTAGTTAAAGATGAAGCTTCTGCAATGGTAGGTGTGGAGACGCGTTTCATTTCCTTGTGTCGTAGAGACAGTAACATATCAAAATTCGTTTCTCCCCATTGCATAATACAACAGCAGCCTTTGTGTTGAATTTTCTCAAATATAAACAGAATTTGCCTACAATTTGCCTTTCTCGCAGATATAACAGAGATGTTGAATGATCCTAATTTGCAGCTCCAAGGAAAAGATACATCCTTCACGATGGAATGATTTTAGATGTACCACCATTTTTCAAAAAGCTTGAAATGAGGGGAAAGAATTTGAATACAAGCAATTACCTAGTCTGAAGAAAATCATAACCAGCAAAATCCTTCAAATAATCAAGGATAATCAAGCAATAATCAAAAATATGTTGTAGCTCTTTCAGACTTGAAAACATTTTGATCAACGATTCCAAGATTTTAAAAGCATATTGATATACTTGCTATTACATACATAGATTTCAATACTAGAAATATATCTTTTTAGGCAACAGAAGTGTGAAAAAAAATTTCGCGTACTTTCTTTCGACCAATATTTCTTGGTAGCTCACTAGAAGATTTATAAATGCTATAGTAGCTCACAAACTCAAAAGTTTGGCGACCACTGCCCTAGAGTATTGGAAGGGAGTTCTGAAACACTCTGTATATCGTATTATATCGTTCACTGAAGAATACATATTTGAATTATAGTTGTATTTCAAAGGGCTATAGAAGGCTTATATCCACACTCACACGTATTCGGGATTTTTATTTATAAAAACATTTTCTGCTAGTATTTCCGCCATCGGATCAAAAGGAGGAGTATACGATCCAATTACAATACTGTCTCCCTGACTACCAGTTTCTTTTAGCATGTAGTCTCCATCATTGAAAATCACTCCTTGGCTATCGATTGCAAGTACACCACTCCATCTGTGAGCAAAGTTTCATCTCAGTTTGATTACTTGTCAGTAACAAATTAACAAACTTAAAAGAAGAAGAAGAAGAAGAAGAAGAAGAAGAAGAAGAGAAAAGAAGAAGAGGAGGAGGAGGAGGTGGAGGAGGAGGAGGAGGAGGAGGAGGAGGAAGAGAAGTAGGATGAGGAAGAAGAAGAAGAGGAGGAGGAGGAAGAAAATTGTGAAGAAGAAGAAGAAGAAGAAGGAGGAGGAGAAGAAGATTAAGAAGGAGAAGATCAAAACGAATAAAAAGAAGAAAAAGAAGAAGAAGAAAGAGGAGGAGGAGGAGGAGGAGGAGGAGGAGAAGATGAAAACTAAGAATAAGGAGAAGAAGAAGAAGAAGAAGAAGAAGAAGAAGAAGAAGAGGAGGTGGAAGAAGGGGAAGAAAATTGAGAAGAAGAAGAAGAAGAAGAAGAAGAAGGAGGAGGAGGAGGAGGAGGAGGAGGAGAAGATGAAAACGAAGAAGAAGGAGGAGAAGAAGAAGAGGATGAGGAGGAAGAAGAGGAAGAAAATTGAGAAGGAGAAGAAGAAGAAGAAGAAGAAGAAGAAGAAGAAGAAGAAGAAGAAGAAGAAGAAGAAGAAGAAGAAGAAGAAGAAGAAGAAGAAGAAGAGAAGAAGAGGAGAAGAAGGAGGAGGAGAAGAAGGAGGAGGAGGAGGAGGAGGAGGAGGAGGAGGAGGAGGAATAGGAGAAGGTGAAAACGAAGAAGAAGAAGAAGAAGAAAAAGAAGAAGATTCAATTCAAATTTTGTTTATTTTTCATAATTTACAAGAGTTTCATTGTGGTACATATAAAATAAAAAATACACTTTACAGCAAGAAGGTTACTATATCACTAGAAAACATGTGATAACTAAAATCATATATTGTACGAAATATAATCCTCGCATATGCATTGCTGCCTGTGTGCGAGAATGAGTCTAAGGTAGAGGTTCAAGTAAATTATCTCATCATTTTACCTTTTTCTTGTTAAAAAAAGTATATAAAACAAATGACAGTACTACACATCCCCCCCCCGCCCACAGCTATGGAAAAAGAACCCCCCCCCCCCAGTACTACAACCTTGGATTTTGGATTTTACATCCCAGAACTATCATTGACAATTAGAAAAAACCGACTAGCCCGTTTCATTAAAGGTGAACCATACTTTTGATGACAAATTTTACATGGCTACAAGTATTATATACATCATAAAAACAAAACCGATTTAATTACATTTATAATTACCGATTATCTATAGGCCTATATAGGCCTATAAAAGCGAAATGTCACTCACTCACTCATTCATCAGACGAACTAAATATCTAGGCCTACTGAACCAAATGCGTTCAAATTTGGCATGCATGTTCATTTGGAGCTTTAGACGCGCACTAAGAACGGATTTTGAAAACATCCCAAAGATACGCTCAATATTTGCGTTTTTCTAGCGATTTTGTGCGTTTTCTCAGCTTTTTCGAGAACTAATTGGCAGAGAATGTTGAAATTTGGTACTTAGGTTCGTTTAAGCTCTAAAAATAATATGTGAAAATCTTTTTAAGATTCTCGCAAAATTACGCCAGAAATCGCCCAATATCCGCGTTTTCTAGCGATTTTGTGCGTTTTCTCAGCCTTTTCGAGAACTAATTGGCAGAAAATGTTGAAATTTGGTACTTAGGTTCGTTTAAGGTCTAAAAATAATATGTTTACTGTGTCTACGGGGGCGAAGCCTGGGGTCTATCCTGCTAAGGCGAGCGAAGCGAGCCTGCTGGCTAGTAAATTATATAATTATATTTTACCGATAAATAATATTTCAATGATTATAATACTTACCTTCCACTTGTAGCAAAGATAAACAGAAGTACTACCCAACAGTAATTTACAAAAAAATGTCGACCCCCCATTTCAAAGTGCTAACGGGTTCAACTGTTCGTTCATCAATTTTGGCTCAATTTTTATTGTAGCCTTAATAAGTTGGAATTATTCATGAGTGATGCTGATGACGTAAAAAGTTGTTTTCAACTAGCAGAAGAACCAATGGATGTAATTGGTTAAATACAATTTTTATTGTAGCCTTGATAAGTATTTATTGTAGCCTTTTAATAAGTTGGAATTATTCATGAGTGTTGCCAATGACGTAAACAGTTGTTTTCGACTAACAGTAGAATCAATAGATGTAATTGTACAAGCAGTAACAGGTGATCAAAGTTTTAAACTCAATAATCTTCAAATAGATAGTCAAATAATTATTAGTCTGGAGGAATATTTAATATTTAATGATAGAATTTTTAAAAATTTTGGGATTTTTTCACCAATGAACTGATTGCCATGAATTTTTGTGCCAAACAAAATGGTGTGCTATGGCAGGAGGGGGGCGGGGAAACACTCTCGAAATGGACACCTGTGGCGAGGGGGAGGGGTGATCACGCCCCCACAGTGCAAGGGGAGGGGTGGGGGAAATCCCTGCACGCTGATTGGCCAGCGGCAGTGCTCTCCTTATTAGGTACTTATTTTATCAATGATTGAAGTATCTAGAATTTCTTCTTAATGTTGGTACTTATTTTATCAATGATTGAAGTATCTGGAATTTCTTCTTAATGTTGGTTTTTTGCCATGAATTTTGTGTACGGTACATGAATGTGAAATGTTGAGACTTTACTCCTTTGTACAACCGATAAATCATGAAAATGGTACCAAATTTTTCAGAAAGATCTTTTTCTACTCAACTGTCCCTATGTTAAAGCAACGGCAAAAATTGAAACTTTGATCGTTCACTTCTCATGTCCACCGTGACTTTTTTAAAATGAAAGACCTTATAAAGGTCAATTCCCACATTGACGACAACGACACGACGACGACATTCTCATTTCGTTCTGCGCATGCGTCACCAGCCCATGCTCTGATTGGTCCATGTCTATCTTTGTTTACAAATGAAAGCTCTCAAGTCTCAAAATTGCAGTACCGGTATGACTTGAAAGGGTTTGTATTATAATTTTATTTACTGATTATTATATTTATATTGTCGTACTAATATTATTAATATTAATTGACAATTGATTCCGAACAGCGAACATTCAAACTTCCTACCTAGTCACTTAACCTAGAAATTCGGCTGGTCAGAACGAAATGAGAATGTCGTCGTCGTGTCGTTGTCGTCAATGTGGGAATTGACCTTAAAACATCTACTTAGGGCCGGTTTCTCCAACGACAGCTTAACCAATTTTCAGTTTAAACTTAGGTTTTACCACTCACTAGAACCTTTTTGTCAGAAAGTTCGATGTCCGAACAGCTGACCATTTGATTTAATGATGCTAACATTGAATCAAATGATCAGCGGTTCGAACATAGGACTTTCTGACAAAAAAGTTTCTAGTGAGTGGTAAAACGTCAGTTTAAACTAAAAATTGGTTTAACTGTCGTTGGAGAAACCGGCCCTCAATGAGATCTTTCAAATGAGACGTGAACGAACAAAATCGGTTGATAAACCACGGAGGAGCTCTTTTCACTTATTTAAAAAAAAAATCGTAATTGTTTGGTGAGTGAAGGATAATGGGGGGGGGGGGGGGGGGTTGAGGTTGGTTAATAGATATTCCAAGATATTGTTATCGATGACTTAGTAAAATAGCTACATAACAAATACAGTAATAAATAGTTACAGGGCCGAAAACTTCAGTCTTCAATAATTTGTTTACATTTTAAATAAAAAAATCAAACTTTGGTGGGCTGTATTCCAGATAATATTGAGTCTAAAGAATTGTTTCACCAACCAAAAATTAGTAAATTTTATGCTCTACAACTTTGTAATGCACAATGGTACACAAAATCTGCTTGATTTACAAGATATACACGAAAAACTTAGAAAATACCGAAAATTTTGATGTTTTTAGCCCCTCCCGAAGTTAGCACAGGGTACTGGAGGGGGAAAACTCAGGATATACATCTCAGAGTACCCCCAGACATCATGTAAAAATTTCATAGACTTCGGAATATTTTCCAGGTAAAAAGTGTATATCTACTGGATTATTTATAGCGTACAATGAATTTATTGAATCAAATTGCTACTTAATATAATTTAATTCACCTTGGTCTGCGTCATTGCATTGTTATAAATTATATGCGAATATTTTGCATTTTTTTATGAATTACTAGCAGGTCACCCGTGCTTCTATACAGGGGGGTCTCAGAAATCCCGTTTAAGTTAAAGATATTTGTGTGAGATATCTAATCCCTGCATGCAAGTTGTTATAGGGAATTTTAAAGATATATGAAACTCAAAACCAGCTATTAACATATTAAACTCGCTATTTTACATGTTTTAAGTTTGACGGTATTTTGGAGTGGTCCGTAGCCGAGGGCGATAAGCGCCTGTCTGATAATCCAAAGGTTCCAAGATCGAATACAGATCGAATACATAGAATCCGAAAAAATGTTCATGATTAATTATTGGCCTATTCGATAGATATAAATTTTAATCAGGTTTCTGATAAAGAATTTGGGATACACGTTTGAATGTTGAGATATCTCTAGGTTTTTATCGTGCTTGATCATACGTACAACACAATGGAAGCAGAATTCTTTTAAATTGTCTGAAAACAGCTGATTGATGTACGCTCGTTTACTGACGTTAAATCAGCTGTTTTCTGACAAGTTAAAAGAATCCTGCTATATTAATATCACAAAGCATCTAATAAGGCTAGGCGTACACCGGTTAGTCAAGACAAGACAAGACGAGATTAGTCACGTTTAGTTACAGTACTTCACATAGTTGCTTATGAAGCAACACACACCGATTAGTCATTGCATCGGTGTGTGCTGCTTCATAAGCAACTATGTGAATTACTGTGACTAAACGTGACTAATCTCGTCTTGTCTTATCTTGACTAAACGTTGTACGCCTAGCCTAAGTTTGAAAAAATCATATGATTTTGATCTCAACATTTAATCACCTTATTAATAAATGCTTAGAGCTCAATTACAAATTCTTGAAAATAAAAACTGTCCTTAAAACTATCCTTGAAATAATTATGTGAATATAGGCCTTTGATACTCCTTGGTATAAAGACAATTTTTGTGCAAAATTTCAGCTTTTTCAGTCAAGTAGTCTAGGCGTGATGCACCTACAGACAGACAGACAAACTGACAGCATCTTATTTTTCATAATAGTATACAGAGTGTTTCAGAACTCCCTACCAATATTCTAGGGCATTGATCCTGGGTAAAAACCATATCTAAATATCTTTTTTAAAATTGTCTAGAAGTCCTTAGTTACTGGGTAAAAACAATATCTAAATATCATATTTAAATTGTCCGGAAGTCGATAGTTACTCACACAGCTGCAATTTGGTTTTTTTCACTTATTATTTCTTCTCTCAATAATGGTGAAACATATGGAATTGAAACTTTGCACCAACATTGACTGAGACATGGCAGCTTTAGTGATAGGTAATCGCTGGAGGTTACTTGCCCTCCTTTTTACCGTCTTCAAAATTCTCACAAAATAATCTAAAATCGCTTAAAAATAACATGCAAAGAAAACGGAGACTGTTGCATTGTTGTAGCAGACTTTAACCGCAAGCCCAGGATACACTGCAACAAGCCTCCAACGATTACCTATCACTAAAGCTGCCATATCTTAGTCAATATCGATACAATCTTAACAAATAAGGTTTCAATCGATTTGTAATTAAATTTACTAAAAAACTTTATTTTTGTAAAATTTTTGTAATATTAACGGTTTCTGAGTTATTCATGAAACAATTTTGAATGGCCGCCATTTTGTTTTATGGATTTGAAAAATTGACATAATTTTTTTATAGCTCTGTCTAGTTGTCATAAATGTTGGTGCAACGTTTCAATTTCATATGTTTCACCATTATTGAGAGAAGAAATAATAAGTGAAAAAAACAAAATTGCAGCTGTGAGTAGTATAAATATGTCACTTCTGTCACCCACTCTGTCACCTAGATGGCCGCTGTCACCAAGATGGCCGCTGTCACCAAGATGGCCGCTGTCACCAAGATGGTCGCTGTCACCAAGATGGCCGCTGTCACCAAGATGGCCGCTGTCACCAAGATGGTTGCTGTAACCAACATGGACGCTGTAACCAGAGCGTTCTCTGTAACCAACCTATTCACTGTAACCAAATCTGATTATGTCTCCAAAATGGCCGCTGTAACCAATTGGAATTCTGTAACCAAAATTGACGCTGGCACCACAATGGCCGCTATCACCACAATGCGCGCCGGCACCATATGTGACTTTGTCACCACATTAATTGCTGTAACCAACATGGCTACTGTATCTTGTGAGAACGAGCCGGATCATGAAGACAAGATAGAACCTCACCCAGCTCTACCGCCCGCCTTTTTTCAAAAAATATTTTCCCACAAATCGGCTGATTAGCAGACTAGTTGACTATCTCACACCTAATTAGAACCTAATTACGTGTGAACATTATTCTATTATTCCTGCTTCAAAAAGTTGGCTTATTATAGATGAAATCTCAGATGAATGGTTATCATGACCAGCTGACTGTGAGCCTATCAATAAAGCTAATCTTTCGACAAGTTCATCTGCATTGTCAAAATATACGTAATTTCTACAGTTGGTTTTTCTGTTTGCCCTAACCATATTTAGTTTCGATCTAATTTTTCCTATTCCTTTCCGCGTACTTCAGCATCATCATCATCATCATCATCATCATCATCATCATCACCGCTACTTTCATTATTACGTGATAATCTCACATCTCCAGGAAGATTACGATAAAATGATTTATTCATAGTGTTAGACGAAGAGGCGATAGGATTTGTAATGCTCACTTCGTCCTCCACCTCCTCCTCCTCCTCCCCCTCCTCCACCTAAACCAGTCTCATTCAATCGTCTGTGCAGATCCCCAATTGATGATAAGTTTGCTAAACTTGTTTGATCATGAGATTCTTCGATCTTTCTTTTTCGAGCAAGCAGCGGGTGGATGAAGAGAGCTGTTGCATGCCATCATGTTCTTGATCTTCGTCACGTACTTGCCTCTCGCGTCTACTAAGCTGAAAAGATCGCACATTTCGTCTGCGTGATCTGTTCTGCCTACCAACAGCACTGACAGTAGTTAACGCTATAGATTGAAATATTTTTTTGATAACATGTTTATATTTAAATCCTGCTCCGGTTTTCAAATTATTACGCTTATTCAAATGAATACGTGTTCATGCTAGTATTCGTTTATATTGTCTTATCGAGCTTACACCATATAAATCTGCATCTGGTTTATTTCGAAAAATGAGTTCTAGCAAGTGTGACAATGGATATCTAATTGCATCTACATATAAATGCTTATTGTCGAATCTTACAACTGAATTAGGTCCGAATTTAAACTGATTGCTTTTCTTATCATAACTTAATCCAAAAGAAACGTTTTTCTTTTTTACAAGAAATTCTTGTATATATTTTTGCGTTAATTTCTGTAAATTACTCTGTGGGTATGAATTATCATCATCAACTATATCATCATCATCATTATCATCTGAACTTATCACCACCTCACTTCCTTCTTCTTCTTCTTCTTCATACTCTGTTCAGCATTTTTCTAACATGTTTCCTATTATTATTATTATTATGATTATCAAAAGAAGATTTCAATTCTACAAGTGGTTTTATTATTGGGCTAAATGTATCTTGTAAATTCCGTTCATTAGCTCTTCTGCTACTAATCAACTTTTTATGTTTATTAACAATTGAATTTCTTAACTTGCTAATAGTATTCTGTAACAATTTTGATTTCGTCTTTAATTGATTACGAACATGATGATTACGAACATGATGGCTATCTAAATTACCATCAGCAACAGTGTTACTACTACTACTACTACTACTCAACTTCGTTAGCGACTTGTTTTTCATCCTGACGCTGTTCACACATCTAACGCTAATACTAATAAATTTCTTCAGCGCACACGCACCTGTGTTTTAGCTAATAATAATTTCACGCTCAAAACCATTCTTATATTTACCGCTTTGTGGTGTTAATTCAAGATTGATTGTAATGAATGCCCTCTTATTAGATCTCCATACACTATCACACATTTTATGAAATGCTGAAAAACTCATGTCTGATGCAACATAATCTCTAAATATTAACTTTAAATTTTGTAAATCAGTTCGAAATAAAATAATATAATTAACATTGTCACAGATTATGTTTACCTGCAGCGGCAAAAGATTGAACCAAATAAACGCAATCAAGATTATAATGACGTCCTATGCAGAAATAAGATGTAATTTTCGATCGACCTTCAAAGATAATGTCATCGAAAATAACCAATGAATTTCTTCTCAACTTTTCTGGCGGAGGATATTGTCAATATCCCCGCTCATGAATAAACCAATATTTTTCAACCCATTAAAAATCATTTCAAGCAGTCTATATTTTGGCTGATGCAATGATCTACTAAACACATAGACATTTTCAAATGTTAATGCATTTTCATTAACAATCAATGATAATAAGAGAGATGTTTTTCCACAAGCTGATGGCCGATAATTAAACAACGTAATTGAGCAGGAAAATATCTACTGCTTTTTCTATTCTTCTCACAATTTGATTGTGAACTAGAGTTTAACAATACTCCATCAAAATCTAGTAGACTAATTTCTTGCTTTGATGATGATGATGAATTTTGTTTTTACATAATGTTTTAGAAACTTTTGAATTAACCGACATATTGAGAAGTAAATAAACTAATATCGCTCTCTCACATGATATGCGCACGCACAGTCTGACATCTGCTCATCAACTAACTGAAATATGTTAATATCTAATAACTATATGGATGAGGAGTATGCACACATAATAATAAACAAAGGTATATTTATATGTGCAATTTATTTTTTTTTTTACAAATCCATATCGTCTATAGTGATGGTTAAAGTTATACATTGTTTATAGAAATATCTTAAATTAATTACTACTACTAATTACAACGAATAAAACTTACATACAACTAACACAATTCCAAAATGATTATTATACGTTTTACAATTAGCAACATATTACAGTAGGTTGTTTTGATTAACACAATAATTTAGCCTTGACAGCGAAAGTTTTAAAATGTCTGTAAAATTCAACAAATTAACCAACATTTGTTTTCTTCTTGGTTTTTCTCACCAATCTTTTGGGGAAGATATCATTGTTACAGGTATGTGAAATTCACAATTCTTCAGCTTTTCGAAAATCATTAATTTTCCTAGCGTAATTAGATGACAAACACAAACATTCTTGTTCAGATTACAATTCAAAATTTACATGAATTTGCATGTGCTGCAATTTCTTTTACAAGCCTGCGTTTATTTTTATTCTTAGCATCAAAAATACAATGTGAAAATGATCAATTTTATGAATATCGCTGTAGAGATATTCTTCTGCACTTAATGCATTATTGACAGACGACAACACAGCCACATGAGAGTTTACTAACACATCTAAGTCACATTTTCTACGTTTTTGTTTTGTCTCTACTGAATTAACTGAGTCTACTATGGTTTTGAAATTTGCTGTGTAACATCATTTGATATATCATTAAGTTGTGACAAATCATCACAGCGTACATCATTATCAAAATCAGCAGATGATGATGATGATGATGATGATGATGATGATGATGATGATGATGATGTTATTTCATCTGTCTCATTTATATTTTGCATATTTTCTTCATCTGTATGCTGTAAAAATACACATATATAATTTAGCTATATTTTTATACGGTCTCTATCTCTTTCTGTTTCAAACATTGCAGTCTAGAACGAAAATCAGTTTAACAAAGTATTCTTTATGTTACTAAATTTTCCAATGGAACCCAAGAATTAAATTTATCTGAAAATCCTAACCATCGAATTAACGCATGATTATTTTTCTTTCGAATAATTTTTTCAACAAGATATACTTTTTGTTCTGCTGGTGATAATTGAGTTTTAATAATTCATCTGCATAAAATGTTCCACTAATATCATTATTTTCCAAATCGGCTATTTTATAAACAATCGGTTTAGATGTTTTTATAATCTGTGTTACACTAAAAAGCTCGGTGTATAATTCATTGTATAACCCTTTTGAAAAATATGTTTGTGTTTGCTAATACGGACAATATCATTAACTTGAAATTTGGGTCTATTAGAATTTTTTGGTAGTTTATCTAAACGTTTCTTATGAAAACTATTGATTCTTGACAACACAATATCACTCTATTATGCTTTGATAACGATGATAAGTCTCTAAATCAATTTGAATCAGGTCATGTTGATTCTTAACAATCGCTGGTCTAGTTATAAAATTTTTCTAACTTGCTTATGTAATTCAATGGCGATTTTATTTCGAACTTGATTCGATGCAGGTGTAGCTAATACAATCTTATTCGCCGCGGCATAATCAACTGCTTCTCCTTCTTTTTCTTCTCTTCTGCTCAATACGACCGTTTCCGGACAACTGTGCATTTCAAGGATAACCAGTCACTGAGCTGTCACAATGCAACACAACTTGTCCAATAAATGAAAATCAACTTCCCGCTTTCGCTCTCTCTGAATGCAACAATATTTGCAGACAGACAGACAGACAGACAGGCAGGTGTTGTTTGCCAAAAAATAATTAGTTCAGACAGTGTGAAAATTTCTTCACACTATGCATTAAACATTTAAACTCAAATTTTATATTACAATAACCAATGTACCATTTCTTTCTTATATCTGAAAAAATATCACAATTGTTATTATTAGTTTTTACATTGATTTTGTAATATGTTTTATCTATCATTATCATTATTATCTTCGTCATCATCATCATCATCATCATCATCATCATCATCATCATCAACACCAACAGAATCAGTTGTCTTTATGAGCTATCTCATGCAGTAATTGATTTTAAATAAGAAAACATCTTTGCATTTCATTTTCATCTAATGAAAGTTTTTTTCACTGTTTACGTTTAATTTCTGTCCAAATTAGTTCATGTGAATCATCCAGTTCATAGCAAAAGCATGTATAAATTCCACAAACGTCCCAAGATTCACCGCGTGCTTTAGCTTGCTCTTGTGCTCGCTTAATTAATTTACATCTTTCCATATGTTTTAATTCATTTTCATCAAAATTACGAACTAATAAATCTCGGTACTCTGTAATGCAATCAAATGGGATAATTAAACGTTGCAATAATTCTATGTGCTCCTTCTGTAGCGTGCATAGACACCGATTGATCCGGATCTGAAAGGCTCTCTACAATCTCGTTCTGTTTCATCTCCTCCATTAAATGTAGATGATGATGATGATGATGATGATGATGATGAAGAAGTTTCCATTATCTGAAATTAATTTAAAATTATTAGATAATGTTGAATAAACTATCGAATACATCAATCATCTGCAAATTCTCGAGATTATAGCGAGTAAGCATGATCTGTCAGTACAGAAAGACGTTTTCGTTTGATTGTGAGAGCTTCTTCGTCTTTGTCCTCTTCGTCTCCTTCTCCTACTTCTGCATTTCTTTTTTAGCTCTCTGCAGTTGAGCGCTGAAATCTGAATTCAACTCTCAATATCACAGTGCCCCCATGCTTTCGTGGATTCGGGGAAATAGGGTTGATCCAGCGCTTGCTATCAAACGGTGACAAAGCTAACTTCTTTTGATTTATAGTAAACAATTCATGTAGCTTACTTTTTATTTGATTAAACTTACATAGTGCAAAGTTTTGTTGAATAAACAATTTTGTAATGCTCGAACGTCAATCTATGCTTAACTGTGTTTCGGGTACACCTTTTGCTAGTTTCTTGACATCAAGATTAGCTACAGTTTGCGATGATGATGATGATGATGATGATGATGATGATGATTGATCGTATGCATATGTGTATGCATACATTTTTGAGCGTAAACCGCAGAAAGAGTATATTGACGCGATCCAAGTTCATCCTTCCAAAATCCCGGAATTTTCGCAAAAGCGGGTGAATAGCACTTATGATTTTTGGATAGTTGGAAAAATCGAATCTTTGTGGATTTAATTTCAGTATTTCATACACATCGTCACAATGTGTTATGGAATAAAGCAGACTATCCGTATCTGTCATACATAATTTCACTTCAGAATTTTCAAAGATTTTCAATATATAATTATAGTGAAAATCATAAATTTCATGTTTTATGAGTCAAGTATCGTAGCACCCAAATATAGGGGCTTGTTAAGGTAGCATTCTGTTTTTGCAAGACTTACACCGACTACATCATTTCCAAATTGATACCAGTTTTTACCGTTGGTTTGCTTATAACTTTATCGAGTTTAGTTGGGTTTGTAATTAGCTTAAATTCACGATGTTTGCGTATTTTCACACGATTTTCCGAATATCGAGTTCACGTTCAATTCCAGAGATCTCTCTCAAATTCATTGGTAGCCTGACGCCTTAATGATGTGTTCATCTGAATAAAATCTCGCAACCAAGGTGATTGCTTATAACGCAACACGCGATGAATTTTTGTCAACTTTAGACCGAGCTTTGTGTATAGCTGTAGGTTCACAAGATTTAAAATGTAATTTTTCTTATCATAAAGTGTTGTCAAAAGTTTTTTGTTAGCTGCATTACCACAATCTACATTTACATCGCGTTTACGTTATCGAACTCACCACCGCCGCCGCTGCTGCTGCTGCTGTGCGCGCCGCATGCAGCACTGTCTGTCTCACTACTTGTGTGTTCTTCTTCTTCTTCAATCTCTATATTTTGATAGTGTGAAAATAATTCTTTTGGCGGATAACCGTGATGAGGTGCGAGCGGTAGATCGTTGTGAAGTGGTTGAAGATGTAGCGGTAAGTTAAATCACATTCAAGTGTAAAGCCATATGGTGAAGCGCTAACATCTATATCTTGCCACTTGAAATTAGATATTTCTTCATCGCTAACCAACAGAATTCACCTTGTGGAATCGCTTTTCCTAAACAAAACCATAAAGGTTATTTGCATCAAGGTAAAGAGAGAAGTGGATGGTTTTTCTGATCAAAACATGACATAATTTATTATTAGCTTGACAAAATCTCAAGTTAATTCGAAAATCCACCTCTTAATCCCCGTTCATAAAACAAATGTTTTTCAGGGGATGTCAATAGTTGAAGTTGAATATTTGTTTGTTTTAACATTGCACACCATGCTAGGTGAGGGAGGTTTAGAAATTGAGCACAATCAAGTTCGTAAATATTGTAATATTTGTCGCGAAAATGTTCAAACACTGTACAAAGAAGCAAAAACATCTGTTTTCAAATAAAGATCATGGTATTCTGCGAAAGTTCTCCTTTCAGGTGCTTCCCACACTTTTTTCGCATGCTGGTAATCTTGTTGGCTTATATTCTCATCGGTTAATGTGTTGCAACACTTATCGCGGGCGGGAAGTTGTGTTTCATTGAATTTCGTCTCATCACACAAATATTGGTATCGGAAATGACCCTTCTGTAAAAGAAGGCTAATTCTCTCTTCATTTACGTCTGGAAACGAGGAATAAACTTTCCTAAATACATGTCTATTATGCTCAATGTCTGTATCACTATGCAAATTATTTACTAATGTTGCTAGTGATGTATTCAGAAATTGCAAACTATCAATGAATTTGAGAATACCAATTGACATTGTTAAGATCTTCTCAGATGATTGAGCAATGCAGTTTATTTTGTACTTTTCATCATCATATTTACCCAATGCTCTTATCAAAAAAGAGTTGTCATAAGATTTAAAATTGTGAAATATTACAGGAATAACAGCTTTCTGCTTAGCATTGACATTACAAACGTTGTGTGCGGGTCCGATGTAGCGCCCGGTTTTGTGACAGTGGTGGTGCACCTTTTTGTTATTTTTATTTCTATCAGATAATGAGGTATGACATAGACAACACACTGTCGCAGTTGTGAATGCAAATTTCTGTTCATTCGCCAGCTGTTCCATTGGGGTTTCATATCTCAGTTGCGGTTCCAAAACTTCAGCATGTACAAGTAATTCATCAATGAATTTTTCTACAATTGGTTCACTAACGTAAGAAGCACGAACTACTTTCGCCCAAAATATATCTGAGAGTTATCTTTGATAATATAACAATAACCAGACGGGACATGTTTATTCAAATTAGTAGTTGCACTAGCATTTGATTGTCCTTGTTTTGTATGGATTATCTGTCATATTATCATCATCATCATCTGCATTATCAAGTGAAGAATTGTCTTCATTGCAATCATTATCATCATTGCATGGTGTTAAAATGCTTCAAAATCTGCATACACACAGTACAAAGATTTTATCGCTGCACTATAATCACGAAATTTCATAATTGATTCACGCTCAATTTCCTCACGCTGGTACCGCACCCTTTGCGCTACCGAATGACTTACATATAGCAATGTGTTTTTCTAGATTCAATTCCCCATCTGATTGACCTGTGGGACTATGTACATCTGAAAACGATGCAGACAATATGGACATATGAATTTTTCATGCTTATTCTTTGTACTCCCGCTAATAATCTAGAAAGACCATTTTTCTGTTCACGAGTATTAATAAGACAAAATGTTTATTACCAAAGTCGTTGGTGAGCAGAAGGAGATATATAAGATATTTGTTCACGAAACTTTGTTATCCTGAATGGGAAAATTCTTTCTCGTATCATTACAATAACATAGTATGTTTATTACATCTGTGGGTTCAATTTTTCAAAAAGATTCAAACCTTATTAGCTACTGGGAATGTTAAACTGTCTACATTAACAATTGGCATAAGTTTTTTCAAATCCTTAATACGATTATTACGCTGTATTAAAGTACGCCAGGACCGACCATAGAAAACACATATGGTCTTCTGTTCTGAACATTTATTAGAGCCTTTTTGTTAGCCAATTTTATGGGTGTAGGTATGTAGCTACTTCCAATAGATGAGCTGTATATTGGATTATATCTAACAACATGTACATCAGCGTAACTAATTTCTCCCACAACCCAACCCGAGCCATTTTCTGTGAATTGATCCAAAAGAGAAAGAATTTTCTGTTTTGCTGTTTGTTGTAAAAATTGTCTCTATTATCTTGTATGTTCAATAAAATAGCCGAATTTGAATTGAAAGATGGTGTAGCAGTCTTCACTGTTTCACCTTCTTCGAGAATTACAATTTTGTACAATGTCACACTCACCGACATAAACCATTTTATGCTGTTATGCAAATTACGTGATTTTTCCGCGAGAAAATCATATATTTTGCTAGACAAATTCTCAATGAACAGTTTCAAATCTAATTGCAGTGAATTCGGTTTATATCTTGCTCGTGCTACAGTTTTTCGCATACTATATGTATAACTTGTAGTAACTTCCATATTATTGCATTGATCCTACTGTATGTAATAATGATTACATGTGTTAATCATAATTCGAGAGAAAGAGAGAACTCAGAAATGAAAATATAGTTAAATTAAAAGTGAAATACAATTTTAAACTTACAAGAGGTTGTTTAGTCTGAATTTTCCCCATCCACTCTAGATTGTCGGCTGCAATAAAGTTGACGCTGTTTTGATGATGATGATGATGATGATGGTGGCGATGATGGTGGTGATGATGATGAGGATGGTGAAGAGCAGGTGTGAAGATCTTGTTTATCCTTGCTTGAGATGAATGTGATTCATCTGCTCCGCTTACATAATTTGCAGAAAGAAAATGCAGGTGCAATAACGTTCTCCTGTCCTTCCCACTGCAAGCTTCTGTGAAATTACAAAACAAACCACAATTCAGCTGCGCCTGGAAATACGAGAGTAGGAGATTTTTTCCAGTATAAATACAAAGTACAAAATGTTTATGCTTCATCATTCTCAATTCGTTCATGCTGTTGCTTTCGTTCATCAATTGCTTCGGTTCTGATATTAATTTCAATTATTCGCTGCTTACCAGTGCTGTCGTGTTATTGTGTACAATAATGTCTGATCAAGTTTTCAATCCTATAAGTTTCAATCGTGCGGCTATAAAAGAAATTGAGGCTTTTTCAATTGAACTTCTCACATTCAACTACAACTATCCGCAGAGTGCAAGGATCGCTAAGACCAAATTCGGTAAGAGGCCGGTACCACGACACACTGCCACCGTGGGAAACCGTGAAACAACTTCAGGAGAAGAAGGCCGCACTCGCAGCAGCTAGTGCGCACACATCCGACACCGATCCTAACGCATTCAACAAGACACGGAATGATGTTTGCAGAGGCAGCAGCTCTTGCAACACAGTCAGTTGCTGACGAATCAGCAAATTGAGGGGCGTCTGGAGTGATTGAAGATGAGATCGAAATATCAACTATAGAGCAGGAAAAATTACAGCAGTGAGAAAGAGGTAATTGACACTTTCCTCCCCGTCGTTATAATCAATTTATAAACGAGGAAAATATAACAGATTTTAACAAACGTTCATTCGAGGTAGTTTTCACAGCAATACAGCGGATTACACTAATGTTCAATTGATTGAGGTATTATCAGGTTAATTGTTATGTGTGCATAATGAAATTGTCAGCATGCACACATAACAATCGATCTAACATAATACCTCAAATCAATTGAACATTTTTGTGTTCAATTGATTGTTTTCATGAAAAACAATGGAGGAAAAAGTTTTATGTTAATAATAAATTAACATTATTGACTTAAATGTTTTTTTTCATTTCACGTATCTTGTTTTATTGAGTAGTTAAGCAGCAAACAGCAGCAACTAGCAGATATATAGTACTTGTAGAAACATCAGCAATGGTAATAGTAGAACTGATCACAGCCATATAACAGCAAAATACTGCAGACACACAATCTATTGTCGATGTTGAAGTTCACACTAACAAGCCACAAACATATATAGAGAAAATGATTGTGATAGTTGAATGTAAGTTTTATTCGTTGTAATCGAGAAACAGAATATGCGTAACTATCTGCTAGGAACACACCTCACACAATGATGAGCAGAGAGCTAATGCCTGCGTTTTTATACCAATATTTTTCTATGAGGAGCGCATGCATGTCTCATCCGATGCGTGAAAAAATCGTTACTTTTTGCCATTAACATATGGTGGTGATGGCAGGTAAAAGCACGCTTTCATCTACATGTTTCATCCTGTACATGAAAGTTCGTTTTATGCCATTATTATGCAGATAATACATGCCATTGCTCATTAAAATTAGTGCAGCTTCAATGACAATCTTGATAAAAAATTGTTCTTTGTTTAGTATTGATTGTGGTGTGATAGTGTGAACATCAACATGTTTTGTGAAAATTACTCTGAAGATTTAACATGTTGCTGTTGCAAGTTGAACGAATGTAATAATATAAATCATCATAGGTATAACACCAACTATAATCTTATAATGCACATAGACGAATTTTGAAAAGACAACAGAAATTATTAAATGTTTTGTATGTGTGCATTATAAGCATAGTTGTACTATCGATTTATATTACTGCATTAGTTTCAATTAATAAGTTATCAGATGAAGATACAAAAGAACACCGTTATTCAGCTAATTCAACTCTCAAAATTTGGTTTCAAACAAAAGTTTCACATTACAAAATGTTTCTGTTACGAATATTACTGATAATGTAGCAGACGAATCTGATTTGTTTTCAAATAATTTATCTTATAATGAGAAATTGAAGCGTGACTCGTTGGATTATATAAAAGCCTGTATATCAAGTGCAAAATATTTTAATATTAGCAATCACTTTAACGATGACATCGATAATTGGTATGACACTTTAATGTTGAAAATTGCTAGCGTTTGTGCTTTTAATGATGAGTATAGAGATTTTCTAGGTGGGTGTTTTACACAAACATCAATAGAACACATAAATACAGTATTGAATAAATCGATGGTTTTCTGTGATAGGAGATGATGATGATGATGATGATGCAAAAAATTAAAATACCTATTTGACACATCAATTAATTGCACAGTAGTGTACAGACAGTTGTGGAGGAAGCATGGTAGTTGTTCTAAATACCGTTGCTAAGAGGCTGAGCCGTAATAAACAACGCAAAATCAGAGGTAGGGGTGTTTTATCTGCTGCAAAAAATTTAATTGGTGATGTAGCTCATTGGCTGGTACTGCAATTAATAAAGGTATTGATTATTTACCATATGAACTCCATTTTCCAACTTACAAATCCTGCGGACCCGGGACCCGTCTCAGAGCTCGCTAGTTCGGAAAGATCAGCCTATAAACTCTTTGATCGTCAATGTTTGGCTCACGATCTTGCATATGAGAGATTTTCAGATTCAAGAATAGAAGTTTAGCCGATAAAAAACTAGCTAATAACGCCTGGGAGATTGCTAAGGATCCTAGTAAATCATTTGGTGAGAGGTCGTTAGCATATTTAACAACTAACATTATGAACGCCAAAAGTAAATTTTTTGGTTGTAGAATTAGAAAAGTTCGTAGGAGATGCAAAACGTAGTAAAAGGTTGTCAACAAAAACTGCGAGTAGTGGCAGTGCATCTGTAACACCGAGACCAAGAAACAGTGCACGTCAGAAAACAATTCAGCACTTAACCAATAGCGAAAGGGTCGAGGCTTCTATTTAGCACCTTACCCGGAAAATTACGGAGGAAGTATTCGTAATCTCAAACTGCCGAAAAGACGAAGTACTGTGGCTAGATCACGGCGCCGAACGCAACCCGCCGATCAGAGCAGGAGAAGGAGGAGGAGGAGGAGAAAACGAATCACACGTAAGTAATGATGAAGAAGAAGAAGAAGAAGATTCGACGTAGTCGTGGGCTTTCTAATTACGATTTACTCGCATATGCGAAGCAAATGCAAGTACAATTACGTGGTGTTTATATGCTGGATAATTTACCGAAAAAGGTGAATATAAACGAAAATGCAATTATTAATTTATCTCGAACAGGCTTAGAAGGTTCTCACTGGGTATGTTTTCGAAAAGCTGGAAATATTGTTGAATATTTCACCAATCGGTAATCTAGCTCCACCGAAATTATTACTAAAATATTTATGTAGAAAAATAATGGTTGCAAGATCTATTATAATTTTACATCAGTTCAAAAAGTAGACACAAACATTTATGGAGAATTATGTTTACTTTTTCTAGCGAGACAATTCTAAACAGCTTAAAGCATTTATATTTTTTTTTTTTTTGCAAATGCACCGCAGTTAACAACGGAACTAGATGATCTCCAAGGAAACATCTTACAGGTGTATATATTACATGTGTGGTTGGAGAATTATGAAGTTGGCATTTGAAGAATCAGATTTGGGAAATTCACAACTAGGGGTTGTCTTTAGAGAATAATAGAGCTTCCACTTGATATACGAAGAGGAAAATCTTGAAATGTATTAGCAAGGTAACAAACTATTTATCCATCCCTAGTTGTGAATTTCTCCAAATCTGATTCTTCAAATGCCAACTTCTATAATTCTCAATCACACGCATTCGATAAAGTTACGATGCAACTTTGATTGTAGAATATATAACGGAATTAATTCATAATATTAACAGTTGTGAACAGACAGTTATCAGGTGAACATTACAATGAGTAAACTTGTGACATTGAGTGATAATTCTAGCGAATTATATTTAACTCTACAAGAACCAATTCATTTAGAGAATGAATGGGAAATTGGGATGGTTAATTTCACATGTTATAATTCAATAGCGAATATTAATGAAGGTATTAACAATAAAATTATGTACGGTGATTTAGAGATTGCACTAAGAACTGGTGCATATGAAATTGAATCAATAATCAAAGAAATTAAAAAACATTTACCGTCTGATCATGGATTAAAAATAACGCAAATAATAACACAATGCAGTGTGAAATCTATTCAGATAAACCTTTAGATTTGAGTGCAGAAGACAGTTTGGCAGACGTTTTAGGTTTCGGCGAACATGTTTAGCACCCGATAAATGGCATTATTCCACACAAATAGTTAAGATTAGGAGAATAAGTGCAATACGAATTATGTGTAATTTAGCTAGTGGTTCAATTTCTCATAATGGAGACGAAAGTCATGTTATCTATGATTTCGTACCGTCTGTACCGCCAGGATACTTGATGATAAGAAGAGAATCGCCGGTAATTTACGTAGCTATGAGTACAAATGTCATTACTAGCATTTATGTAAAGATAGGCGATCAGAACGGAAGTCTAGTAGATTTGCGCGGAGACTGAGTAAGTGTGTGTTTACATTTAAGGCAAAAAGAAAAGAGAAATGGGAGTTGTAGTGTATAATAATCCAACATCATCATCATCATCAAGAAATATTGATACAACACATGTAAAGTTGTTATAAAAAAAAAGCGTATGAGTCGTATGCAAATCAAAAATCGCAGTTTACGTTCAACTACGTTAAAGGTAACACCTCGTTCGCAAGAATTCTCTCAGAGATTTAGGATTTAAAGTGAACCCTCGTCATGTCGGCGTTTAGTGAAATATTGAATATTAATAATCAAATTAAGTATTGACTCATCGATTCAGGGATATGAAGTTCATTCCTTTGTACCATACACAAACTCAAATTTCAATAGTTCAGACGTAAATAAGAATAAGTATTCAACCGTCTGAATTATTCAGTTTACCTTGTGAAAGCTACTTATATGTGGAATTCAGCATAACTTGTAACAAAGATGAAATTGTAAGGAAGACAGATACTACACCGAAACAACAAAAGTTGTTCCGGCAGCGTATACTGTTAATTCTAACCCTATAGCAAATTTGTTTTCAGAGATTAGATTTGATTTATCGGGTCATGAAATACAACGCCTTCGTTATCCAAATATTGCTTCACAAATAAAAGCATATTTATGTCAACGTGCAGGCGTTGACATCGAATTCATTTGAATTGGCTGGAATTAAATCATCTGGCTGGAGTAATGCAGATCATAAATACCAATTTTTAATGCCGTTGAAAATGGTTATGGGTTTTTCGAGGATTTTCAACAAATTCTTTTACATGTTGAAACAAGAATTAATACTTGTTCGTACATCTCATGATAAAAATTTAATTACTAGTGCACAAGCAAAATACTTAAGTGTGAATATTAGCAAAATTTGTTGGAGAATGCCATTCGTAAAACTCAGCTGATTCATTGCAATTGAGAATGTTGAAATTATTGGATGATGATCACCCATTACCCATTGGGTTTAGACACTCTGAAGTTTTGAATACCCGCTTACCTCTTTCAAAATCCCATAGTTGGGTGGTAAAACAGCTTCATTCCAGGATAGACCGAGTTTTGTTGTTGTCGGTTTCCAAACTGATCGAAAGAATCAGTATACAAAGACAATGGCTGAATTTGATGATGTATCAATAATTAATATGAAATTATTTCTTAATAATATATATTTTCCTTATGAGAATACCCAATCTAAATTTGAGATATTTTATCAAATGTTTCTTAATTTTTCAAAAGCTATTACAATTTAAAAGTTAGTGATGAATATGGTCTTGCATTAACATTTAATGATTTTAAGACCAAAGCGCGTTATATGTAATTGATTGCAGCCATCAATTAGAACTATTAAAATCAAATGCAGTTGATATACGTTTAGAGTGGGAATGTAGTGTAGATGTAAAGCCGAATACTACAGCCTATGCTATGCTAATTTCCGATAAACTTCTCACATATAAGCCGCTTACCGGCATTGTGACGCAAATTTAGATTAATTCAGTTGGTAGACATGTGTATGCATGAGAGAGATAGATGGATAGATAGTGTGCACATGCTAACATATTAGTGTTTAATTAGTTTTAAGTGAATAGTCGGTGCATAGAGACGTTACAGTGTATGTGAGAGTGAAAGATGGCGGCAGCTGGTGCGGTAGACACGAGTGCAAGCGTGGATACGGGTGAGATGCAAGATAATGTTAATTATCAATGCAACGAAGACATTAATAGCAATAATAATTCATATGCAGTTGTTGAATTTCATTGGTTCAGAGACAATTACAATAATCACATTATAAAGGAGTTAGCTTTTGCAAGTTATGGTGAACAACTAACAGACTGGAAAGAGGGAGTGTTTCATTATCAGCCACCTTATAATTTATATAAACTCAATGATGATAAAATTAGACATGTATTATGGTTAACAAAGCATTATCATTTACTACCGTGGGATTGTGGAGGCGAAAAATTCAGTAAAATCAAATAAGAAACTTGCTATCAAAATATAAAATAGTGTATACTAAGGGTGAGGAAAACGTAGATATCTTTCTCGTTTTCACAATGATGTGAGAGATTTACCACACCGATGGAAAAAACCAATTTATAATCCACATACAAATGAACATTGCAAACAGCATAGAAATAATTATAGACGATGTGCATTAACCCGTGCATACATTACAGGAACAAATAGAAAATTATATTTTGAATGCTATTGATAGTGGTGATGAAGATTATAGTGATGATGATGATGATAATGATGATAGTGATAAAAAAGCTGTTGTAGTAGATGAGAGTAATGTAAAAGTGGAGATAATAAAGAAGAAGAAGAAGGCGATGGCTGCAGAGAAGAAGAAGAATGAGGAGGAGGAGGAGGAGATAAATGAATTTGATTATTCATCAGTAATTAATAGATTGAAGTCGTTAATGAATATGTTTATGAATCAAGAAGATTCTAAAGCTAGTAAAAACGAGGAAGAAGCACAAGATTTATATAATAATGATGATTATCTATATCAATTAACACATTTGCGTGTATTAGCACAAAATGGATTTTATTATTGTCATAAGAACGATGCTATCAAGTGTTTTTGGTGTGAGAAACCATTAGAATTTCACATCGCAAATGTTTGCGCCCCTGATTATAGAGATACAATTAATTTTAATGTGTTGGTACCGCATCCACCTGATGCATCATCCCTTCCACAACCGCCGGAACAGTTTCTCACAAACATTAGTACAGAATGATTAGTGTATGTGTTGTGTGTGAATAGCAAGCAGACATCGCGACAAGAACTTGTGATTTGTGCGTCGAGGTGTGATATTAAGGAAGCAACAGCATCATGAATCCGAAGGTAGATTACAGATCGATTGAATTAGAAGAGAAATTAAAACACATTATCGAATGTGTTGACAAATTGGATAATGCTATTTCACGAGCATACACAACAGGAGATTTGGATATAATAAATTTTGCTAAAAAGTTGAAATCTACATATTTGTCAACAATTAACAGCGAAGATATTCACGAATATCTGGGCTACAGTAGACCGTTATTATTGGATGTAGATAAATTGATTAAAATTGAAACTTATATTTATGAAATGATGGCGGACATTGTAAATCAAGAATGAGTGTTAAAAGATTATATCAATGGATGTAGATTTAGTAGCAGAAGGAGAAGAAGATGCACTGCTTAAAAACAACTCAGCCTTTGAAACACATCTCATACATAAACTACGTTATCATAGGTGTGAATGTTATGGAAAAGATTATGGACATTATATTATGTGTATAAATCCTCAAGCAAATGAAACAATGCATCAGTTCATTGGAAAATGTACTTCAGATTCGTGCTTTTATCGACTAATGCAATCACATACAGCGGATAATCATCGTGAATTTTTGCAATGGAGCTTATCATACATTCAACATGTAAAAACAAATTGATAAATTTTCGTGTAACTTGTGGAGGAAATTCCGATGTCTGAAATATTGCAAATTATTTCGATCGTTAAACAGTGTACAATGAGCAGCTGCGATACATACATACAGGTTTTTTTTAATTAATAATTGCACTTCAATTCTAGCATCTGCAAACTGCAACGATACAACGATGGTTTAATTAATTATTTCGATCGTTAAACAGTGTACAATGAGCAGCTGCAACATACATGCAAGTTTTTTTTAATTAATAATTACACTTCAATTCTAGCATCTGCAAACTGCGATGATGCAATGATAGTTCAATCAACTTTTAACGGACATGTTTGAACTTGAATAACGGACAAACACACACCTGCTCGACAGGTGTGCCAATAGGTGTGCACTTGAACTAGAATGCTAGTTGATGCATTCATTATCTGTGAGATCGCCTAGCTGTGAACATTGCGTGCGTGTAAGCTGCTGCTGCTGCTGCGGGAAAGTATTCAAAAAACAATTAATAATGCCGATTATTAGAACAAGTCGTCGTGCGTCATCACGTAACGAGTTTCAAGAATCGTTCAACGCGAAAGCGCGAGAAACATTGCCAACAATTCGACTTTTAGATTTAACTGAACAATTTAGATATCCAATAATTTCAGCACGAATGGTTACGACTAAATTTGGAAAACGAGTTATTGTGCGAGTGTTGTTCTACAGTGATGAAGAACTGACAAGCAGTGCTAAACCATGTGATATATTTTTACCGGAAAATTTGCTATCTGTTGTAAATGCAGATAATATATCGATTTTTAATGGAAAGGAAAAATATGTATTGATTACGGAACGTGTGAATGGTTCAATCTACCCGAGTTGTACAATCGACAGGATGACAAAGGCTGAACTTGAAGAATATCCAGAGGAATTACAATCACTAATAATGAACGGAAGAGATATGGACACCAGATGTTAACTGCTGCTGCTGCTGCTGCTAATGCTATTCGAGCTCCTGCTTCTTCAAATTCTATTTCTACTTCTTCTGCTGCTGATGCGTTTGCTGCTTCTTTTGCTGCCATTGCTGATAATCTTGTTGCTGCTGCTGCTGCTGTTGCCGAGGTGATGGACACGGCAGAGGACGCTGATGTACGAGAAGATGAAGAATTGGACGACAGTGAGGAGGAGGAGGAGGAGGAGGGGTGTCAGAACATGGAAGGTGATGAGAGCACTGAACGGATAATTGATATTGGAACTATGTATGATCGTTTAATATTATTGCTGTTGTTGTTGATAATTGCATTGCTTTTACTATTGTTGCATAATTTATTGTATGATTTAGCTGTTAACAAATTACATTGGTAAAGTATAATAATAATAATAATAATAAAGCTGAGATTTTTTCTTTAAATATGGTTTTCTAATTTCCGTAGCATTAGAAACCTAGTTCATCTAGTTTTAGTACTTCTATTAATTGCATACATATGTGAGGTGTGTACTTGAGCTGCACAGTTGAATTATCATTAGTATGATGATAACAATCGATCGATTTGGAAGACCGCTGGGAGCCAAGTCCAGCGGTTTTGATAGTGATAATAACGAAAATAATAATATCTTTAATGGTAAGCGCAAACGCGCACGCGTACTAAAGCAAAAGTGGAGATAAAAATTAAATACTACAGCTGAATCAACTTCAACTAATACTATTATCGCATCAAAATCTGAAGAAACACAGACTGATAATGCTGATTGGTTAGGAAATTATGAAAATTGGGATGATTTTATTAGTTTATTACCAGATGGTCGCGGTCTCAATGTTCATTCTAGACGAATTGTGAATTTAGGTGCACCGCTGGAAAATAGTGATGCAATAAATAAACAATATCTATTGAATGAAATTGACACCGTGAAAAACTTAAGCATTACTGATCTTTCAGAACGTCTGACTAAGTTAGTGGAAGACAAGGATGTAGTAAATAGAACGCATCTATTGAATGATATCGAGAATATTAAAAATTAACTATTAACGATCTATCAGATCGTCTATCTAAATTGGTAGAAGAAAACAAGCACAAAATAAACAATATATATCGAATATAATTGGCGATGAGAAAGCAGTGATTCTCAATGATGTGTCAAAACAGGTAATCAAATTAGCAGAAGACAAAAGATGTAGTTAATAGACAATATATATTGAATGTAATTGGGGAGGAGAAAAATCTATTCTCGCTGATCTTACAGGTCAAGTTAACAAATTAGCAGAAGATAAAGATGTGGTTAATAAACAACATATTTCGGATGTGATTGGGAAGAGAAAAATCTATCCTTGCTGATCTTACAGCTCAAGTTAACAAATTAGCAGAAGATAAAGATGTAGTTAATAAACAACATATTTCGGATGTGATTGAGGAAGAGAAAAATCTATTCTCGCTGATCTTACAGGTCAAGTTAACAAATTAGCAGATGATAAAGATGTAGTTAATAAACAACATATATCGAATGTGATTGGGGAAGAGAAAAATCTATTCTCGCTGATCTTACAGGTCAAGTTAACAAATTAGCAGAGGATAAAGATGAAGTTAATAAACAACATATATCAAATGTGATTGGGGAAGAGAAAAATCTATCCTTGCTGATCTAACAGGTCAAGTTAACAAATTAGTAGAAGAAAAAGACAGAGTAAATAAAGAACATATATTGAACGTGGTTAGGAAGAGAAAAATCTATCCTTGCTGATCTAACAGGTCAAGTTAACAAATTAGTAGAAGAAAAGACAGAGTAAATAAAGAACATATATTGAATGTGGTTAGGCAGAGAAAAATCAATCATTACTGATTGATCAGGTCGTTTAACAAAATTACTCGAATACAAGGTTGCCGGTGTTGTTTGTCGATGATATTCAGAAATTACAACTAATATTGGTATATTATCGCATTTAGTTCGTAATAATAGAATCTATTGTGATACTAAACTAACACAAATGCAACGAGATATGGAATCAATGGACGCCAAATTCATGAATATGATTAATGAGAAATTGAGAAAATAATGGTGATGTAATTATTAGGTTCTAATTAGGTGTGAGATAGTCAGCTAGTCTGCTAATCAGCCGATTTGTGGGAAAATATTTTTTTGAAAAAGGCGGGCGGTAGGTAAGCTGGGTGAGGTTCTATCTTGTCTTCATGATCCGGCTATCTCACAAGATACAGTAGCCATGTTGGTTACAGCACTAATGTGGTGACAAAGTCACATATGGTGCCGGCGCGCATTGTGGTGATAGCGGCCATTGTGGTGCCGGCGTCAATTTTGGTTACAGAATTCCAATTGGTTACAGCGGCCATTTTGGAGACATAATCAGATTTGGTTACAGTGAATAGGTTGGTTACAGAGAACGCTCTGGTTACAGCGTCCATGTTGGTTACAGCAACCATCTTGGTGACAGCGGCCATCTTGGTGACAGCGGCCATCTTGGTGACAGCGACCATCTTGGTGACAGCGGCCATCTTGGTGACAGCGGCCATCTTGGTGACAGCGGCCATCTAGGTGACAGAGTGGGTGACAGAAGTGACATATTTATACTACTGCTGTGTGAGTAACTATCGACTTCCGGACAATTTAAATATGATATTTAGATATTGTTTTTACCCAGGAACAATTCCCTAGACTCCTAGAGTATTGGTAGGGAGTTCTGAAACACCCTAGATTGAATTCGCATTAAAATACTTGTAATTTTGAACATTGTCTTGCTTAGAAATCTCACTGCAATATTCTTTGAAGAGTAGAAACATACGTTGAGACGAACTGAAGAATATTCTGCACTTGTTATCATAAATAGTTTCAAGAGTGCTTCTGCTGTTGCTGCTTTATATTTTTGGCTCATCTATTATAAATTCAAACAAGTTGTGCTTCTCTCTTATCCTCTCTCTCTTTCTCTCTCTCTGTCTATTTCTATCTCTCTCTCACTCTCTCTCACTTTATCCCTCTCCTTCTGCCTCAATCTTTATCACGGCCTCACTCACTCTCACAGCCTATCTCTTTTTCTTTCTTTACATTAATAAGAGTTCAAACTCCACCGTTTCAGTTTGATTAGTATTAAGTAATTAGTATTGATTAGTAGTAAGTAATTGGACAACAAAATTTTCAATTTCTGTAGGGGCGGGGGTGGCGACCGCCCCCCCCCTTTAATCCGCCCATGGATGGGAAGGATGTCCTTGTATATCCTTCCCCAATAATGTCTATCTATCTATCTAATTTCTATCTATCTAATCTGGAAAATGCAAGCCGATTTATACAGGCTTTACAAGATACTCTTGTATTTTGTAATCTACGTTATTAAAGTAGATACTCTATTCTCACTCAAACTATCTCACTATGTTCACTCTCTCTCTCTCCCCCTCTCTCTCTCTCTCATTCTTTCACTCGCTCACTCTTTCCTCTGTCACTCTCACCACCACTCCATTACTTTCTCTCTCTTTCTCTCTCGACCTGCTTTTTTGAGAGAAAGATGGGCGCCAGCAGTTATTAAGGCCGATCTAAAAATATCACCAACCAACAACCATTGAGAGTGTTGGGAATTCCTGGACCTAGGCATATTTTCAACCGTGCCACAAGCAGAAATCTAATTTCAAATAAAATAAAAACGTTAGTTTTATTAGAAGACGAAGACGAAGACGGAGACGAAGAAGAAGAAGAAGAAGAAGAAGAAGAAGAAGAAGAAGAGAAGGAAGAAGAAGAAGAGGAGGAGGAGGAAGAAGAGGAATAAAATTGAATTTAGAAGGAGAGGAAGAAGAAGAAGAAGAAGAAGAAGAAAAAAGAAGAAAAGAAGAAGAAGAAAAGAAGAAGAAGAGAAGAAGAAGAGGAGGAGGAAGAAGAAAATTGAGAAGAAAGAGAAGAAGAAGAAGAAGAAGAAGAATCAGAACAAGAACAAGAACAAGAAGAAAAGAAGAAGAAGAAGAAAAGAAGAAGAAGGAAGAAGAAGGAGAAGAAGAAGAAGAGAAGAAGAGGAGGAGGAGGAGGAGGAGGAGGAGGAGAAGGAGGAGGAGGAGGAGGAGGAGAAGGAAGATGAAGAAGAAGAAGAGGAAGAAGAAGAAGAAGAAGAAGAAGAAGAAGAAGAAGGAGAAGAAAAGCAGAAGAAGAGAAGAAGAGGAGGAGGAGAAGGAGGAGGAGGAGGAGGAGGAGGAGGAGGAGGAGGAGGAGGAGGAGGAGGAAGAAGAAGAAGAAGAAGAAGAAGAAGAAGAAGAAGAAGAAGAAGAAGAAGAAGAACAAGAATAAGAACAAGAACAAGTAAAAGAAAAAGAAGGAGAAGAAGAAGAAGAAGAAGAACAAAAACAAGCTGTCTGAAAGACCGAAGCTGTCTGAAAGGTGTACATAGACTGTATAATAATACAGTCACACTTTTGATTGGTTAGATCGAACAAATCCAGCCATACTTTTGCCAATTCCCATAAGGCTAGGCGTACACTGGTTAGTCAAGACAAGACAAGACGAGATTAGTCACGTTTAGTCACAGTAATTCACATAGCTGCTTATGAAGCAGCACACACCGATACAATGACTAATCGGTGTGTGTTGCTTCATGAGCAACGATGTGAAGTACTGTGACTAAACGTGACTAATCTTGTCTTGTCTTGATTAACCGGTGTACGCCTAGCCTATGATTTGCAAATCATAATTTTTACGTTGAATGATTCACTTCTTACAGAGCGTGCCATCCAAATTGGCGTCTCACTGGAGCATGCGCGTTGATCGCTTCCTCCCACTACAGTGCCTGCTGACTCGCGGTACAGAAAATTTCAAAAGTTCATTCAGCTGGGAAACTCAGCTTTTAAAAAAATTCATATTCGCTTTGTATTGGTTACCTAGCAGTACTAGGTATGATGTTATTTGCTCCACTGACTGTACTAGCGTTAGCGGCTGGAGGGGAAGCGTGGTGGGAGAGATTATCCATCTCTCTCGCACACCCTCCCCTAGACGCCAATTTGGATGGCACGCTCTGTACCTACGATTTGCCTTTGCCAGTGGTATAGTTATCATCATTTTATGTTTCTAAAACAATATTTAATGTGGAGAGACTACTTTTGATGTTGTAGAAGTGAATTTAATGTTGTTTCTCTTTAAAAATTTGACAACTAAGTGAACTAAGGGCCGGTTTCTCCAACGACAATTAAACAAACTTTCAAAATTAATCTTAGGCTATGCGTACACCGGTTATTCAAGACAAGACAAGACGAAATAGTCACGTTTAGTCACAATAATTCATATAGCTGCTTATGAAGCAGCACACACCGATGCAATGACTAATCGGTGTGTGTTGCTTCATAAGCAACTATGTAAAGTACTGTGACTAAACGTGACTAATCTTGTCTTGTCTTGTCTTGATTAACCGGTGTACGCCTAGCCTATGATTTGCATTGAAATGATTTGCAAATCATGATTTTTACGTTGAATGATTCACTTCTTATAGCAGGATCCAATTCAACTTGTCAGAAATCAGCTGTTTCAAAGAGCAATATCACAATACTTAACCTACAAATGCTGAATCTCGCAGATTATTGGAAAGGTCTTTTAAAAAGTTATTCTTTAAAAGGTCTTCTTTAAAAAGGTCTTTTAAAGACTTTAAAGGTTCCTTAGACTTTCAAGCCTTTTGATTATTGTGTCGAAATCACTGTTTAATTATTACTGGATCAGCTGATTTATGACAAGTTAATTGGCTCCTGCTATACCTACGATTTGCCTTTGCCAGTGGTATAGTTATCATCATTTTATGTTCCTAAAACAATATTTAATGTGGAGAGACTACTTTTGATGTTGTAGAAGTGAATTTAATGTTGTTTCTCTTTAAAAATTTGACAACTAAGGGCCGGTTTTTCCAACGACAATTAAATCAATTTTTAGATTAATCTTAGCTTTTACCACTCACTAGAAACGTTTTTGTCAGAAAGTTCGATGTCCAAACAGCTGACTAAAATTAAGGGCCGGTTTCTCCAACGACAATTTAACCAATTTTTAGATTAATCTTTGGCTTTACCACTCACTGGAAACGTTTTTGTCAGATTCAATGTTAGCATCATTGAATCAAATGGTCAGCTGTTCGGACATCGAACTTTCTGACAAAAACGTTTCTAGTGAGTGGTAAAACCTAAGATTAATCTAAAAATTGGTTAAATTGTCGTTGGAGAAACCGGCCCTTAATTTTGGAACAGAAGAAATTTTGGGTTAACACCTCTTTTTTCTTCCCTATAAGATTGTATTGCTTGATCCAATATAAATGATGATGATGATTAGGAAAATGAGTCATGGGAGGGGGGGTTGCGCCATCAGCCTTGGGGGGGATGGGCACCCCTACCAATAACCACACTATGGTTGTGCCGTTTCTGTACAAATAATTAAACAAATACAGAATGATTCAAAAAGAATACCACAACTTTAAAACTTTGTATTTAATGAAAGAAATGTAATAGAACCTTTTGTTATACATCATTACAAAGAGTATTTGAAGAAGTCTTTTTTTTACTCACAAAGAAGTTCAGAGATGTTCAATATGACCCCTACAGACACTCGAGCAATATCAACCCAAAACCTTTCTCAAACTCTTTCCACTCTTTCTGTAGCATATCAGGCGTAACAGTTTGATAAGCTGCTGTTATTTCGTGTTTCAAACAATCAATATCCATCCACCTTTGATTATTTGAAACAAGAAATAACAGCAGCTTAACAAACTGTTACGCCTGATATGCTACAGAAGAGTGGAGTGAGGGAGGTTTTGGGTAGATATCGAATTAAACGAATGATTAAATCTGCTTACAAGAACTATGTAATAAGTACTGAAAATACTTTGAAGAATGATCCTAAGAAATTCTGGGATTTTGTGAAACAAAATAGATCCTCAAATAATAATAATATTTCGGAGTTTACACTCAATAATGTCGTTCATAAGGATGGACAGTCCATCGCTTCTGCTTTTGCCCAATACTTTGGTTCTGTTTTTGATTCAGACAAGCCGTTGGATGTGTTTTATTTATTTCCTATGTAAAAATAGTCACAAGTTATTGTATTGTTTGTTTGTCTTTTCCTGAATAAATTTCTATTTCTATATCGCTCGAGTGTCTGGAGGGGTCATATGGAACATCTCTGAACTTGTTTGTGAGTGAAAAAAACTTCGTTAAATACTCTTTGTAATGATGTATAACAGAAGGTATAGCAGGATCCGTTTAACTTGTCATAAAACATATGATCGACGAGCATATGATCACAATACTTAACCTACAATTGCTGAATCTCGCAAATTATTGAAAAGGTCTTTTAAAAAGTTATTCTTTGAAAGGTCTCCTTTAAAAAGGTCTTTTAAAGACTTTAAGGGCCGTATTTATGAACGTTCCTTGAGGGTTCCTTTCCGAAAGGGCGCCTTGAAAAGCGTTTCATGAATGAAATCAGCTGATTTTTCATTCATGAAACGCTTTTCAAGGCGCCCTTTCGGAAAGGAAACCTCAAGGAACGTTCATAAATACGGCCCTAAATGTCTCTAAGACTTTTAAGTCTTCTGATTATTGTGTCGAAGTCACTGTTTAATTATTACCAAATCAGCTGATTTATGACAAGTCAATTGGATCGCGCTATACTATGATGTTTCTTTCATAATTTACAATTTTTTTAAGTTGTGGTATTCTTTTTGAATCACTCTGTATAACTATATGGTTTTAAAAATTGACGCACTCGTTTTCGTGCTGTCTGCAGAGGAGCCGATCTTTGTAATGATGTATAACAGAAGCCAGAAGGTACTATGATGTTTCTTTCATAATTTACAATTTTTTTAAGTTGTGGTATTTTTTTTGAATCCCTTTGCATAACTATATGATTTTAAATTGACGCACTCGTTTTCGTGCTGTCCGCAGAGGAGCCGATCAGGTTAAGATGACGTCACGGCTGACTTGTGACCACCTTTGGCAATGGTGTCGGAGTGATAGTGATCCCGCTCGGAAAGTCTCAGCTCCTTCAGTCATTAGTGGCGCGCGGCTCTTGTCACATCGAACCACTCTCGCGTTTTAAAGTCGGGCTCAGCTTGTGTGTGTGTTCCCTTGGAATTTATTGGTTAGTATTCTGCTATTTATCCTCATTTTTCTCATTAAGGCTGAGCGTCAGCTTAAAAAAAGTTTTTTATGGTGATATTTTTTAAAGTTTTACTTTTTGGATACTATCAAGCTATCAAAATTAAATACTTTTTAGAGGAAAAAATTTTTTTTTGTTCATTCGTTTTTGAGATATGGGCGTCTAAAGTAGAAATTTTTGGAGAAAGTCATCTCAAAATTGGTTGCAAATACAATCATGAAATTTTTACATTATTGTTAGAGAATACTGACAATTAGTTTCTCAAAATAACCAATTTGGAAAAAATATTGAAAATATATTCTTAAAATAACTCACTCAATTAAATTGAGAATTTGTTATTTTCTCAAAGTTGATATTTCAAGAAACTAATTATGTCAAGTGATAGACAATACCTTCAAGCACGGTTGTGATAACCGGTTAGTGATAAGTTAAACTTTGCGAAGAGAAAACTCTAAGGGCCAGTTCATGAGCTCGGGATTTAGCTAAGTCCTAGACTAAAATGTGTGGCTAGCGTAGCATCGACAAACGTTTGTCTCGAAAGTTTAGTGGGTTAGCAGCCCTTAGTACATAGTTTTGAGGCTAACGTTTGTCGATGCTACGGTGGCCACCCGTTTTAGTCTAGGACTTGGCTAAATCTCGAGCTCATGAACCGGCCCTTAATTTTCCTTAATCATTATCACTATAGTAGAACAATACTGATAAGTACAGCTTTCCGGAGAGGATACTCAAATTTTATCTTAATCATGAACACTAAGGGCCGGTTCATGAGCTCGGGATTTAGCTAAGTCCTAGACTAAAATGTGTGGCTAGCGTAGCATCGACAAACGTTAGCCTCGATACTATGTACTAAGGGCTCTCTATGCTGCTAACCCACTAAGCTGTCGAGACAAACGTTTGTCGATGCTACGGTAGCAACTCGTTTTAGTCTAGGACTTGGCTAAATCCCGAGCTCATGAATCGGCCCTAAATTATTGCAAGAATAGGCCTAATATTTGTACAGAAATAGTATAAGAAAACGGAATTTTCTTTTCTAGTCATTCTATTCTATTATTCATTCCTATTTCAGATGTTTAAATAAAACACAATTTTGTAAATTCAATTTAGACACAGTTCTTGAAATCATGTGCGGAGTAAGAGGATATTTCCTGGGGGGTTTGCTTCTGACATAAATTTTTCCTAGAAACTATTATATAACTACATTTATAACATTTGCTACAATAGCTACAATAATTTGAGGGGGGGATCAGCCCCCAAGCTCTCCCTTGAATCCGCCCATGCTTGAAATCAAACGTGCAAATTTTCCTAAATCACCATTTAGCCTGTTTTCATTGATATAATAATTCTAATGATTTTATTATCACTAGAGTATTATTGATATGTTAAACTTTTTGTTAATGAAACGCTGATTTCCTCTTAAAAATGGTACTATGAGTGATATTCGAGTATTATGGTATTATCACTAATAATAATTATTTGTGAATTGAACTTCCCAGCTAGGAAATGCTAATTTTCTCTTTAAAATTGTCCTGTATTATTATAAAATTATGAGATGAATAGCAATTGAGACCAGAAAAACATGATAAGGGTTGTGAAAACATGGATTAATTATGAATTTGAGAAGTAGAATACAAGAATCCAATAACATTTTACAAATTATTTAGGATAGCACCTTTCTTAGGCTAGGCGTACACCGGTTAGTCAAGACAAGACAAGACGAGATTAGTCACGTTTAGTCACAGTAATTCACATAGTTGCTTATGAAGCAGCACACACTGATGCAATGACTAATCGGTGTGTGTTGTTCCATAAGCAACTATGTGAATTATTGTGACTAAACGTGACTAATCTCGTCTTGTCTTGTCTTGACTAACCGGTGTACGCCTAGCCTTACACTTGACATGGGCCTATTACGCTTTAAAAAGCTTGTACAGTTGATTGAGTAAGCTTTCTACATAAAATTATAAACCCAGGAACTCATTATAGGGTCATTAGAATTCATTGGTCATTTATCACTTAAGTAATTATTACAGGATTATTAGAACTCATTTGTCATTTATTAGGATTCAACGGTTAACGTTTAATATAATATATCAACTATTTAGAATATATGATTCATTAGTATAACGTTTGGGCTCTACTCTTTACATTATTCTATACAGACCACACATTAAATGAGAATAATAAGTGAAAGTAGTATCTCATAGTAAACAAAGAGTAACACATTTCGTTATCAGTCTTTGGTTCATGAGCATTATTTGAATGTTTGCCTTATCATTTAGCTACTTTATAGTGTATTATTATGATATGATATGATAATGCGTCTATTCTTAATATACAGTGTCCCCCAGAACGCATTAAGAATACTTCTAGGTATTGTTGTGGTTCCCGTAAATGCATCGTTACCGAGATTACAGAGAAGAAGAGTTAGTGAATTGTTAGTCACACAAAACAAGACGAGATTAGTCACGTTTAGTCATTAATTGCTTATGAAGCAACACACATCAATTATTCATTGCATCAGTGTGTGCTGCTTCATACGCAACTATGTGAATTACTGTGACTTAACGTGACTTATGTCGTCTTGTCTTGTCTTATCTAACCGGTGTACGCCTAGCCTAACAGTCCATTTGTGTGAAGCACTCCACACAGTATGCGGAGATCAGTTTTTTAGGCCGCCATACTTTTGCCAATTCTTTAAATTTTTATATGGGAGAATTAAATGAAGAGAAGTAAGAGAAGAAAAGATAAAGAAGGAGAAGAAGGAGGAGGAGGAGGAGAAGAAGAAGAAGAAGAAGAAGAAGAAGAAGAAGAAGAAGAAGAAGAAGAAGAAGAAGAAGAAGAAGAAGAAGAAGAAGAAGAAGAAGAAGAAGGAGGAGGAGGAGGAGGAGGAGGAGGATAAGAAGGAATAGAGAGGAGAATGATGAGAAGAAAAAGAAAAGAAGAGGAAGAAGAAGAGGAAGATAGAGGAAGAAATGAAGAATAAGAGGAAGAAGAAGGGAAAGAAGAAGGAGAAGAAGAAGAACTTTAAGATGAAATCATGGTCCTGTATTTAAGTGTAAACTAATAAAGTGCAATTGACAAAATCGTTTCTTTTTCTAACTTTAAGAAGATTGAAAAGAAGTAGAAGAAGAGGGAGAAGTAGGATATGAAGAAGGGAAAAAGAAGAAGAACAAGAAGAAGATGAAGAAGAAGGAGGAAAGAAGGAGGAGGAGAAGGGAAGAACAAGAACAAGAAAAACAAAGAATGATGAGGAGGAGGATGAGGAGGACGATTGGAATCCATTTCATGTAGTTCAATATAGTCGCAGTTTTGTGCGACCAGGGAAGTCCTAGTTTTTCATAAATACATTATGTTATCTGTGAACGTCATACATCATAGATCTGTCAAAGGTGTTTTAAGGACCCCTAACCTGTTGAGAGAGATAGAGTGTTAGAGAGAGAATTGAATTGAATGACTGCCTTTATTTCAACCTGGGAGGGCGAAGTTAGGGCGCAGTCGACCCTCTCTTTCAGTTAACCCACCAATACAATACTAAATTTATATCTAACAAATATAATACTGAATAAGAAGAAAAACAATACAATACTATTTGAAGTAAAGAAAACAAAATATGCATATAACAAGTGAAATAATTGATTAAACTAAAAGTACATTCTTACAATGAGATAATAATCAGAAGCTAGATTAATACAAAGTTGATGATGAAAAAAAAGAGAGAGAGAGGGAGAGTGTAAGTGGCTGAGATTCTGAGAGTATGTTTGAGAGTTAGAAAGAGTGAAGAAGAGTAAGAGAGGAAAAGAGAGTGAGAAGCTGTGAGACAGATACTGAGAGAGAGTGAGAAAGAGTTGTGAGTGGCCTTCCTCAGAATGTAGTGCTGTTTGATAATAATAATCGGTCACCATGAAAAGAGTGAACAGCTGGCTGAGCTATCAACGAATGCCTTATAAGGTAGAAATACAGTGCTGGCACCGGTTTCTGTGTTTGGTTACGTTGCCTTCATCATTATCAGCTTATTCTCTTATTTCTAAACGTCGCCTAGTAAAAGTTGAACAATACCTGAATCATCATACCTGATTTTACCTGATTCTATTCGCTGTGTGCACGTAGGTGGTGGGGATAATAAAATCGACACCTGCGCTCACGCGGAATTTTAGTGAACGAAACCAGGTAGTTTAACATGAGAAAGAATAGGGAATAAGCATTTACAATTACTTTAAAGTATTGTCGTATTCCTAATTGTATAAATACCGTTCACAATAGTAATTGCGGCTTCTATTCCTTCCATATTTCCAAACGTGAAGTGATTCAGCAAAGAAATCGGATCTCAGTTTTGAATTAATCGGGTGAAAAATCCAGTTCAAAAGGATATGATTGATTTGAAGTCTTGCGCCCATAATCCATTTCAAAATATAGCAGGATCTATTTAACTTGTCATAAAACATATGATCGACGAGCATATAATCACAATACTTAACCTACAAATGCTGAATCTCGCAGATTATTGAAAAGGTCTTTTAAAAAGTTATTCTTTGAAAGGTCTTCTTCAAAAAGGTCTTTTAAAGACTTTAAAGGTCTTCAAGTCTTCTAAGCCTTTTGATTATTGTGTCGAAATCACTGTTTAATTATTACCGAAACAGCTGATTTCTGACAAGTTAAAAGGATCCTGCTATAATAACCAATGGGAATGAACTCAGCTGTGGATAAACTACTTCGTCTGCTCAGCCAGCTTGAAACATAACCTTCAAAGTTGATTTTAAAACTTGAATTGAAGATTATACTGTAATAATGTTTAAGAACATGCGATATGTTCATTTTATCATTCTAAATATAATTCCACAATCGATAAGTAGGAAAAATAGCGACAGGGAATTCTATTTCAATTATAAACTAATTTTTACGTACATAGGCCTAAGCATATCCTTTCCCATGTTAATCTACCTGGAAAGATTTATACGATTATCCGCCAGAGCGCAACACCGTAGATGCTCACAGCGAATAGAAGAGCTTTCAGCATCTTTGAAAAAGGCACGAGCAAATTCACTTAAATGCTAACTGTTTTGTACAAAAACAGTGGCGGCCATAATATGTATAATTTCAAATACATTCTTATGAAAGAGGGTGTTTTCATATTAAATTTTAGGTTTAGTAAAAAATAGTACAAAGTGCAGCAACAAGACTTCCACTCTTTGTTGTCAAGATTCTATGATCATCTAGGCTTTTCAACTCTTTTCATCAATTCTTTACTAACAACCAACGGAAAACTACAATTAAGGCTAGGGCCCACGAGCGCACAAAGTGCGTCCGTTGCAACGTACTTTTTGACGTCTGTTGTAGAAATACATCAAATTAAGTTTGACAAATGAGTGCATGGGTTTATGTTAATTCGCCTGTAATCCCATATCAAGATTCAAAAATTTGGCAAAAATATGTCGGCGGCGGGAAAATATGATCTCCACTTATTTTCATGGAGTGCTTCACACAAATGACCACACTGTTACTATACACTGTATAGTAACTATACACTCTCTGTACTTCAACCTATAGAATGTTGGATCTCGCAGATTGCTCGCAGACTATCCTGACTAACCTAACAGCTGAGCGTAATATCAGCTGTTTATTAAATAACAATTATTTACTATTTGCCAAACTCTACTACTGTATAACAACGAAATAGCATTTGAAGATTCCCCGGACCATCAACTAAACTAAACTTATCCAGGGTCGTAGCCAGGGGGGGGTATCGGGATGTATCCCCCCCGAAATGTGTAGGATTTTGATTTAACATTTTGAGAAGGATCTCATACATTTAGGCTAGGCGTACACCGGTTAGTCGAGACAAGACAAGACGAGATTAGTCACAGTACTTTACATAGTCCTCATGAAGCAACACACACCGATTAGTCATTGCATCGGTGTGTGCTGCTTCATAAGCAGCTATGTGAATTACTGTGACTAAACGTGACTAATCTCGTCTTGTCTTGTCTTGACTAACTGGTGTACGCCTAGCCTAAGGCTTAAGGTCTTAAATCTTAAAAAATCTGAAAATCATAGAAAAAATAGTCAAGAAATGCGTTTTTGCATAAATAATTTCAAAACATTTCCGGGGGTGGGCCCCTGGTCCCCCCAGTCCTCCTCCGAAAATAACTTCTGGCTAAGCCACTGAACTTATCTGACAGATAAACTTACTATTATCTGAAAGATAAGTTCAGTGATAATTTTTTTATGTGAAGATAAGAAGTTTTATCTTGGATAAATTGTAAGTCAGGATCTAACACGGTCATGACAGGTCTGAGGAAGGTAATAAGGACACATAAGGCTTCGTAATTTATATCAGGCGCCATCGAGCAAATTTGGGTCAAGTTCTGGCATGACTAAGACGTTGACCAGTTACTAGAGAGTCCGTCTGGTGCAAGTCTGGAACCTTGACAGTCCTTTTGCGGACTTAGTCAGATCTGCAACTGGCATTTCTAAATACCTCGCACATGTTTGGTTTCTTCCATCATTAGAGCGACGAAAACGTGAACGCAAACTTAATTCGAAGAACTGATTGTTGAGAATCGTATAGGGTTAGGTTTGATTGGATCAATAGATTACGATAATTTTCTTGAAAAGAATTACGATAACAATTACAGTTAGATTACAGTTTACTCGATTACGATATTATATTATTAATACTAGTTAAGAAAATATTGAACGTAGACTTAATTCGAAGAACTGATTGTTGAGAATCGTATAGCGTTAGGTTTGATTGGATCACAAGATCGATAGATTACGATAATGATTACAGTTACTCGATTACGATATTAAATTATAAATACTGTTTGTTTGTCAATGGCTCAACAGCCCTATGTGGGCTTGGGTTTAGTCTACCAGTTTCATTCTTCACATTCACTTGACTGAATCAGCAGAGGTGAATGATCATTAACCAGAAAAGATGTAAATTGTCCCCAGGTTAGCACATTGACATCTCAACCATAAGCTAGTCTTCGCAACTCCAGTGATGGAAACAAAGCACTGCTAGATAACATTGTGTTAAGCAGCTATATAGTGCAATGCAACAATTTAATATGCCTCAAAATATGGGGAGTGACTGACTAGCCTTACTAATTATTAATACTAGTTGAGAAAATATTATACTAAATTTATGGATTATTTTTCATTCTCAATCAATATTGTCAATTCCATTGTTTCATTACATGGAAGCAAAATCGATCTTCGGATCTGTTGCTTCCTCACGTGTTTGTTTTGTATAAATAAATATATATCACTTGGATAAATAGCTCACATTGATTTTCTTGAACTGGATATGAATACCTTTTTGTGTAATAGTTATATTAATTTATATTATTATATTATATTAATTTATATTATTATATTATATTAATTTACAGTTATATAATTTTTATTCCGGCCCCCGCCATGGTTTCACCAAATTTTTAAATTCTGATATGGGAATACAGGCAAACATTAACCCATTCAATCATTTTTCAAACTAAGGCTAGGCGTACACCGGTTAGTCAAGACAAGACAAGACAAGACGAGATTAGTCACGTTTAGTCATAGTACTTCACATAGTTGCTTATGAAGCAACACACACCGATTAGTCATTGCATCGGTGTGTGCTGCTTCATAAGCATCTATGTGAATTACTGTGACTAGACGTAACTAATCTCGTCTTGTTTTGTCTTGACTTCAGTAAAACTTCTCGCAAGCAATAAGAAACAAGCAACTAGCAATACATGGATCATATATGATCGTTACTCTATACTTCTCCTCAATCCTTCTCCTCCTTGTCCTCCTCCTCAATCCACCTCCTCCTCCTCCTCCTTCTTCTCCTCCTCCTCCACTTCAATCCTTCTCCTCCTCCACCTCAACTTTTCCTCCTCCTCCTCCTTGTCCTCCTTAATCCACCTCCTCCTTCTTCTCCTCCTCCTCCACTTCTTCTCCGCCTCCACCTCAATCCTTTTCCTCCTCCTCCTCCTCCTCCTCCTTTCAATCCTTCTCCACCTTCTCCTCCTCCTCCTCCTCCTCCTCCTTTCTAATCCTTCTCCACCTTTCCTCCTCCTCCTCCCCCTTCCTCCTCCTCCTCCTCCTCCTCCATTACAAGATAAAACTAGAAATTTCCAAGTCTATAGATTGTAAATAATATGTTGAGTAATTTGAATTTGTGACAATAATTGCGGAGAAATATATGACACTAGATCAAGTACTGTGAAAAGTGGGAGTGGCAATGCTGATGACGTAAAACGCCTACACAAATTCAAAGAGCCGTCTGATTGGCCAATGAGCTGAACAGACGCCATTTTACTATTTCGACCAATCAGAAGCTAGCAGCTCGTAAACGTCAGATGGGCTGTCACGTGTCATGTGACGTTTTCATACTGCTAGCTCCTGATTGGCTGAAATCGTAAAATGGCGACTGTTCAACTCATCGGCCAATCAGACAGCTTGTTGAATTTGGAGGCTATACTTACTACTACAGCATCGTCATTTTCTTTTTCGTTAGTGTTTAATGTTAGTTCCAGCTTTCTCGGCATTTCTCTTGATGATTTTATTCGAAATTGCCTACTACTTAGCTGAGCATTGATTGAGAATGCATTTTATTCATTTAATTATAAAAAAATATGAAAAATTTTGAGTTTCAATCAAATGATATAGCAGGATCCGTTTAACTTGTCAGAAAACATATGTTTCAAAAATCAATATCACAATACTTGACCTACAAAAGCTGAATCTCGCAGATTATTGAAAAGGTCTTTTAAAAAGTTATTCTTTGAAAGGTCTTCTTTAAAAAGGTATTTTGAAAACTTTTTAAAGGTCTTTAAGACTTTTAAGCCTTTTGATTATAATTGTGTCGAAATCAATTTTTAATTATTACCGACACAGCTGATTTCTGACAAGTTAGAAGGATCCTGCTATAGTGTTCAATGCTGCTTTCTCGGCATTTCTAATAATGAAAAATATTCATTCGACATTTTGTACTAATTTGCTGAGCATTGATTGAGAATGTATCGAATTCAATATATATCTAACTCTCTTTTATTTTTAAAGTTTAATTTAAAAAGTTAGGTTTATATTGTGACCAGAAAAATAAAATAATTTTATTACAATTAACTTAAATTGAATCCATGATTTCCAATAATTATTCAATTTATTTTTTGCTGGGGATGATACCCACATAAGCTCTAGGCTTGTGCGTGGGTAATGGGAAGAATGATGACGAGAGATGAATGATCCTACAGCTCTAGGTGGGTTCCGAACCACCAGGAAGCGATTTTTAAGCTCATAAATTGTATTTAGAGGAGCCGGTTACCGTTACAACAGGAGTGGTAGGCGCCGTCTCTTATCTAATCTCACCGATTAGACTCGCCTGCTACCACTGGGACAATCGCTTCCCGAATTATATATTATAAAATGTTATTACATAGTTTTAAATTGTTTATGTGGTTTAATTCGTATTATATAATACAGTCATATAAATATATTATAAGTATTATATGAAGAATGTATCCAAGTTCAATTTTTTTTTATCGTATGGCTTTTATTGGTGGGGAGACCCTTACAGGTAGGTTCCACCTCGCCTCATTGCACAATTTTTTTTTGTGTCTTTTTTGTGTCGGTCACACATTCGAGAGCGGTCTTGAATGTTTGTTACTTGACCACATGATTACTTGGTTCAATTTTTCAAGTTAATGACGTCATTTCAAGATGATTTAATTCTATAATTTTTCCATGCAACTGGCCAATGAAGAGATGAATAGAGATGATTAATTCTTATATAATCAATTAAAATATAGATTATTGATTGTAATCCACTCAATTTACTTGAAACGCTTTCTCGTATTTCATTGACAAACAAAATATCAATCGGGAACCACAGATATTAGTTTCTTCTCATGTAAAAACCAGAATCCAAAACATAGATTCTAGTAGCATCTCAACCACAAGTTAGTTTGCCTTCAAACTCCAACTTTTAAGTCTTGTTCAGGTGAAACTCTTAAAAGCTTACCAGTAGAGGACTTGGTTTGTTTTGTTTGTATCTAGATTATAACCTTGATCTACTAGTACTAGGATACCTCTGAGCATTCACTCTATCTCATCACTCTCTTACCCACTCTCTCTCTCTCATGTCTTCATATCCCTACACTACATTCTCTCACTCTCTCTCTAGCTCTCTCTTTCTCTCTCTAACAGAAATTTTTAAAGTAGAATACTATCTTTTAGTAATCTCTCTTTCTTTCTCACTCTCACATAACATTACCATTACACATATCGAGACGTTAATCAAGCAATACTATATTCTATTCACACCCATTTCAAATTAACATCTCATCTTCCATCACAATCAATTAATAATTATTTATTTTTCAGCTATTCCTTCCATTTTCATTCACAATTATTTGTTTTATTTATTTCATATAATCGTCTTTGTTTCATTAGTTTACTTCTTTAGTTCTAATGCTCAATTATTCTTTATTTTCAGTCTAAATCTGTTAATTATTTCAGTCTTAATATGTAAAATTGAACCAAGGTCAAGTATTGATGGAAAGGATTTCTTTGTATCTCCTTTCCCAAGAATGGACATCCATATGCCTTTTCATCTAGATAACTCACAATTATTATATCATCAGTACAGTTTTGCTCTACATCTACTCATGGCATAATTTATAAGCTAATGTAAATTTGATGAATAATTAGTTGTCCAGTATATTTATTATTATTATCTAGAATTTAAGCCGTCATATTTGTTATCTACATGAATAAAGTAATAAATCGAAATCTAAATCTAAACTCTCTCTCAGACTCATACTCCCTTGAAAACTTATTCTCTTTCTAAAAGTCTTTCTCTCTTCATCTATCAATTAGTAGTTTTTGTTACAGTATATGCATTAACAAATTCCAATATTTTGTACGGACAATGTTCGTCAAGACAAGACAAGATTAGTCACGTTTAGTCACAGCAATTCACATAGTTGCTTATGAAGCAGCACACACCGATGCAATGACTAATCGGTGTGTGTTGCTTCATAAGCAACTATGTGAAGTACTGTGACTAAACGTGACTAATCTTGTCTTGTCTTGACTAATCGGTGTACGCCTAGCCTTATATTCGAAATAGGAACCTGATAGCTTTTCCAATACATAGACATGCAGCATTGGAAAAAAGTCCATCCTACTCTGAAATGAAACTTTTTAATAGGCTTAGCTGCCAACAGACATCTGAAATATAGAATCTGAAAAGCCTATTCGCTATGAGCATCTACGGTGCTGCGCTCTGGCGGATAATCGTATCATTCGTATGCATCTTTCCGGGTAATTTAACATGTAAAGGATAGGCTTAAGTACGTAAGAGTTAGTTTATAATTGAATTAGAATTCCCTGTCGCTCTTTTTCCTACTTATCGATTGTGAAATTATATTTAGAATGATAAAATGAACGTATTGCATGTTCTTAAACAATATAATAATCTTCAATTCAAGTTTTAATTTTTTTTAAGTTTACTTAATAAAACTTTTAAGGTTATGTTTCATGCTGATAGAGCAGACCATGAGAGTCTATTCACAGCTCGTTTTATTCTTTAAACTCTTTATTCGAGAGTTTCATTCTTGTTGGTTATTATTTCAAAATACATCTTGGGCGCGGGATTCCAAATCAATGAATTTTTGAGCTTCAATATAGAGAATTTTTAAAATGTGATAAATGTGATTGACTGTTAACTTTGATTGATTTGATGTAATTATGTTTTGACGTGGCCTATAATTGTACATTACTTGTCTTTGGCAATAAATGGATTCGGATTCTGATTCTGATTCTGATTCTGATTCTGATTCTGATTCTGATTCTGATTCTGATTCTGATTCTGATTCTGATTCTGATTCTGATTCTGATTCTGATTCTGATTCTGATTCTGATTCTGATTCTGCAGAACGAAAATGTCGTCGTCGTTGTCGTTGTCGTCAATGTGTGAATTGACCTTAACACAGATTATGATGAATTGATGAATTCTGAGAATAAAAAATAAACAAATATTAACCCTATTACTCTTCTGTGTTGCAGTTGACTCACCCAACCACCAACCACAAGCAAAATGGACGCGATCAAGAAGAAGATGCAAGCGATGAAGCTTGAGAAGGACAATGCCATGGACAGAGCACTGCTCTGCGAGCAACAGGCCAGGGACGCCAACCTGCGGGCCGAGAAGGCTGAGGAGGAGGCCCGCGCCCTGCAGAAGAAGATCCAGACCATTGAGAACGATCTGGACCAGACACAGGAACAGCTGATGCAGGTCATGCAGAAGCTGGAGGAGAAGGACAAGGCCTTGCAGAATGTGAGTGTTTCTTTTTCATCTTTTTTATAATTATATTTTTAAAACTGGGACATCCCAGGTTGCACAAAACTGCGACTGTTGAACTATGTGAAATAGTTTCCAATCCTTTTCATTCTTCTCTTCTTTTTCAATCTTCTTCTCCTCCTTCTTCTTCTTCATCTTCTTCTTCTTCTTCTTCTTCTTCTTCTTCTTCTTCTTCTTCTTCTACTACTCCTCCTCCTCCTCCTCATTCTTCTTATTCCTATTCTTCCTATTCTTCCGCTCCTTCTTCTTTCTTCTTCGTCTTCTTCTTCTTCTCCTTCTACTTCTTCATTTCTTACATTGTCTCGCTCTTCTCCTTCTTCTCATTCTTCTCACCCTCCATCTCCTTCTTTTCTTGTTCTCCTCCTCCTCCTCCTCCTCCTCCTCCTCCTCCTCCTCCTCCTCCTCCTTCATTTTCTTCTTCTGCTTCTTCTTTTTCTTTTTCTCGTTCTTCTCTTTCTTCTCATTCTTCATCTCCTTCCACTTCTTTTTCTCCATCTTTTCTCGTTTTCCTCCTCCTCCGCCTCCTGCTCCTCTTTCTTTTCCTCCATCTTCTTCTTCTTCTCCTTCTTCTTTTCTCTTTTCCTTCTACTCCATCTTCTCCTCCTTCGTCTTCTTCTTCTCCTTCTTCTCATTCTTCATCTTCTTCTTCTCTCTTTCTCCTCCTCATCGTCCATCTTCTTCTTCTTCTTTTTCTCGTTCTTCTCCTTCTTCCCCTTCTTCATCTTCTTCTTCTCATTCTTTTCTTGTTCTCCTCCTCCTCCTCCTCCTCCTCCTCCTTCTTCTTCTTCTTCTTCTTCTTCTTCTTCTTCTTCTTCTTCTTCTTCTTCTTCTTCTTCTTCTTCTTCTTCTTCTTCTTCTTCTTCTGCTTCTTCTTCTTCTCCTTATTCTTCTACTTCTTCTTCTCCCTCTTCATATCTTTTTGCGGGCGGAGAAGGCCGAGGAGGAGGCCCGCGCCCTGCAGAAGAAGATCCAGACCATTGAAAACGATCTGGACCAGACACAGGAACAGCTGATGCAGGTCATGCAGAAGCTGGAGGAGAAGGACAAGGCCTTGCAGAATGTGAGTGTTGCCCAACTAAACGTTTCACTATCTTCTTTATAATTATACAGAGTGTTTCAGAACTCCCTACCAATACTCTAGGGCATTGTTCGCTGGAGGCTGGTTGCAGTGCATCCTGGGCTTGCAGCTTAAGTCTGCTACAACAATGCAACAGTCTCCGTCTGCTAAGCATGTTATTATCAAGCGATTTTAGATTATTTTGTGTGAATTTTAAAGACAGTAAAAAGGGTGCAAATAACCTCCAGCGATCACCTATCACTAAAGCTGCCATATCTCAGTCAATATTGGTCCAATCTTAACAAATAAGGTTTCAATCGATTTGTAATTAAATTTACTAAAAAAAGTTATTCTTGTAAAATTTTCGTTATATCAACGGTTTCCGAGTTATTCAAGAAACAAAATTTTAAATGTCCGCCATTTTGTTTTATGGATTTGAAAAATTGTCATAATTTTTTTGTAGTTTTGTCCAGTTGTCATAAATGTTTGTGCAAAGTTTCAATTCCGTATGTTTCAAAATCGAAATTGAGATGAAAAATAATAAGTGAAAAAAACAAAATGGCAGCTGTGTGAGTAACTTAGGACTTATGGACAATTTAAATTAATATGATATTTATATATGGTTTTTACCCAGGAACAATGCCCTAGAGTATTGGTAGGGAGTTCTGAAACACCCTGTATTATAAATCTGGGACATCCCAGGTTGCACAAAACTGCGACTATTGAACTACAAGAAATAGTTTCCAATCCTCCTCATTCTCCTCCTACTACTTCTTCTTCTTCTTCTTCTTCTTCTTCTTCGTCTCTTTTTTCTTCTGCTGCTGAACCCAGAAAAAGCCATTTTACAATGATCATGTGTTAGTGCGAATTACGCAGCGTTGGACGCACTGATTTTAGACTAGAAGTTTCAAAGTCACGCATGCGTAGTGACATTTGTTCCTTCATGTCACTGACCAACCAACTCCGTTCTCTTCTCGTACTGTCTACACTTGGGCTCTACTCACACTTAGTAACTTAAATCGCGGAAACTAAGCGACTCTGATAACAAACATGTTTACTGTCTGCAACCGTACTGTCTGAACGTCATCATTTGAAAACACGTGTTTGTTCTCCGAATCCGAGTCGCTCTGTTTCCGCTATTTAAGTTTCAAAGTGTGAATAGAGTATTCTATTTACTTTTTGTGGTGTATTCGTATTGCATACGGTACATCAATATTTGCATACTATCATAGCCCCCTCTAAACTACATGGCCGCGGCCTTCAATGTGACAACCTCGCAATACCGGCTGGTTTCATTATAAAATCATACTTATAAAAAACACTAAAAACACATGACTTATAAAACACATGACCGATTTGCATTGCTCATGCAAGCCGATGCAGCGACGTTGTCACATTGAAGGCCGCGGCCATGTAGTTTAAAGGGGGCTATGATACTATTCAATGAACTGTTATGGAAAACAAAGTTAATATTTGAAATATCAGGACATTCAATGTAAGAATGGAATTTTCATATCGATTTTTCAATCAATTTCCATTGGAAAATTAAGTTACTCGTTTTTTCATTGCTTTGAAACAGACCTCAATTACGACCCCATGAAAAATGTTAACAATGGATTATGATCAGAATTTAGTCTACTTTCACGTGATAATTAATAACCTTGAAATTTCTCATGATCAGGGTTTATACAGGGTGTTACATAAAAACATTTTTGCCTCGTTTTTCCATCTCACTCTATCAATCGTGCAAAAATTTTCATGGAACGAAAAAATCCAGCTTGAAAAGCGCTACAAAATGGCATTCGAAATTATTCAAATATCTCAAAGAATAAAAAGTCCATTTTTTTCAACCCCACCCTGTACGTGTACCCCTAAAAATTAAAAACAACATTGCAAACCTGTAGAAAATCACTTCCTGTTCCATTTAAATCAAGAAAAACCATTTCACAAAAAATAGGGTTTTTAAAAATGTTAGTTTTTTCCTATAGTTTCAGCCAAAATCAAATCAATCCCCCACCACCCCCAACCACCCACGAAACCCCACCATTAGAATCTTTAATGTCAATAGGTGTGCTTGCAGTAAAGTATATTGATAAATTGTCTTCTAGTCAGAGTTGTTATACGGTAACAATGATCAATACACATATTGAGTACAACTGGTCAATTAGCTTAAATTTGATTGAAATTTTGCAAATTCTGCTTCTGAGCTCCGAAATTCCAACTGTTCCAAGTCGGTGTCAAATTATGTTTGTCTCAGCATTCTGCATTGTAACATTCCATGTAGATTTCGTGACCTAGATATCTATTGGCAACTAGAACTAGGAATTGAGACGTTAGTCATTGTCCAAGCTATTTTTAACTTTTGGTGGCTCGTATTCTGTCTGATCTAGTTCGATTTCTACGTTAAGCTATCATTGAATTCACATAAAGTATACAGAGTGTTTCAGAACTCCCTACCAATATTCTAGGGCATTGTTCCTGGGTAAAAACCATATCTAAATATCATATTTAAATTGTCCAGAAGTCCTTAGCTACTCACACAGCTGCCATTTTGTTTTTTCACTTATTATTTTTTATCTCAATGATGGTGAAACATATTGAATTGAAACTTTGCACCAACATTTATGACAACTAGACAAAGCTACAAAAAAATATGACAATTTTTGAAATCCATAAAACAAAATGGCAGCCATTTGAAATTTTGTTTCTTGAATAACTCGGAAACCGTTGATATTACGAAAATTTTACAAGAATAACTTTTTTTAGTAAATTAAATTACAAATCGATTAAAATCTTACATGTTCAGATTGGACCAATATTGACGGAGATATGGCAGCTTTCGCTGGAGGTTACTTGCACTTCTTTTTACTGTCTTTAAAATTCACACAAAATAATCTAAAATCGCTTGAAAATATCATGCAAAGCAGACGGAGACTGATGCATTGTTGTAGCAGACTTGAGCCGCAAGCCCAGGATGCACTGCAACCAGCCTCCAGCAGTCACCTATCACTAAAGCTGCCATATCTCAGTCAATATTGGTCTAATTTTAACAACGGTTTCCGAGTTATTCAAAAAACAAAATTTTAAATGGCCGCCATTTTGTTTTATGGATTTGAAAAATTGTCATAATTTTTTTGTAGCTTTGTCTAGTTGTCATAAATGTTGGTGCAAAGTTTCAATTCCATATGTTTCACCATTATTGAGACAGAAAATAATAAGTGAAAAAAACAAAATGGCAGCTGTGTGAGTAACTAAGGACTTCCGGACAATTTGGATATGTTATTTAGATATGGTTTTTACTCAGGAACAATGCCCTAGAGTATTGGTAGGGAGTTCTGAAATACTCTGTATAGTAGGTCATACAGAGACTGTATAATCACAGTGCGGTCATTGGTGTGAAAAGGTCCATAACAGTATGTTGGAACATTTTTATTCCTAGGCGTCGCGTCGCGGGGGGGGGGCACGTGCCCCCCCCCCAAACATCTTGTAGAAAAAATGCTTATAAAATAAATATCTGGAGATACTAAATTGTTTAAGTTTAGGCCTACCCAAAATAATTCCTGAGCATTTGATTGAGTAGAAAAATATATAAAAACACCGATTTCTAGTAAGCTTCCTGGCTCGTATTACCCTAATTTTGACTTTTGATATCATTATATCATATTTTTCGGAAAACTTAGTACGGTTTAATAAAATATACTTGAATAATAATAATTCCTTTTAAATTCTGGGGGCATTCAACTTTATTAGATCATCTTGAGGCCTGTTACGTTTGATAGATTTTTTGTAATGAAAATCAATCGGAAAATAATATTGTCATCATCAATAATTACTGCAAGTGTACAAAAATCGCCTCATTTGTCAGTCACTGCTTGTAAAGTAATCTATCAAAGGAATCCGTTCAATTTCGCAATGATTTTAGACTATTCATTCTTTACTAAACACCGATTTAATAGAAAAATAATCAGCAGGTTAACTGTATTCAGTAGGCTGAATAGTTCGAACGGCCTATTAATTATTGACACTTTGTAACAATAAAAAATGCCATTCAAGTAGGCATCCGTTCTTTCTAAACGTAGCCTAATTTATCTAAAGAGATATTCTAGCAATCACAGCCTAATTTATCCGTAGGCTAGGCGTACACCGGTTAGTCAAGACAAGACAAGACGAGATTAGTCACGTTTAGTCACAGTACTTCACATAGTTGCTTATGAAGCAACACACACCGATTAGTCATTGCATCTATGTGTGCTGCTTCATAAGCAACTATGTGAAGTATTGTGACTAAACGTGACTAATCTCGTCTTGTCTTGTCTTGACTAACCGGTGTACGCCTAGCCTAAGAGATATTTAGCAATCATATAATACATAGTAGTGGCACTGATTGACATTGAATCTATTTCAGCTATAAAATTACCTTCAAACGTGCGTTGATAGTTCAGCAATAAGACTTTGTTTTCGTATTGTTCATCTTACCTGAATTGTTTTTGCTTGTTCAAGGCTGAAAATTTAAAAATTATCATTTTTCAATTACAAACACTGATCTATCAAAGGTCCATTCTTGTTGCTTGAAATACTTTTCACGGATTGTCCAAGATATTCCCGTTAATCTAGAATACCGTACGATTTCTTTGAAGACAATTAGCGATATTGAAAAAATGTCTACATTTTATTCAAATTCAAATTGGTTTTTATTTTTCATGATATAACATTACAAAAATTAAAATCATACAACATCTTCTGCAAACAAACAATATTATATCAGACTTACAGTTTCAATTGAATAAAGTTTAATACTACTGTAGTAACTAAATCTAACTAAAATATATCATAGTTACAGAAAATACAACTCTATTTTTTCAAAAAGCTTCATGAAATCTCTCCACAAAGGCAAAGCCTGTGTGTGGAAGAGGGTATTGTTTATTGTTTTTCAATATTCTTGTCCTTTATTTATTCTTATTGGATGTAATTTCATTGGTTTATTATGAGAATCTGGAGAATTGTTAGGTATTATGAGAATGTATTATATTTATCTAATCAAGACAAGACGAGATTAGTTACGTTTAGTCACAATAATTCACATAGTTTCTTATGAAGCAGCACACACCGATGCAATGACTAATCAGTGTGTGTTGCTTCATAAGAAACTACGTGAAGTACTGTGACTAAACGTGACTAATCTCGTCTTGTCTTGACTAACCGGTGTACGCCTAGCCTATGATGGCTTAAAATCTTATAGATATCTTTTAAATCATTGTACAATTTACTCTCGTAATGTTGTTGATATAGATAGTTTTTAAGCGTGATTTTGTATTGTTGAGAATGGGGAGCTAAGTCTGAAGAAAAGAGACCAGCAGTAGTAATTGAATCCGCGTCTAAAATTAGACACAAGTCCCCGCCGGGAGATTCTGTTTCAAAAATAAGAATTCTCTCACTCAGGGCTCTGAAGAGAGGATTCCTGGGTATGGTCCAAATTTGGACCGAGGGTCGGATTCTACCCGGGGGTCTAGGGGGAGGGGGGCGTTGGTTAGGGAGAGAGAGATTCAGAGAAAGAGTGAGTGAGACAGTAAAAGAGTGTTGAGAGGAAAGATATATTTATGTTTAAGAATAGACTACTCTCAAGATATGAGACGGCACTCACGGTTTAGAACATTTCTGGCCTAATTCGCAAACTGAAAAATGCTTCTGTAACATAAACCACGCGAAAAAAACTGACACAAACTGTTCCTAGATTGAGGCAAAGCATTAGTAGGAGTCATGGTTCACAATTAGACTGGGCAATTCCCATGTAACATTGCCAAAAACATGAATAAAACAGCTCATTTTGAACTGAGTTTTCGTACAGTACACATCGTAAAATTGGTTTGAGAGCAATTCACTAGGATCTATTCAAATTGTTTAGTATTCTGCATGGGTGTTATTCAAAAATATTGAAATCAACAGAGAGAAATCGTTTCTTAGTTTGATTTATTCAGTTCATTTCAAGTGTTGAGCTTTTTATGTTCAAACATTATCAAAATTGAAGTTATAAATACAGTAGTCGAAAAAATTAATCGTATGCATCGACAGCTAAATCTATTATTATTCATCAATAGTGATTGAGATCAATTTCTTAGTAGACAAAGTTAGCATTTGAAAAATCTTTGTTGCATTGCATTACACACTTTTTTTTAGAAAAACGAGCTACACAGTGACATTATACTAATATCAGAATTTTATTCGCATTATCTTGAAGCTACCTTCAATCATTATAATTGACTGGAATCAAATTAATATTAAAAAGTAAAACAAAAACACTACGGTTCAAGAACTCTACACCGTAAACGTGTAAATCTTCGTAACGTACAGTAGTTTGAAGACATCAAATTTGCATGAGAAGCGGCATTTATACAGTGTTTTTCAATCTTTATTCGTCTATATTATTGATATAAAATTTATATTTAATATTATCCGGTTTACTGTGCCTAGAAAGTGAAGAATATAGGCATTTTATTCACAGATGTGGATGACGGTATTTTGAATTGTTCGCTTTGAAGGAGCTTAGTTTGAAATTCCGCCGTGTAGACAGCGCTACCATACGGAGATGCCCTTCCATTCTAGTTCGATTACGTCACGCAAGATGGCGCATGCGTCTAGTTCTGAAACGCAATTCGGTCACAGGCGGCGAAGTAGAGGTGGTAAGACAGCTGTAAAATGGCTGAAACTTACGGCTGTTAGTAATGTGTCTTCTCGTAATATTATGGCCGATAAATCGCCTAATTCCAGTAAAAATGTGTCAAGAGTTCATCGCTACGGACCTAGAAGGAAGACCGACCCGTCTTTGCAGGTAGCAGCAGCAAATAATCCCAGTGAAGTGAAGTCAGGAGTTCCAGGACCACCAGTGGCGGAGAGGTTAGTTATTGGGGGCGAAGATGTTGAAAACTCCGAAACAAAATCCTCACCGAAGAAGACATCCGGCGAGAAGAAATCTCCAAGAAAGAAGAAATCGTCGAAAACCCATAACAACGACTCAGAAAAGACTGAAATTCTTGGACCTCCGTTTCAACGACAGGACGGAGACGGTAGCAGTCACAGCGATAAGGAGGATGATCCCGAAATTGAGGAATTGGCGAGGTTGAGATGTACCAGCGAACGGACTGAAGTGATTGCCGAAAGAGAAAATAGACGATTATCCAGACAAAGAAGATGTGCCGATTATCCAGGCTTGGCTTTTGGCTCATCCGTTTTCAGTTCTGATACCTTGATGAAGCTGAGCGTCATCAAGAATGAATTGCACAACATTCTCAATTCGCAACTAAAAAGGGTTAGTACTTGTCATTCGCATTTCTTTTAACAGAAATGTAGAATGACCGTAAACAAGGTACGTAATAGTGTTATCCATGGAATTATTTTTGACATTTCATCCTATTTTTAGACCACCTACACACGTGATACATATGATCAGCTGTTGATTAGGTTCTAATCAAACATAACCTTCATTCTAGGATGTGATTGAGGTTAAGGTTGAGAGTTGAATTATTTTATTTTATTCAATTTGATATCATTTAAATTTTGCTACATAAAATTCTTGAAAATCATGATGACATTATAATCGAATAACCTGAGATTGAAATGCTACCATATTGGAAAAAATGACTTCTCATGATGTTGCCAGTGATTCTATTTCATTACTCGTCTTATTTTTGGTCGTAGTTGTAGTCTATGACTCTTCTTCTAATTTACATTAATTCATGTAGGTCTAGTTGGTCTTTTATAAGAATTATTTAATGATTTGCCCCTAACACTGATGGCGGCAGTGGTCACCCGTCCAACGGCAGTACCAAGCGCTCGTCTCTTAGCTAATCTAATTTTACTTCCGGCTCAATTGAATCGTCTTTAACGAAATTTATCGATATTGAACATACTAATTTGCTCGATATTGAATGAATAACATTTACTCTATTAGTAAATGTTTACTATTACTTGCATACTTGGAATGAGTGTCCATATCAGTCAATATTTGTATTGTGAGAGATATCCTAACTTTATTTATCCTAGGGTAACAATAATATATTATGATACATGATACTGGTTTCATATCAATAATGACAGCTGAAATCTTTGCTCTATTTGTGAATTACAGTAACTATAAATTCAAAGAGGTATTGGCATAGGCCACTTGAGCCTGATTCACACCAAGCTACTTTATCAGCTGCTAGCTATCAAAACAGATCGCACCGTGAGATCATTACTGTAGTAACTCAAAAAAGCTGTTTTGTGGGAAATCGACTTTGAAGTTTTGGCGTTCGGGTAAACAGCTGTAAAAAAGTATCTATAACCAGTCATTGTTTATTTACCGAGTTAATTAAATAGAGTATTACATCTAGTTATGATAGAGTATTACATCTAGTCTTGAAAAATGTGAAAAACTCAAATTCGACAATTTTTGAGTTACTACACTAATGTTCTGGCAGTGCGAGATGATAAGCAAGTGTGACATAGGCAGTAGCTTCTAACACTGAGCTGAATATTATCTAACTGGAGGTAGCAGTGGCTAGGACTGCTATACGAGACCCATGTTCCACCTATTTTTTTTATCATGCCCTAATCATTTTATGATTAGGCAACATATGATGACCCCACTGTACTGCCAACCTAACAAAATTAGGTGGCCCGTGTTCCACCTAATTTTAATGGTAGTACAGTGGGGCATGATAAAAAAAATAGGAGGAACCCAGCTTGTTCATTCATTGCTAACTCCAGTTAGATAATGGGTAAAGTGAATAAAATCTAGAAGTAGCTAGGTCTATAGTTTTTGTAAGCAAATGCTAAGCTTTGATTGATTAAAGTTTGTTAGACTAGTCTAGGCCTAGGTCTTGCCAGGCCTTTCCGGACACCTTAGCTCTTGCTTAAAAACGAAGTGAATAAAGAGCGACTTCTAGCTTTTGAGGTAATAACTATCTAATGAAATCCGTAGCTCAGTCCAGGACATGCTAGATTAGTCACAGTACTTCACATAATTGCTTATGAAGCAACACACACCGATTAGTAATTGCATCGGTGTGTGCTGCTTCATAAGCATCTATTACTGTGAATTACTGTGACTAATCTCGTCTTGTCTTGACTAACCGGTGTACGCCTAGCCTTATTTTGCACTCAATAGGTTACAATCATGTCACATGTTATGTTCTTCAGATAGACTGTACTTGTCAGCTGGACCGATACATTCTTGCTAACTATGCTTATAGACTGGAGACAGAGATGAGAATAAGGCTAGGCTTACACCGGTTAGTCAAGGCAAGACAAGACGACATTAGTCACGTTTGGTCACAGTAATTCACATGGTTTCTTATGAAGCAGCACACACCAATGCAATGACTAATCGGTGTGTCTTGCTTCCTAAGCAACTATGTGAAGTACTGTGACTAAACGTGACTAATCTCGTCTTGTCTTGTCTTGACTAACCGGTGTACGCCTAGCCTAACATTACTCGATACCATGGAAACTAATTTTCTAGACGCCTTCCTAAAAATATACTACTATGCATGGATTGAATTGAAATTTTATTCTCATAAACATAAAAACATAAATTTTATTTTATTAACATAAACCTTACAGTATTGTACAAAAATCTATGACTAGATAATGTTGAAGAAGAAGAAGCGGAGGAAGAAGAACAAGAAGAAAAACAAGAAGAAGAAGTGGAAGAATGGGAAGGAGAAGTAGGAGGAGGAGAAGAGGAATATCAAGGAGGAGAATAAGAAGAGGAAGAAGGAGGAGGATAAGAATAAGGAGGAGAAGAAGAAGAATAAGAATAAGAAAAGTAAGAGAAGAATAAGAAGGAGTATAAGAATAAGGAGAAGAAGAAGAAGAAAAAGGAGGATACGAATAAGGAGAAAGAGATGGAGAAGGAGGATGAGAATAAGAAGAAGGAGAAAGAGATGGAGAAGGAGGATGAGAATAAGGAGGAGAAGAATAAGGAGGAAAGAAGAAGAGGAAGAAGGAGGATAAGAATAAGGAGATGAAGGAGAAGAAGAAAAAGAAGAAGGAGGAGGAGAAGAATAAGAAGAAGGAGGAAAAGAAGAAGAGGAAGAAGGAGGAGAAGAATAAGGAGGAAAAGAAGAAGGAGGAGGAGAAGAAGAAGAATAAGAAGAAGGTGGAGTAGAATAAGAAGATGAAGAAGAATAAGAAGAAGGAGAAGAAGAAGACTTTTTGAAACTTATGACTTGAGATTTATAACTTTATTGTACTTTGTCTTAAGAGCTTCCCCAAATTGCTTGAATTAATTGCTGAATAATTGAAATTTTATTGTTTTCTGGCATACTGCTTGACCATTCTGTTGCCAAAGAGGATACAAATAATGCGAATCTCACACTGAATACCAATTATTCAGTTTAAAGTAGGACAAGCGAGTGATGCTAAACTTTTGTGTCATCTGCTATGTGACTGTGACCTAGTTTCAGCAAATTTGAATAAACTGTGACTTGGCTTTGATAGTATCTCTGTCTTGTATTGTCGTGACTAACCGGTGTACGCCTAGTCTTATAGTAATTCCTCTTGTCTTCTTAGAAAAATACTGACTCATAGAAATTCAACAATCATATGTGAACAAGACTATTTCACTACTATACCCTAATATTTATCGTTGAGAATTCCCTAATATTTATCGTTGAGAAATTTTACCCTCGAGAAATTATCCGTTGAGAAATTTATTACCAATTTTACCCTCGAAATCCTTATTCCTGGATGATTGAAGTTTTCAATGTTTTAGTATGAAGCTATAAAATCAATTCTTGAATTTTTGAGTGGGTTCATTTAATCCTCTTCTTTCAATAAATTTTATTCTTCATAGTTATGTAAAATGCCACTTATAGTTTAGTACCACTTATCAATTTAATGCCATTAGTTTCCTCTTATGTCAGAAAAACAATAAAATTTCAATTATTTAGCCATTTACTCAATCAATTAGGAGAAGCACTTGAAACAAAGCAACACACACCGATTAGTCACTGCATCGGTGTGTGCTGCTTCATAAGCAACTATGTGATTTACTGTGACTAAACGTGACTAATCTTGTCTTGTCTTGACTTGACTAACCGGTGTACGCCTAGCCTAATGGTTTAAATCTCAATCTATTCCTTTTCCAAATCTGTGCGAACAGTCTCGAGTCATAGATTTTTGTACAATAATGTAAGGTTATGTTGTTGCTTTTTTGTCATGTATTATTTTCTTGTGTATTTATTGAGAATAAAATTTCAATTCAATCCTTGCATAGACCCATGCTTCCATAAAAGCTTTACTATTTTGGCATACATCAAGTATGTATAGTTGTTAGCTCATAAAGGTTCTTATTCATTGGAAGTTTGTTTAATTTTTATTTAAAACCATTTTTTTATTGTAGACACATTCATACATACATTTCCCACTGGTGACTTTATTAATAAACAAAAAATTTGAAATTGAAAAATATGTAACCAATATTCACATATTGTTACAATGTTTTCTTCCTTTAGTTACACTTCGTCAGATTTTTTACTCCATTATTCTGTAATTATCTCAGGGCCTGGTCACATACGATTGTGGTTTGCTTTACTTTACTTCACTTACAATGCTACTTTGATTTTGGTTTGCTTTGCTTCACTTCACTTACTATATACCATACGATTTATATAGATTTACCATGCGAGTAAGTGAAGTGAAGTAAACCAGTTAGCTTTGTTAGTGAAGTGAAGTAAAGTAAAGCAAACCACAATCGTATGTGATCAGGCCCTCACAAAAAATATGCTTAGAGTTGAATTCAAAGACATCAAAACGTTTTAGAAATGACCTGACTTTGGACAATTTTCTTGGTAAATTTAGGAATAGAAGTTTTGGGCTGATGCCTGTTTTTTCCAATTATGTTGTATTATGAAAAAAATAATTAAATCATACATTTGTTGGATAATGAATGCATTTCAAGTTGTTACCTCGGTGGATATTTCATAAATATTTAATTATTTAATCGAATTTTGCATAAATTATCGAATTAGTTGTCAACTTTTATTTAAATATTCATTAAGTATTTTCATTAAATATTTATTTAATAAATATTCCAATGAACATTTAATAATGAATATTTATTTAATACACATCCCTCCAGACGGATTTAATCCATGGGGTACATGCCAAAAATGTATAATTTATTTCTTAAAATGTGTTTGAAATCATCAATAAAGGCAATTATTTTTATTTATTCAATACATGCATACAACAAATAGAGGCTTACAGCTTAACACCAAAACAAACCTCATTGAAAATAATATTTATGTTCAATATTGAAGTTATGTTTTAATATTTATATCACATGAACATTAAATTACCTATTCAATTGAATTTTGAATTAGTTGTCACCCCAATAAATAAATGCCTCATAAATATTAAATTATTTAATTGAATTTCGCTTGTAATCTTCGAATTGTCCTAGCTAGGGACTGTACTTGGTAGCATATTGTAGCACAACTTGAACTGAGTAAAGTCTTCTCCAAATAAGGCCAGATCTCCAGAGCTATTGGTGTAAACAACTGCCTTTATAAGGTTGCGTTGACTATGTGAAAGTAATCACGACTATCTTCGTCTCTCTCACACACTTACTCTCTGTCTTTTTCTCTGTGATTCACGCTCATATAAGTTACTTACAATGTGTTTATACTGGTTTTCCATTTATATAATGTTATAAAGAGTGTTTTAAATGAGTCACAATCTTGAAATGTGTCAATTTTTATTAGTGAGAATGTTGTTGCGTCCTTTTTTGAAAAGATCTTTTAGTATGCTGGTCACTATGTTGCTTAAAATGTGTCAATTTTTATGAGCAATAATGTTGTTGCAGCCTTTTTAGAAAATATTTTTCAATATGCAGGTGATTATTTTGCCAAAAATCCGTGGATAAATTATTCAACACAGTGTTGTTCTACTTTTTCTGTCATAATTTATTAATTTTTCCAGTTGTTTTCTGAGGGTGATGCCCGTATGAGCCTTGGGCTTGTGCTTGTTTAATGGGGAGGGTGATATAATGTAGATACTGTAAATTCTAGTTGCTTTGTAAGTTCTCATTTTATTATTTGTTCTTATTGACATTAGTTTTTTAATTATTTTATGCGGCATCAATCTACAATTTATGAAGTAAATCAATTCAAGTAGAACTTATCTAATTAGAAATTAATCTTGATGAAATATTTTATCTGGAGGTGGATATACAGGGTGTCCCAAAAAATACCGATGCCAGTACTACCACGGTATTCTACAAGTCAAAACAAACAGAAAATGTCGTTGGCAAAATGCTGATTTCTCCTTAGTTTACCTGTAATCCGCCATTTTGTGTTTTTAATATTTTTCATCATATCTCGTTGAAAAAACAAGATTTTCTTATGAAATTTGTTAGGGCCATGCAAGGTTAGCACCACATATATCAAAAATTTCAATGATCAGTTTTTCCAAAATCGGCGATCGACCACTTTCAATCTCGATTTTACTGAGAATGTCAGCCACGACAACGTTAGAAATTTTATTCTGAATAAATGGTATATAATTGTAAAAATCGGATGATGATAATAACCGAGATATGGCTATTTGAAGATTACAACTTTGTGTTTCTTCATTTCTTCAGCAGTGAGACATGAGAACAAATTTATGAATGCATAACATATGTTTGCCTATCTTGAGCGTTCTCAAATTTACTACTGTATCATATTTTCGCATTCATGAAATTCATCAATTGGTTGTTCCATCCAATAATAAATTGGGAACGTTCGAGTGACAAAGATAGGCGAACATATGTTTTGCATTCATAAATTTATTCTCATGTCTCACTGCTGAAGAAATTAAGAAACACAGAAGTTGTAATCTTCAAATAGCCATATCTCGGTTATTTATCATCCGATTCTTCATAATTATTCAGAATAAAATACCATTTTATTCAGAATAAAATTCTCTACATTTTTGTATTTGAAAGTTTTATCGTAAAAAGCAACATTTCTCCAGTAAAATCGAATTGAAAAGTTTAGTCGGTCGCCATTTTGAAAAACTGATATTGAAATTTTTGATATATGTATTTTGTGAACCACACCTTAATTATATCCCTACCAAATTTCATGAGAAAACCTTGTTTTTTCAACGAGATATGATGAAAAATATTAAAAACACAAAATGGCGGATTACAGGTAAACTAAGGAGAAATCAGCATTTTGCCAACGACATTTTCTGTTTGTTTTGACTTGTAGAATACCGTGGTAGTACTGGCATCGGTATTTTTTGGGACACCCTGTATATGTATCTGAAATAATTATATGCTACTGAAACCATCAGGTGCATTAATAAAACAAAAAAGAAATGGCAAGGAATAGCTTTTCAGTTTTTTCCTGCATATAAAGAAACTAAAAATATAAGAAGTAATTAATTAAAAGAATACAAGTACTAAAGAAATATGAAGTCCAAGAAATCTACACTCTATTTTTTGTTTACTGAATTTTATCATTTTAGTAAGTTTAACACCTCAGGTTGTAAACTTATAATAGACTTTATTGATTGAAAAAATGGTTTATCCTTTCTTCAAGTTGAAAATTGAATGGTTTAGTACTTTGAAATTCCTCTATTAATCCCTTGATTATGACAACCCATCTATTTTAACTAATAAAATTACAAACTCAAACATGCGGTAGGTGTTTCTCATAAAAAGCTCATGTATAATTTGAGACTCACTTATTTCTTTTATTGTAGCCTGTTGAAATTTTCTATTAAATCTAAATTATTTTCAAATAATGTTAAAAATTAAGAGGAGCGTAAAAATCAATTCAAAATCGCGTAACAAATTCATTTTTTTTCATTTATTACCGTTTTTATTTTGTACTTGCGCCGAGGAATTTATTACTAAAAAACAATGACCATCAGTTATTTACTCGTTAGGGGTTGGTTTTCTGTAGATTCTTTATGTTTCAATTCGATAATATTCATTGTTTCATTAGTTTTGTCTGTTTAAAGTTTGAATAAATCAGGTCAAAAGGGACTATTTTTTTCCGGCAACTAACCACCTGCTCAAAGAGGGAATGGAGTTCGGTTATCTAGCATAGCGCGGAGTGATATCCTCAGTCGTTGGCGTTCCCGTGTGTTGTAAAGACAGTATTCGCTTCCGTTCGGTAAACTTGGCCATATTTATTGTTTTGTGCGGTTTTTTAGTGATTTATCAGTGATATTCTCGTCCAGTGTATATATTTAGTATAAGTAGCGTGTGTATTATATCTATTTATTCAATTAAAACTCTAAAATCAAAGTAAACATGACGACCAATATGCAGCAAGGTACCCTACTCGATGTGCTAAAAAAGAAGATGAGACAAACCAAGGAAGAAATGGAGAAATATAAAGACGAATGTGACGAATTCCATAAACGGCTGCAGGTTGAGATCATGCGCAGGGAAGAAGTGAGTAAATTATCAAAATTACTGTAGATTTCGAACTGATTTTGTTGAGATTCCATTCGTTCTCACCTAACCAAACCTCCAGTTCAACTGATAGGTCAAAAACCTCTGTTTCGTCGATTAGATACAGCGGTTACAACGATTTTGATTAGAATTTTCGGCTAGATTCGTTATTCACAAACATCTTTGACTATAACTTTCAAATTATGCCAGAAATGAGATGAAAATGCCACACCCTTCGTATGAGTACGTTATTATGATCAGGTTATGTTGTCTGAGTTGGAACTTTGTTAGTTTTCTGCAACATAAGCCTGCCGTATTTCCTGAAAGAATTGCTAAATTTATTGACTGTCTTCCTATTTTTAACTTATATTCTTTAGTGTAGAATGTCTTTTGTTCGAGAAAAATATCAAACTAGGATAAGGGTTGCCTTCAACTTCAATACAGTTATAACTTACTCATTCAATATAGGCCCAATATATCTACCAATATAGGCTATGTGTTACTGATTCATTTCGTTCCACTAAAGGTCCAGTCCAACTTTGTGTACCAATCACGTTAGGTCTATGTAAATTTTTCAAGTGAATTTCTCTAGTAAATACAGTTTCTGGATATATTGCATTATTTTTAATTTGAGGTTAGTATTCTTGTGCTAGGCAGTCCATGTTCCAATACAAATTTCATTTTAGGTTGTTGTAAATAGTTTCAGTAAAATAATTGAGGTTATTCACATTACTGGAAGATCAGGAAAATAATAAAACATTGATAAAATTCAATTTTAATTAAACGTTGACATTAGAATCTAGGTTATCAGCTCCCATATTGCAAACAAAACAAATATTAATCTTGGGTGATTCAAAAAGCTATCGGGACGTTATTAAAATTGAGACATTATGACTGATCAGCCAATCAAGTTTCATGCTGCTGAATGTTATTGCTGCCTAAAAAATTTAATTTCTTAAATTCTTGATAATTGAGAAATTTATAAGTCATCAAAACTTAATAGTACTTGATGTGCCACAACCATTAAGCCTCATTCACATTCTACATGAGACAGAAACGATGGGTAGCGTCTCCAACTGAAAATAATCTTCAATGCAATTTTTATTGTCGTTGCCGTATCGTATCGGTGTGGTCTGTAGCTGTAAACTAAACACTAAACATGCTCGCAATTACATTGAATAATAATTTACTGTCAGGCTAGCTACGTGTTGTATCCGCCTTGTCTCAATCCTACGTCCACACTTGGTCGATTTTATGAGCGACTCAAGCATGCTGCATAGGATTCATTTTTGGCCGCATGCTGGCAGCACACAAAAATCGACCAAGTGTAGACATAGGGATTGGATATGATTGTTCCTTCAATTAAGTTAGTTTTTGGAAAGTTTTTTTTTGTGTTGAATTTTGTTGGGTAAGTCCTCCAAACTTCATAAACAAACAATAATGACAATCAAATCCATTGTAAAATTTTCCTCCCCCATATAATATTTAATGTATTTTTTGCTGAGTAGCCTATAAGCCTGGTTTTCACTAGTAGAGTTAGTGGTAGAGTAACTAGCATACTAACTCTACCGTACTAACTCTACTTTACTTACTTGGTACTTAAAAACAAGTACTCTACCATCACTCTACTCTACTATGAACGTTTTCATTGGGAGAGTTCACAAGATAGTTAGTACTCGCCCAGGGAACTCTACCACTAACTCTACTAATGAAAACCAGGCTATAATATTAAGAAAATTATTGAATTATCAATGTAATACCAATTAACAAATCCTGATGTTGTTTTCCATAAAAATGATATGCACCTGCGCCTTACCGTAACAAGTTTGGGTTAGCCAGTGTTTTATTTTTAAATATTCACTTATTTACTAGTTATTTTGTCATTTTTATTATCATTTTAGCAGGAGCCTGCAAAATTGAATTGTTAGCAGATGCAATTGATGAAAAATCCCAACAATTTATAGTGGGATTTCATCAATTGCATCTGGCAATTGATTTATGCTGCGGCACTTTGTCGGCGTTCTCTTATTAAGACAGCCAATTGAATTAGTTTTGGAGATTTTTTCCAGTAGGCCAAATAGTAAAATTAGAAATATTTATTAATTTTATTTGCTTTGCCTCCTCTTCACCCGTGCATCGCAAAAATCTGACCGTTGTAAGTCGTTTGTACAGTGACATTCATGTGACGGCTCTAGGCCGTCATGAGGTTCATGTGATTCTCATGAGGTGGACCGCTCTAAGCCGGTCCTAAAGCAGTTTAAATCAAAGTATAGAGGGCGTAGCCTTCGTATTGCTTCTCGAATTTAAGATCCTTTTAGAGGCATGAGCTGAGCTGGTTGACTGGAGTCTGTGCTGTGGCGAGACAGGTTTTTGTTGGTTGCATTTCCTTAAATCAAGATCTTGTCCACTGAGAGACTCTTGCTCCTTACTTACCTATACTGCAGAGACTGTATAATCACAGTGTGGCCATTGGTGTGAAAAGGTCCATAACAGTGTGTAGGTTTCTAATCGCAAGATTAGATAAGAGACTTGCACCTGTAGTGTTAGTCCCGGGTGACCACTTCAGGGCTTTTGCCGCTGAATGTAATTCATTCATGAGAATCAAAATCGCTTCCCGGTGGTTCGGAGCCCACCTAAAGCTGTAGGTCCTCATCTTTCATCATCATCCGTCCCATTACCCACGCACAAGCTGAGAGCTTAAGTGGGCATCACCAACACAGCAAAAAAATTTTTTTCCTCGTTACCGTCGTACTTTTGCCAATATTTTGAATTGGGATTACAGGCAAATATTAACCCGCTCATTTATCAAACTTCGTTTTAGAGAAACAGCTTAAAAAATCTCCAATATTTTGAATTGGGATTACAGGCAAACATGAACCCATTCACTCATTTTTGAAACTTATTTCAAGAGAAATAACATACAAAATAACTTTTCTAACATTAAAAATAGCCTCTCTACTCTTGGTATTGTTTTAAGAGCTTGAAATGGAGAAAACTAACACTGACAAAGGCAAATTGTAGGTAGGAATTGAATCACTCAACATAACATATGATTTGCTTGTAATTCTTCTTTTTCTTCTCCGTCTTCTTCTTCTTCTTCTCCTCTTCTCCTTTTTTAAGGCAAAGTGTAGGTAAGAATTGAATCACTCAACATAACATATGATTCGCGTTTAATTCTTCTTCTTACTCTTATTTTTCTTCTTCTTCCTCTTCTTTTTTTCTTCCTCTTGTTCAATGTCAGTGTAATATTATATTTATATCAAGACATATTTATATTTATTTGATCAAAATACAATATTATTGGAAATAAAAAACAAACGTTGGGCCAAAACTCCTACTATTCCAAAATTTACAAAGAAAAATGTCCAAAGTTAGGACATTGGCGGACATAGTGGAACAAAGTTAGGACATAAGTTGTTGAGGGCAATCACCTTTAAAATTCCCAATTTTTTATCAAATTTTTCCGAAATCGTGACAATTTTTCCAAAAACCGGACATTTTTTCCAAAAACTATGTACAAGAAATTTAGATTGTCAGTTCTTCACATGACTTCATGATGTATTTCAGTTAAATAATATAACCTACTAGGAGGAAGCCATGATTTAAAATTGAATTGAAACCGTGAAAAGGTTACCATATTATATCCTAACTGCAAGAAACTTGAATATCGTAGTCTCCCTTATCCTCACCCACTCTCTCTCTCTCTCTATCAGAAGGTATGCGGTCTCTTAAAGCTCAAGGCCGACCGTTATGTTCATCAAGAAGAGGAAGAAGAAGAAGAAGAAGAAGAGGAGGAAGAAGAAGAAGAAGAAGAGAACCTGAACTGGAAGACCTGCCAGAACCGACTACAGCCTTCCGTTTATTTAGTTGGCTGGGTCCCTCTTCGAAAAGCTCATTCACTTGCATATTCTCACATACGGTACTCAGAGCCAAACCATAATCTCACCAGTTGCACAAAACCCCGATTAAATTTTACGACCGTAAAATGACGGAACCAATGCAAAGAGCAGTCGAGAACCGATTAACTACATTACTGAGACTGTATTTAATCACTGTGGACATTGAATGTCTCGCTAAACTCATACAAATCCACCACACATTTACCAATTCCTATAAGATTTACAGCAAAACAGCAAAATAAAATTATATACAATATTAGGTAGAACTACTAACTCACTCCACCCTTGATTTGTTATGTTATTTATGATGAATAAATTGAATTGAATTTATCATATTAATAAGGCGACGGGCAACCAAAAAGTTCTAATGTCGGGTTGCACCAAGCAAGATCAATAAATGTTGATCCTGGATCAGTGCATTGCTAATCAAATGGGATCAGCTGATTCAAAATAGTTGATCCCGGTTGGTGCAACCCAACATAAGAATTCTTTTACTATTTATACGAATAAATTTATTCTTAACACAATAATAATCTGATGTCACTTATAATTAAAAGAATAAATGAACGTTCCAAATCCAATATTTTAACATTTCTTGTGGGATTTGGCAAAAGTATGGCTGGTTTTGAACCGAGCTAACCAATCAAAAGTGTGACATCAAATGGCCACACTGTGATTATACAGTCTCTGAAGTTCCTGGTGGTTTCGATAGCAGCCAATTCCGTTGACATTCGAACTGATTGTCGTCAGTTGAAACGTGATTATGTCGGATTTTGACAGTTTTTCTTGTTCAAGTAGATGAGACGCGGGAAGCTTTGAAGTGTTATGTCTTATTACTCTCGTTATGCTGTCTTCTTGGACACGTGTTATCGGGAATGACGTCACATGAATTTTCTATTGAAACAGATGCGGGGTATTTTGATCACACTTCTTCTTTCTCTCTCTCCCTCCCTCTCACCCTCTATTCTCCCTATTTTATCTATTTTTCAAGTCGATTACCATTCACACACTCTCTCTCACCCCCCTATTCCATCTCTTTCGTCATTTGTTACCATTCTCTTCTTATGGAATTCAATCATTGCTCTCAGACTGTCTGAAGATAACAAATCGTTTTTAAGATGGATGAATATTTTCTCCCAGTGTTCCTAAACACTTGTTTTCTCCAAAATGTTTTTGGTTTTATCATAGATTAACCATATGGTTCTTTGGTTTTATCATAGACTAACCATATGGTTCTATGGTTAGTCAAGACAACCGACGATTAGTAATTCACATAGTTACAGTAGCAGCACACAGCGATGCAATAACTAATCGGTGTGTTGCTTCATAAGCAACTATGTGAAGTACTGTGACTAAACGTGACTAATCTCGTCTTGTCTTGTCTTGACTAACCGGTGTACGCCTAGCCTTAGTTCGCTATTTTTTTGTTTTACATTACTCTAAAGCTTTTTGAAACGCCCCAAATTTAGAAAAGTGATCAATCAGGTAGTTAGAGTATGTTGTATTTGCATTGCTGCACTTGGTTCATTTCAAAGTTGTTGGAAATTATATTTGGGATATACGTGGGAAGAAGTAGATTAATATTCTCACGTAGGAAGTTAAGTAGAAGACAACGACCTCGCTGAGTACAATGCATTAATACTGAGAACTGATAATTATTGTAATGAGTTCACTGCTCAAGATTTCAATGTTCGCCTCTTGCTCTCCGGTTTGAATCTGGAAAAAGAGGGCAAGTAATTAATGATGGTTCAATTTTGTCACTATCTGACTTGTTATCATCTGTTAATAAGATTTAGGGCCGGTTCATGAGCTCGGGATTTAGCCAAGTCCTAGACTAAAACGGGTGGCTACCATAGCATCGACAAACGTTTGTCTCGACAGGTTAGCAGCATAGAGAGCCCTTAGTACATAGTGTCGAGGCTAACGTTTGTCGATGCTACGGTGGCCACCCGTTTTAGTCTAGGACTTGGCTAAATCCCGAGCTCATGAACCGGCCCTAAGAATGGTAGATCTCGATGTTTACGTATGTAATGGAGAATTTATTACACAGCTCTAGAGTCTAGATCACTGTTTTTTCTTTCCATTAATATTGAATTTTTAGTATTTTTTAGGCCTATATGAATATATGCTGCTTCATAGAAGTGAAGTTTGAGAATAAGGCTAGGCGTACACTGGTTAGTCAAGACAAGACAAGATGAGATTAGTCACGTTTAGTCACAGTACTTCACATAGATGCTTATGAAGCAACACACACCGATTATTCATTGCATCGGTGTGTGCTGCTTCATAAGCAACTATGTGAATTACTGTGACTAACGTGACTAATCTCGTCTTGTCTTGTCTTGACTAACCGGTGTACGCCTAGCAGTGTAGCAAACAATGTAGAAATTATTGTTTTTCTTTTAATCCTTCTGTAGATAAAATGGTGTAGGCCTATGCAATGGTTGTATTTTAGCCTTTAAACGACTCTTGAGATTCCTTAAAATAACTCGCGGCGTTGCCGCTCGGCGTTGCCTCTGTATCTCACTGCTTTAAAGGCTCTCATAATACATCCATTGCAGAAACTACTGTCATAGACATCTATCTACTACACAACTACTATCACACTACTATCACAACAATTACTATCACAGACTGTATAGTTAGTCTATGCTACTATTAATAATAATAAAGAAAGCTGTATAGAGTTCTGAAGACCTCTGAAATAGCAGACATTGACAACATAACAAATTGCAATTAGGAGATTCGATTAATGCCACTTTCCAAAAACTATTAATTCTACAATCCTCTCTGCACTTTTTTTTAGCAAAATATTACCCATCTCAACATGTTGTGCAACGAATTTGTTATACAGTAATTGGTACTGTATTTGCGCTACAAAACTAATTTCAGATGAAGTTCAGGCCGTGAAGTCCCTGATTTTAAGCTCAGTTGGGCTTTAAGCATTATTCGAATTATTGTTGTACTTCCAGTGGAAATCCAACAATAGGCGTCCTAGATAATTAAATCGAGCCTCCAGTGTATTAATTAAGTAGCTATATGTGTTTCTAGATAACTGTTAACCATTCTGACTGGCTGAATACAAGTTATTGTAGTTGAATCTCTGAATAAAACTGTATAAATTGGCTTACTTCGAATAATTAACTGGTTGGCCTAGATTTGAGCGATGCTTGGACTCAAGATATCAGAAGCAAGCTAAGGCTAGGCGTACACCGGTTAGTCAAGACAAGACAAGATTAGTCACGTTTAGTCACAGTACTTCACATAGTTGCTTATGAAGCAACATACACCGATAATTCATTGCATCGGTGTGTGCTGCTTCATAAGCAACTATGTGAATTACTGTGACTAATCTCGTCTTGTCTTGTCTTGACTAACCGGTGTACGCCTAGCCTTGTAGGAACACGATTGTCTCCTCCGACTGACGGACGATATTGTACTTAGTATATCTTATCTACTACACTAGAAGTTTTTAATTTGGCGGATGAATCAGCTGTTTACAAATGGGGAAACATACATTTGGAGTCTGTAACAATCATTCGCCATCCGCCAAATTATAAAAATTCTACTTTACAATGACAGATTGCTGTGTAGATTCTGGCTATTGATGTTTGTAGATTGTCTAGCTAGGGGAGTGCTATAGGGGTTGACCCCAATCTATAGAGGGTGGAAGTGTGGTTTAATTATTATTCCCCATCGTGGTGGTGATCGTATTCCCTATCGGATTGACAGTCACTGGTGAAAAGGGGGGCGGATTATTACTAGTGGGGTTTCCCTGATAATATCACTTGTTTTTGCAATAAGAGAGATCGAGAGGGGAGATTGAGAGAGAGAGCCTGAGGGTGAGTTGGTTTCTTCGAATTTTCGCAATGAATACTTTGAACTATTTCCCAGATTAGAACTTCCCAAGTCTTTTATGTCAACTATTTAATAGTATAAGATGATAAAAATGAGGAATAGTTCTTCTTTTACTAATCTTTCTGTTTATATACTTTATGTTTTGTTATTTTAAATAAAATTATTTATTTTATAAATAGATAGCCTACTTTTTATTCTTCTGGGCTATTTTACTGTATATGCTTTCTTGTATTTCAGCTGTTATCTTTTGGTTTCTTGGTTGTCAATCTATTCGTAGTTGAGCTATTAATCTTCATAGTTATGTAATTATAGCAGGTTTCTTTTAACTTGTCAGAAAACAGCTGATTTAACGTTAGTAAACGAGCGTACATCAATCAGCTGTTAAAAGAATCCTGCTATACTGTTCAATTGTACCTAGGGTTTCTAATTGATTGAATTGGACCTAGGGTTTGGAAATTGTAAATATTGATAGACTACAGCAGGATCCAATTAGCTTGACAGAAGTCAGCTGTTCCAGTAATAATTAAACAGTGATTTCGACACAATAATCAAAAGGCTTGAAAGTCTTAAAGACCTTTAAAGTCTTTAAAAGACCTTTTTAAAGAAGACCTTTCAAAGAATAACTTTTTAAAAGACCTTTTCAATAATCTGCGAGATTCAGCATTTGTAGGTTAAGTATTGTGATCATATGCTCGTCGATCATATGATTTCTGACAAGTTAAATGGATCCTGCTATACATGAGCTCTTCTGTTTCTGTTTTCTTTAGTTGGTAATGCGAAATTCTATTTTGATTAATTTTCTTATGGTTCTATTTATATTTCTGTAGGCCTACTTACAAGAGTATCAAGGCAGTTGAATTTTCAAGAAAATCTAGAAATTTTTATGATGGATCTCGTTGGTATTTAGATAGGCCTATGATTGTTTATTATTTTGTAATTTTGAATATAACATTATTTTGTCTAGTGAATTCTGGTTATGAATACTTGAAACTATTTCCCGATTGCTACATTTAGGAACTTTCAAGTTTGCAAATTTCAATTTTTGCAAGTTTGAAAGTAGGGACTTCTTCAAGTTTGTTCATGTTATCTGTGGAATTTGTATCTGATGTATAGCAGGAATAATTTAACTTGTCGGAAAACAGCTGTTTCAACGATCAGTATCGCAATAATTAACCTACAAATGCTGAATCTCGCAGATTAAGGTCTTTTAAAAAGGTATTCTTTGAAAGGTCTTCTTTAAAAAGGAAAGGCCTTTTAAAGACTTGAAAGGTATATTTAAGACTTTTAAGAGGCCCCAGGACCTAATTCCAGAATGACCTTTCAATTCCAACTTTTACCACACTAGCGCTGCAATCGTTCCTTCGTTTATCCATCATATATCATTCGTCTTCATTCGTATTTCACCCACCACACTGCGCTGTAATCGCAGTTCACATTCCACCCTCAAATGCTGGGGAAAAGTGAAAGTTTTGCCTGCTAAACCTATTGCCCTTTTGTTCAAAGTAGTTTCACAGTTTGGGACATTGTCAGCTCAATCAGCGAGGGGTATAGGACAAAGGAGAGAGAAAGAGAGAGACTGAATGTGTTGAACCGAGGAGCGATCTCTAGCCTGAATTAGTCTGTATTGGCTACCTGAGCAGTTGAAACAGAACTGGAAATTGGGTTTCCGACATAGTGAAGAGTTCAGAACTCCCAATGAATGGTTATTGAACCACGGTTTGGAAATTATTAGTATGAATTGATCAAATTATAATTTCATGTATTTACAGACTACCGGTATTGGTTTAAATAAAAATGATAGAAGATTACATGAATATTTTACGGCAAGGAAATATTATAAAGACTAATTGACTAAAGACTAATGGATGGCATGATAACTTAAAACCTACACTACAGGCCTATTCAGGGGCGTCATTTGGGGAGGGCAGGGGGGGGCATTTGCCCCCCCCTGATTCTTGGGTTACAGAAAATATTCTGTACTAGCTTATGTACAAAGAAGCATTTTATCCGGTCAAATGTTAAAAACTTAGCGGCAGAGTAAAATCTTTGTATTCTTGACTTCTTGTAATTTAAAAAGAAATATTGTAAATATATATATAAATAGTGTAAATAATTATAAATTATTACACTATTTAACTATCATTAAAACTCTTCAAACACGTAATATTCAATAGTACTTATTAGTGTACACATAAAGGTCTGAATAATAACAGCAGAGCCAATGTATTATTTTTAGTACGAACGTCTGAACGTATTGATCACGTTTATCGTTTTTATCTAAGAAGATGACCAACTTACCAGAATATTACTATGATTCTGTCTGTTCTCAATAATAATATTACGTTTTGCATTAATTCTTTTTCTGCGTATATTTAAGGAAATTTTACTCATAATTTTGTTATAATTGAAAGTGTACTTGACATTTAAAATAAGCTTAAAACCCTCTTTTTGGTTTCAAAAGTGCTCAATTTTCCGGGGGAGGACCCCCGGACCCCCCTCTTTGGTGGAGGGTATTCAATACCCCCCCCCCGGTGTTTGCCCCCCCCAAGGTTTTGGTGAAATGACGCCACTGGGCCTATTGTATGTTTATAGTGTAGTTTATCAATTACTGAATGAACAAACATGACGTTGTGACTGTGTCTGTTGCACCACACCTCATCATTTACTATCCAGACTTTAACATCATATCATTGTAGCAACATTAATTCATGTATAAGCAGTTATCCACAAAGTTTGTTAAATTAGATTGAGAAGAGAAATTGTATCATTATTTATTATTACCTATTATATTTATACTGGTGATAAGTATTCATAATTGTTGCGTGGAGGTAGAAGCATTGAATATAATATCCTTTGGTAGCAAAGGATATAATATATTCAATGGTAGAAGTGTGAATGTAGCTGTGAAAGTGAAAGTTTTTTTTTGTCAACTAGGGTAGACCCATTGCCCTTTGTTCATATTAGTTTGACAGGCAGGAAGACTCAGAAAATTGTCAGCTCAATCGGTCAAATGCATGAAAGGAGAGAGAATAATGTTTTGAGTAGGATACAAGGCCGTACCCAGGGGGGGGTCAGGGGGGTTGAACACCCCCCCCCCCCGAAATTTCCAGAAAGAAATAGCCTATTATGAAATTAAAACACAAATTTTCACAAAATTAAAATTAAACACGTAAAATTAAGATGTAATTAAAATTAGGATAGCAGACAAGAAAGAAGCTACTGAATCAGACTAAGAAATAATTATCGCTGAACTGGAAGGATGGACTTTTGCCATAGTGGAGAATTCTGAAAACTACTCAACTCAGCTATACGTGCTGGACGTATTCGAAACACTGAGGAATAAATTATTGTTAGTCGACAGAAAGGTAAAGTTCCAGTTCCACATTGAACAGAAATAAGAACTGCCTTCTATTACAAATATAGAACTTGCTAATCGGTTCTCAGAATTGTCAGCTTTCAAAATGGTTGTGCTTCTCGTTGTTGATGATGATGACGATTATGATGCTGATGATGAAGATCTTACTTCTAGCTTCTACTTTAGGAACCCGAATACTTGTCGAATTTTATTATTGAAAGGGTCCCAAATGATGACAATAATTTTTCAATAACATATATATAAATTCGAATAATAACTCGAGATTATAGAATGCTCTTGTTTCAATAATGTCTATTCAATATTTAAAATATATTTATAAAATATAACATGATTGAGGTAGAGCACTCTTGTAATTTTAAAGAATTCCAACAGGTTTATTTAGTACCTATGTTAAGTAAAAGCAAATAAAAAAAAAATGATTTGTTAGGCCCTTAGTAGAACGCCAATAACTTGGAAGTTGAAAATCCGGACTGTCAATAATCTGTGATTATTTGTGTCACAAAGCCATGACAGTCCTATTCTTCAATTAGCTCAAAAAACTCCAATATTTCAGCATTTTGCCTTCCTAGCAGCTCTTTCTTCTTATTCTTCCCCTTTCTTCTTTCCGTTTTCTCCACTTTCGCTGTTTTTATTTTCTTCTCTTTATGACCGATCGATTCCTTAGATAACCACCAAAATTTATAAAAGAATAATAATTGAGCATTGTCCCACTCGTACATTACCAATAATAAAATTATTGCTTTATTTTTAGTAAAGTTATTTATCATGGGAAACTGTAGGCGTAAAGGATATTTGCTTATATCATACTTGATACTCTATAACAAAATGAAGCTTACATTTACACAAGACTAAACAGCTACGGTACAGCTGTGAGAATCCTTTTCTTGAAGAGGGACGAGACAAAATAATAATAGACCATTGCAACTTTTGTTATTATGAACAATATGTGAGTGGTTTTGTTCGCTTGTCAATGTCATAAACCTCTCCTTTCTCTTTCAAACCATGCAACTCACACGCTCTCTTTTCTCGTAATCTCTGACACCTCTCCCTCATTGAAATGTCCTTTCCTTACAATGACCAACCAAATTCTACTTTCATGTGGACACCATCGAACTATATATATACACGCGATATAAAATAATTATAATTGTAGTTACGAGGTGGTGAACGCGGGCTCGTGTTGTTGTACTTCTCACAGTTTAGAACAGACATCAACAGCGAGGAATATAGAACCAGAGACAAGTGGATACTAGTTCCAATTGTCTCTGATAGAACTATATTTCAATATAAATAAATGGAACTATGAAAATAAGTTGCTTTCATTTTTAATGGAAGATGATAGAAGTTTACTTGTAGAGGAGCGTAAAAGGAATGTAATATGAATAGTTATCCAGTTTAGTTCAGTTCATCATCAGACAAGGATTATTACAGTACAAGACCTATTATTACAATAATAGGCTATCTTACCAGAAAAGTTGTCAAAATCTAATATTGAAAGGGCCTCAAACGATGACAATAAGGCTAGGCGTACACCGGTTAGTCAAGACAAGACAAGATTAGTCACGTTTAGTCACAGTAATTTACAGAGTTGCTTATGAAGCAGCACACACCGATGCAATGACTAATCGGTGTGTGTTGCTCATAAGCAACTACGTGAACTACTGTGACTAACCGTGACTAATATTGTCTTGTCTTGACTTGACTAACCGGTGTACGCCTAGCCTAATTGTATAGAAATTTCAAATAAAAACTCGAGATTATAGAATTCTCCAGTTTCAATTACGACTATTCAAACACGAGTAAGGTAGAGCACATTTGGACTGTCAATAATCTTGATTCGTCTCTAGTAAGAAATAAAATTATTGAGTATTATGTTTATAAGTATTATAATATTATGAGTATTATGTTCAATGTAAACATTTTGCCATAAATAAAATACAAAATAGCCTAGTTCTTCAACATAATTTTTTTAAATTCATCCCTTGTTTAGAGTGTAAAAGGGGTCTATATTGGAAAATATGCAATGAAAGGAATTATTTAATGTAATTTCCATAATTTGATAATCCAGATGAAGTCCGGTCCAGATTATTGATGTTCTAGTGTAGAGGATTTCAATATTATTCATTATTATTGCCACTACAGCTTTGTACTTTGTCCAAGTATATAAGATTTAACCCTCTACACAATATCAATACAGCTGCACAATAATCGAAGAATTCTCATACATTTTCATCAATTTATTTATTTACACACTTTACAATTATTTATTTTAAAAAGCTGCAATGAGGTGATTCATTGTCTGTCGATGTGACTTAGCAGAGTAAACGCTATTGTCATGGCTATAGATATTTCAAAGTTCCCTCTTCAACAAACTTTACTACGCTAGCGCAGAACCTCGGAGAACTGTCGAACTACTACACATAGTTGCTAAACAACGTAATGCAGGCTTTTATAAGTCTTTAGTATAAGTATTTTTTTAAACAACCTTCAAAAATAAAATCGATAAACTGATCTACAGAAACACAAAGCAAATGTTGAACTTTCTGATGCAATTTTTTATTTTTCAATCCTTTCGAATACAACTTTGTAATTTCGATAGTAGTTTTCACCAAATTTGCGATTTTCTTATGGGAATACAACGATTGTTTTAAACAAATAGAAAAAGAACCAATTATTTGATTGAGTTGATTCTTACATCAAATGAAAGCTTATGAAAAACCGCGTGTTATGTATCATAAGTTTTTTTAAAAGAGCTCTTGTGAAGCGTGTAATCGTTTGATAAGTTTTTCGTCCCATGCTAAATTGGGCGATCAGCGTTCGGCCGGTAGAGTTGGCTCCTGGGGCCTCTTAAGCCTTTGGATTACTGTGTCAAAGCTGCGTAAAATCACTGTTTACTGATTGCCGAAACAGCTGTTTTCCGACAAGTTAAATTATTCCTGCCATACAAACCCTGTAGCTCTTACACATGATTATATTAAGTCATTCGAATTTCGGTAAACAATTCTAAATTCCAGATTTGAAACCCTAATTTGTACAGAAATTTGACAGAGATTCCTAGGATTTCGTTGTAGTGAGAATAATTGCTGAATGAATGTTTGATCACAGAATAGGAATGGAAATATATTATATACAGTATAATGGATCTATAGTTTCTCTATGTTTTGATGCTCTGTCAGGTATCTTTCAAGTCTGTTGACAGTCTGTATCTTATGCGCAGACACTTGAGCTTTCTATCAATGCGAATAGGAATGGATATAATGGATCTACAATTTCTCTACGTTTTGATGCTCTGTCGGTTATCTATTGAATCTGTTGACAGTCTGTGTCTTATGCGCAGACACTTCAGCTTTCTATAAATGCGAATTGGAATGGATATAATAATGGATCTATAGTTTCTCTACGTTCTGATGCTCTGTCGGTTATCTTTCAAGTCTGCTGACAGTCTGTATCCTATGCGCAGACGCTTTAGCTTTCTATCAATGCGAATAGGAATGGATATAATAATGGATCTATAGTTTCTCTACGTTCTGATGCTCTGTCGGTTATCTTTCAAGTCTGTTGACAGTCTGTGTCCTGTGCGCAGACACTTGGCTTTCTATCAGTAAAAACAATGCGTGTTTGACAGTCCCATTTCGTGTTCTGCGGTGTGTAATCTAGCCAGACTTTTTACATTGTCAGAGACACGTCATGTGTTGGTGTTTTACAAGCAACTAGACCGTTGGCGCCGGTGTATTGATTGATGTGTGTCTAGTCTAGATGTTGACGGGCGGAGAAGTAGAAGAAGACGAAGATAGAGAAAGGAGGAGGAGGAGGAGGAGGAGGAGGAGAAGAAGAAGAAGAAGAAGGAGGAGGGAGGAGAAGAGGATGAGGAAGAAGAAGAAGAAGTAGTATAAAAGAGGAAGAAGAATTATTAGAAGAAAAAGAATATGGAGGTATAATGGAGGAAGAAGAAAAGAGATGAAGGAGAATAAGTAAAAGAAGGGAAAGGAAGAAAAAGATGATGATGACGAAGATAGAGAAAAGAGGTAGAGAAGAAGAAAAATGAGGAGGAGGAGAAGAAGAAGTAGTATAAAAAGAGGAAGAAGAATTAGAAGAAAAAGAATAGGAGGAGGAAGAAGAGAAGAGATGAAGGAGGAAAAGTAAAAGAAGGGGAAGGAAGAAAAGAGAAAAGGAAGAAGAAGAAGAAGAAGATAAATGAGGAGTAGGAGGAGAAGAAGAGGAGGAAGAAGTAGTATAAAAAGAGGAAGAAGAATTAGTGGAAGAAAAAGAATAGGAGGAAGAAGAAGAAAATAGATGAAGGAGGAAAAGTAAAAGAAGGGAAAGGAAGAAAAAGAGAAAAGGAAGAAGAAGATGATGATGACGACGAAGATAGAAAAAGGAGAAGAAGAAGAAAAATGAGGAAGAGAAGGATGAGGAGTAGAAAAAGGAGAAGAAGAGGAAGAAGTAGTATAAAAGAGGAAGAAGAATTAGTAGAAGAAAAGAATAGGAAGAAGAAGAAAAGAGATGAAGGAGGAAAAGTAAGAGAAGGAAAGGAAGAAAAGAGAAAAGGAAGAAGAAGAAGAAGAAAAAAATGAGGAGGAGAAGAAGAGGAAGAAGTAGTATAAAATAGGAATAAGAATTAGTGGAAGAAAAAGATGAAGAATAGGAGGAAGTAGAAGAAGAAGAAAAGGGATGGAGGAGGAAAAGTAGAAGAAGGGAAAGGAAGAATAAGAGAAAAAAGAAGAAGAGAAAAGGAAGAAGAAGATGGAAGACGATGGGAAAAAGGAAGAAGATGATGATGATGATGAAATAGGTAGTAGTAGAAGTAGTAATAGTATTAGTAGAAGAAAATGAAGAATAAAAAGAAGAGAAGTAGGAAGAGGAGGAGAAGAAGAAGAAGGAAAACAGTTAATGTTAGTTGATAACAGTAAAAGAACAAAAGTTGATGATAGTGATGAATTGAACTTTCACATTTCATCAAGTGAAAGCTTCATGGACTTATCAATGTATTTTCGATTACATCGGCTCCCCCTCCCCCCCCATACACGCATAACATATCCACAAAAGGTAATGACTAACTGAACAATTGCCACTGACTCCATCACCATTATCATAGCCTCCTCTAATACATGGCCGCGGCCTTCAATGTGACAACGTCGCAATCCCCACTGCTCACCGTCCGACCGATAGACTCAACCAGATAACTCTGTCATAGAGTTCTTGGTTTTGTTATTCTAATTAGATTGCCTATCAATCTGATCGGAGCAAACAATACTGTGACGGGAAGAAAAATACATAATACATTCTTTAAAGTTTCCAAAACATGAACTGATTATGAATGTAAGTATAGTTTTGGCAGGTTGAGAAATATCATTATTATCAACACCAAGAATACAGCCAGTTTTGTAATCAAGAGTTTCCTTTACATGAATCTGATCAATTTGAAGAGCTTTTTTCATCACCTTCGAGATCTTTCACGATGTCTTTTAAAAAATTACTATTCTCATTATTGTTATTTGGTGAAATATGAAACTAATAATAATACTTAGGTATAAGTAATATGCCATTTAGTCTTATAGCATTATAGCATTTAACTGATTGCATGTATATAAAAAAAAGCTGTCAAAACTGTCATTACATATTGTATTTTGGCTTTTTTAGAAGAAGAAGACTGATTTGATCACATAAATGTTTCACTGTTTTGGTGGTTGCTACCGGTACAAGTTCATTATTACCTTCTTCCAAATTGTTTATCAACAACTCAATGTTTTCAAGAATGATGCCAGAAAGACTGTCTTTGTCTTTGATGATTTTCTATAATCTCTACAGAAATTAATTAAATGAAATAACTGACTCCAGTGGCTTAATTAAAAATCACAAAGTATCGATGAATTATTTTCCTTATATGCACAAGAGTTTTGTTTGGAATTAATCGTCCATTAATATGGGTCTCCACACTTGAATCATTATTAATATTCTAATGCTGAAACTAACTATAGGAATATTACTTGGATCTAATGAATAAACAATGCAGCTGGTTTCAGTTTTGAATGAGGAAAACTTAATACCAGTACTTTTAATTTTAGCTGATAGAACTTCTGAAAAAGAAGTACAGTCACAGATCTTATCCTCTTCTTCCTTCATCAGTTTTATTTCATAATCAAGTCTTCTTTCTTCAGGATCTGATCGTTTTTGGGCTGGACAGTTTTTACTAAGATATGCTGGCAAATTGGGAAACAATTTTGGGACGGCGCAAGAGGTTTATCTCTTTTAATTTCGCACCATTCACCATCACTGTTTTTAAATTTTTCACTCCAGACTAAATTCGTCTCATGAAAATGTTTAATACAAACATAAGCTCTTTGAAGAGGAACCAATTTGAGCAAGAAATGGCCCGTATCCACTCTCTACGAAGTTTTTCATCTTTGGGGAATCTAAATATCTGCTCATAACCCTCCTTTTTTCACGGCATTTTCGTAATTGTTGGTACATCCCGGTACAACACACTTGTCAGGCATTTCACTTATTTATAACATTTCACACTACAAAACAATGACGTCAAAACCGCTGTCAAAACTGACAAAACGACCGATTTGCATGAACGCACAATGCAAACTGTATGCTGAAGTGTTGGCTCAGTAAGACGAGGCTGCGACGTTGCCATTTACCTCTCGCCGCGGCCATGTATTAGAGGGGGCTATGCCATTATCCAAGAAAGGACAGAATGAATATTCAACAACTACAAACCAATAGGGTTTGAATACTTATAAGCAATTTGTATTCCGATATACGTTACACAAGGACACAAACTTTTCCATTACTGTCATTATTTTATTTTCATGTATAACTTTGGAAAATCTCCAGAATTTCGCATTCCTTCAATGAAACTGATGTAGGCTAACAGATTTTTTAAGGAGTTGGAATAGAATTAGAATACCAGCAATATCATTGTGTCAATTATAAATAAAATTCAACAAGAGCCTATTTTTAACAAAAGGCTGGGTGTAACATCAAGGCTCTGAATTTACCAATCGAACAACGATTGCCATTTTATTGCATGCATGAATGCCGGTAAAAGTCACACACTGAATAGTGCGTTACTACACAACAACTGTTTAATTTGTCCCTGTAATGGTAGGTTTTATAATAGTCGGAGGTTGATGGACAATTGGGAATGCGGAACTAACTGAATAGAGAGGATCGGGCGTGTGTACCAAGCTGAATAAAATGGGAAGGATGAGAGGGAAAGAGAGAGAGAGAGAGTGATAGATAGATAGATAGATTTTATTCGTCAATTGTCACAAGGCTTTCGCCTATTGATTACTTAGCAACCGCTCTCACCGAGTGACCACTGATATTGATTATTAAAAATTATTAAAGATCTTTAATTTTTAAAGATTATTATTGATGAATAATAAAATCAATAATAATCAATAAAATTTGTTTTAGGCCTACATTATTGTTAATTTCAAATCATTTGTATTTTGGTGAAATTAATAATATTTTTAAAGATTAGAGATTCTAGAGGCTAGGGCACTGGTTCGGCAAACCAGAGATGCTGGGTTCGATTCCCGCCCGGGGAAAAGTTTTTTGTGCAGCAGCATTCATTGAATTTCCTTACTAGCTATTATTCTGTTGTCAATATTTGCAGTAGCAGAAGTCTTCAGAATATTATATGGCATTAATTAGGAATTTCGTCCAATTAATTATTATGATTTAACAGCAACTGTTGCAATATCTCATTTCCTTCCATCTTTAAATTAATATTCTATTTTAATCTATCTACAGTTCTAGGTGAGCCACCTATTTATCTTGATATCATTCAGAATCCTTCCAAACCAAAGCTAAACGATAGATCAGAAACATATACAACAGATCGAAAAATAAACGGGATATGCTACCTGCCCACATCTTAAGGCCGGAAATACACTGTCCGGTGTACTGAACGAGAGAGAGATATATATAGAGAGAGTGTGTGTGTGAGAGAGAGAGGAAAGATTGATTGATAAAAGAGCAGTCCAGTTGGACCGGAAGTAAACGTGTAGGTTCTCACAGACCCGCCCTAAATAAAAGTATAGACAAACAAATAGACAAAATCGAACTCAATACAAATGAAGACCACATCGAAATAATCAATTTCTAACTTGCGGTCTGTTTGGTAACAGTTTAGATGTCCTGTAATACAGGAAAGGCTGTACACTATAGACTCATAATAAGCAATTATTGCGTGGAGCTATTATTGTGTAGTGTGTACGTGTAGTGGCCTTTTTCCAACATTAAAGGACTTCTAACTATTAAAGTAGAAGTAGAAGAAGATAATAAAAAGGAATTAAGAAGAAGAAGAAAAAGAAGAGGTGTAAAAAAGAAGGAGGAGAAGAGGAGCTAAGAAGGAGAAAAGAATAAGAAGATAGAGAATCTTCTATTCTTCCTCCTTCTCTTCGGTTTTTTTAAAATAATTCTTCTTTGACTTATTAATCTTCTAGTTCCTTTCCTTCTGACACTCCTAACCTAACCTAATCAATCCACAATATTGTCTATTCCCAATACTGGTATCTCTAGTAGGCTACCCTTATGGTGCGGTTTCACGATACCAGTAGACGTGTAGGTTACTGGCATGCAGGTTGGTCATAATTATGATCTTTCACTCTATGCAAACAAATAGGGCTATGCACACTGACTGGTGTGCATAGCCCTATTTGTTTGTATAGAGTGAAAGTGTCTAACAGTGTGCATAGCCCTATTTGTTTGTATAGAGTGGAAGATCATTTGACCAACCTGCATGCCAGTAACCTACACGTCTACTGGTATCGTGAAACCGCGCCATTACTACAAGAATCCCTCCTTATCCTTTTCATAAACCTCTTCTTTTTCTTCTACTATAGTACCTTCTCTTATTTTTCTTCTACTAATTCTTAATTTTCTTCTTTTCTTCTTTTCTCCTCTTCTTTTTCTTTTACTACTTCTTATTCCTCTACTTCTTTTTTCCTTCTTCTTAGCTCCTCATCTTTTTCTTCTGCCATTCTACTTATTACTTTACTTCTTCTTCTTTTTCTTCTCTTCCTCCACCTCCTCCTTCTTCTTCTCCTTCTTTTCCTCTTCTACTTCTCCTCCTTGTCCTCTTCTTCTTCTTCTCCTTTTTCCTCTTCTACTTCTCCTTGTCCTCTTCTTCTTCTACTACTTCTTCTTCTCCTTCTCTTCCTTCAAATCTCAGTGATGAGTCGCTACAATGTTAGGAGTCGTTGAAAAATTTTTTTGTACCTTGTAATTTACCTGTCAAAATATACTCTGGTCTTCACTCGTTCTTCTATCAATCACCTCTATCCTTTGCAATAGAATAGAAAAAGACGAAATTCCGTTGAGTTTTATTTTCTGTATCCATTTTTCTCACTAACAACACCTAGGGGCGATCCAGAAAGTTTATTGTATTGTCATAGACTAACTATACAGATATAGACTAACTATAGAGTTAGTCTATGGTATTGTATAGTACATTGTGATATTGATGTCCGGTGTGCCAGCCTTTTTTCCATTCTACAGGGCTTATAAAATTTTATGAAACTAACCCCATATTATCAAACATTACCAATTGATAAGCTGTTAATTATTAGCCTAAAGTTGCTAATTATTTGTTATAAATATTAGCCTACATTGATTATATTGTGATTGCATACCTGCTTGAAGTGGACGAAATTCTTTATTTGAATTAATTCAACTGAATTCATATTTAATTCATCTTGATTGATTTGTTTCTTAGAATAACGTGTAACGTGAATAACCCAAGCATGGGTGCCAATATCAATTTCAATTGAATTCTTCATTATTTTCTGTCATAGGTGATAGAGAAGCCTTGATTAAAAAAGATAGCGTGCTTTATAACTTCCTTTCAAAGCTCAGTTAATTATTGATGAATGTACTCTTATATTCTCTCTTCTCTCTCTCCCTCTCACTTTTCTCTTTTTGTCTTTCCCTTTCTCCCTCTCGTTCTCAGTTGTTTGTTTCTCTTATCCGTTTCACTGTTGTTTATTATTTTTGGCCAAATATGTAGGAAATGGTTCTCGCTTTTATTTGTCTCTCTTTCTGTTAGCCGTGAAAACAGGATTTCCCATCTTTTGCACAATTATTTGCTAGGTTACGCTGCTTTGACTCGACCTTTGTGGTTTCATTTCACGCCGACTCTAGTCCTAGAATACTGGCGGATAGTTTGATAACCTCAGCTAAATCCTCTAGCAACTAGCAAAGTTTATCACGATTTATCCATTCAAATATTTGGAACTGGAATTTTCAAGAGATTTTGTATATTTTCATTCATTGTTTGATTATTCAATTATTTGGAACTGGCATTTTCAAGAGATTTTCATCCATTGTTTGATTATTCATTTATTTGGAACTGGCATTTTCAAGAGATTTTGGATATTTTCATTCATTTGATTATTCAATTATTTGGAACTGGCATTTTCAAGAGATTTTGGATATTTTCATCCATTGTTTGATTATTCAATTATTTGGAACTGGCATTTTCAAGAGATTTTGGATATTTTCATCCATTGTTTGATTATTCAATTATTTGGAACTGGCATTTTCAAGAGATTTTGGATATTTTCATTCATTGTTTGATTATTCAATTATTTGGAACTGGCATTTTCAAGAGATTTTGGATATTTTCATCCATTGTTTGATTATTCAATTATTTGGAACTGGCATTTTCAAGAGATTTTGGATATTTTCATCCATTGTTTGAAAATGATGTGAGGTTCCATGTAAGCCAGTAACAATAACCCACAACAGTGTGGATTGATCAGGGAATATTGATTATAATGTCATCATTGATTTTTCAAGTTGTTTTCACACTTTTAATAATTCATGAAATACAAAATCAAATTAAAATTTATTCAATCTCATTAAATGAAACACCTTGAATCGACCTTTACTTTTGCCTTTACAATTCCCATAAGATTAGCATTGAAATTACTTCTGATTTTTGTTGAAAATTATTTATTCACTTATGATTGTCGGCATTAGTAATGGTGCGTGTTCCAAGAACTGAGCACACTATGACTTTTTTTAAACAATTTTCTATTCTGCCTTCAAGATATCTCTATGTGTTCGGAGTATTGAGAATTTTTTTATAAGAGGAGGAAATGTTCTGAGTAATTCGAAAGTGTACTCTAGTCAATTGCAGAATAAAGTTATTTTACTGCAAGCAAACATTGAATCTTTCCTTAGGTTTTAATCTTTCTGTGCTTTAAAATTTTTCAATTATCTACCTTTCAACGTTTCCTCAAGTTCTAATAAGTTTACTTTCTTCAGAGAGTTGAAGTGTTGGTTGTTTTTGCTAGATGATGTTGAATTCTTGTTTCAATAAGAAAATAGTTTTTATTCTTGTTAATAGTTGATAATCTTGTTTTATTGCCATTTATGGTTTCTCTAGTACTCTTTCTCTAGTACTCTTTATTTATTTATTTATTCAGTAATGTACACATAATACTTAATGAAAGGTTTAAGCCCAAAACTGTCCCTCTTCAAATTTAGAAAAAAGTCCAACATTTAGGTTATGATGATCCATATCTTTGTAAGTCACAATTTTTCACTCAAAAACAAAACACTTGAGAAATTTTGAATATTGCAGCTAATAATATGAAAGTTTCGAACCGAAAATTGCCAAATTATTAAAAATTTAAATTCTTTAATGAATACTTTAAAATAAATACTAATCTAATAATTTATTATTTGATACTTTTTAGCTCGGCTCTAGGCTATTCTTTCTATTTTTAACGTGATGGTGCCTCAACACGATTACTAATGAGGTCACCTAACCACTTTTTCCAATTTTGTATTGTATTTATATGTTGTATTATTGTATTGTTTTTGGAAATTGTGTGTAAATAAATGAACTGAAAATGATTGGAAATGATCTTCTAACTTTTTGTAAATTATTTTTGTAAATTCATGGATAATAATTATGTTATTTAATTATTTTATTTATTTATTATTCCTAGTTCTTTTGAAATATCATTAGTCTTAGTTCTACATATTTTTTGCGTATTTCATTCTCTGTATTAACATATAGCAGAATCCAATTCAACTTGTCAGAAATCAGCTGTTTCAAAGAGCAATATCACAATACTTAACCTATAAATGCTGAATCTCGCAGATTATTGAAAAGGTATTTTAAAAAGTTATTCTTTGAAAGGTCTTCTTCAAAAAGGCCTTTTAAAGGCTTTAAAGGTCTTCAAGACTTTCAAGCCTTTTGATTATTGTGTCGAAATCACTGTTTAATTATTACCAAAACAGCTGATTTCTGACAAGTTGAATGGATCGTGCTATACTGTGACCAAACGTGATTAATCTCGTCTTGTCTTGTCTTGACTAACCGGTGTACGCCTATAGCCTATGTGAGGGAATAATCTATTCATGATGAAGATCATTGAATCAAATACTTTAGAAGAGGGGATGAGGAAGAGGATGAAAAGAGAAGAAGAAGAAGTAGTAGTAAAAGAAGAATAAGAAGAAGAAAAAGAAGAAGTAAAAGAAGAAAAGAAGAAGAAGAAAAAGAAGAAGAAGAAGTAAAAGAAGAAAAAGAAGAAGAAGAAGAAGAAGCAGAAGTAGTAAAAGAAGAAAATGAGGAACATAAAGAAGAGGTGGAAGACGAAAATAAAGAGAAACAAGAGAAAGGAGAGTAGGAAGAGAAAAACTGGTGAGGAGGAGGAGGAGGAGGAAGAAGAAGAAGTATAAGAAGAAGTTTTGTGAAATTTGTTTGTTTTGTTTTTTGAAATTCCTTCTGATTTTTGTTGAAAGTTATTTATTCACTTATGATTGATTGTTGTTGGCTGTTGTAACTATTGTCGACACGGTGACTTATGAGCACAATTTTTTGGTGTTTTTCAGGCTGAGAGCGAGGTGGTTATTTATTCACTTGTGATTGACTGTTGTTGGCTGTTGTAACTATTGTCGACACGGTGACTTATGAGCACAAATGTTTGGTGTTTTTCAGGCTGAGAGCGAGGTGGCCGCCCTGAACCGTCGCATCCAGCTGCTCGAGGAAGACCTGGAGCGGTCCGAGGAGCGTCTGGCCACAGCCACCGCTAAGCTCGCCGAAGCGTCTCAGGCGGCTGATGAGTCTGAACGGTGAGTCGCCGCCATTTTGGGATTGACCAATGTATATTTTGACTATTTTTGTCCCACTTTTTTCAGTGATTGTTGTAGGGATGTTTGATAATTGGCAAAATTTGATGTGGTCATCCATGTGGTTAGTCCAGTTTTGAATTTTGTCAAAATCATGCTTATTCTGTCCCTCTTGATTGGGACTTTGTTAGTGTAAGCAATTGTTGTGTATAATTGACAGATCCATGTGGTTTGTCATCCATTTGTTCATCCATGTGGTTTGTCCAGTGTTGAATTTTGTCAAAAATCATGCTTATTCTGTCCCTCTTGATTGGGACTTTGTTAGTGTAAGCAATTGTTGTGTATAATTGTCAGATAAGCAATTGTTTAGTGTACGTAATTGGTTGATAGGGATTTTATCCGGTCTGTCTAGTGTGGTATTATGAGAAAATCATACCATTTAGATCCCACTCAATCAGTGTTAATATTATGTGACTCGTTATTATACATTTTTTAAATCTTAATTAAACAGTTTTGTCACTTGTTTGGTTCGCCTTATGTTGAATTATGACAAAACTATTTTGTTGATATGTTTTGATCAAAATTTAATATATTTTAGTCAAAAAATGCAATTCAATAAATTTAAATTTCACCCAATCCCAACTAGGTAGTGAAGGGTGTCCCTTGTTATCACATAAATGAACTTGTTTTTCTAATGAAGATCTCAACCTTTGGAAATTTGGAAGCTGAATTGAAGAAAACGTCTGATTTTTGGAAAAATTGATTATTTTGTTTGACTTCTTGATTTCCTCAAACATTAGTTTAGTCTATTAAATTTATTTTATATATTTAATATGATACCTTAAGTCAACAAGATCTTAGTCCACGACAATGTGCTGCTGGGAGAAGTAAGGTAAAATTGTAAAGTTGAAGTTTTCAAAAGTGGTCCTTCTAATACTTCCTAACAATACTGATTCACTCTTAAAACAATACATAATTCATAATCAACCTTTTAAATAATTACTTAATACTGCCTTCTCAACTAACTATTTGATTTCAATGAATAAAGTGCCTTACTAATTTTTCTATTGGTGATTCAAGCGGTCTTTCATATGGTCTTTTTAGTGTGTAAAATTTGAATCTAAGGCTAGGCGTACACTGGTTAGTCAAGACAAGACAAGACGAGATTAGTCACGTTCAGTCACAGTACTTCACATAGTGGCTTATGAAGCAACACACACCGATTAGTCATTGCATCAGTGTGTGCTGCTTCAAAAGCAACTATGTGAATTACTGTGACTAAACGTGTCTAATCTCGTCTTGTCTTGTCTTGACTAACCGGTGTACGCCTAGCCTAACAATATTCAAACATGCGTTGTAAATGTCATGAGTTTGTACTGGATGATTTATGTTCCTGTTGTGAATATTCCATTTGAAACTAGGGCATGATTCATAGAAATTTAGGTGTCCCATAATACAGGATAAAGGCGGCTTCACACTGGACAACGAATTAGGAAGCTGTGCTGTTAATGTCCAATGTGTGACCGCCTTTCCACTGTAAATATTAATGAAACAAGCCAATGATTCCCGCATACATTTGTTTTCTTTCATGTTTTTAAATTTCAAATAACAGTGATATAACATATTTAGACAAAGATAGTAAACAGTATTTAATACAATTAAATTTTAATAGAATGTAGGCTCAGATAATAGACAAAGATTCAAAACAAGCTTTTCCCCATAGCTTGTCTCTTCAAAATTTGAACTAGAGATGAGAATAGTTAACTGAGATATGTAGAGCGCTCGTCTTAAATTGGGTCATTTTTATTAAAAAAGTCTTGTGACCAATATTTGGTTATGATAATATCAATTCGTCAATCAGTTCAGTTTGTTTGTCTTCAAGCAATAACGTATCTAGCTAGTACAGGCTGGTGAACAAATTGTCAGGTTTTGAATGAGGCTGTACCAGATTTGATGTCTGTTAATTTTTATGTCCACTATTGGGGGCAATGCCATGATTTTTTACTCCTTGTGTGACATGTCATGAGTTTGGAAGTTGACAGTAGAAAAATGCTGTAAGGCCCTGCGCCCACTGAGCAACTGCTATCTGACTGCAGTCGCAAACCCAGTGTTGCCAGATACAAATTGGCTGTTTTTCGGGTAATCTAACCTAACAGCCAATGGTATCTGGCAACACTGGGTTTGCGACTGCAGTCAGATAGCAGTTGCTACGTGGGCGCAGGGCCTAACAGTAGAAATTTGCTAAAATTTGAGTTGAATTTTGTTCTCATGATAGAGTGGACTGACACGTTCTTAGTTGCCTGTCGACTTAGCCCCTGCGCCCACTTCGCAACTGCTATCTGCTTTCAGTCAGCAACCCAATGTTGCCAGATGACATTTGGATGTTTTTCGGGTAATCGGGTAATCTAACCTATCAGCCAAAGTCATCTGGCAACGCTGGGTTGCTGACTGAAATCAGATAGCAGTTGCTTAGTGGGCGCAGGGGCTTATTCGTCAGAATTTTAAAATAATTCTTGATAATTTGTAAGAATAAATGTCATTTTTGATACAATACTACTCCAATATCACTTTGATCTCATCCAAAAGAATAAATGAGTGTTCCGATATAAAATAAATTCTGAAATAACAATGAAAACAATTCAATTAGCCCGATCGAGTCGACTGTAGGCCTAAAATGCATTAGATCCTCAAAATTGAATAAGGAATGAATTTTAAAGTCTTATTCCATATTAGGTTGGTGGCATTTCAGATATAGTTGCTAGGTTTAGCCGATTCCTTAGAATGAACGTAGCAAGAAAATCCAAGCTAATGATTGCCCCATAGTATAATTTGAAGGTAATGAGTTACTGAGCTTTTGGCTTTTTCCATTATTTTTCAGTAATTGCGGTCGTATTCTTAAACTCCGTCATATATTCTGAATGTGCCTTACTATACCGTTGTAGTATGATCTTTCTGTAGGTTGACCTCATTTGTTCTTCTTTCACTTCTTTTTCTTCTCCTAATCCTACTCCTTCTATTCCTTCTCCCCCTCCATTTTCTTCTCCTCTTTCTCCTCCCTCTTTTGCAACTCCTTTTCTGCTTCTCCATCCTTCTCCTCCTCCTCTTTCTCCTCCCCCTCCCTCTTTTCGAACTCCTTTACTTCTTCACCATCCTCCTAATCCTCCTCCTTCTCTTTTCCATCTCCTGCTTTTCTTCTCCATCCTCCTTCTCCTCCTCCTGCTCATCCTCCTCCTCCTCCTCCTCCTCTTCTTGCCTCTTCTCAAACTCCTTTCTTCTCCATCTCCTCTCCTCCTCCTCCTCCTCCTCCTCTTCTTTCCTCACACTTCTCTCCTACCCGTTCTCCTTCTTCCTCCTTTCTTTTCATTACATTTCTCTCAAGCTCTTCACACTTTTCTACCTTCCCTCCTTTCTAGTTCTTTTCTTCTACTCCTCCTCCTCCTCCTTCTCCTCCTCCCTCTTCTTCTTCTTCTTCTCCTCCTCCTCTCTTCTTCTTCTTCTTCTTCTCCTCCTCTTCTTCTCCCTCTTTTCTTCTTCTCTTTCTTCTTCTAATTCTTCTTTTCTCCTAATTCCAAATTTCCTTCTAATTCTCCTTTTCTCTTTCTTTAGTTCTTCTCCTCCTCCTCTTCTTCTTCTTCTTCTCCTCCCTCTTCTTCTTCTTCTCTCTTCTCCTCCTCCTTCTCCCTCTTCTTCTTCTTCTCCTCCTCCCACTCCTTTTCTCCTTCTTCTTTTTCTCTTTTCTTCTTCTTCTTTAATTTATCCACTGGTAGCTCGTCTTGTTCTTCGCACTTCTTGTTTTGATCTTTCAACTTTCCTATACTTTTTTCACTTCTACCTATTTGCTCTTTCCTTTCTTCTTTCCTCTTCTCCCAAGCTCTTCATATTCTCCTCCTTTTTCTTCATTCTCCCACTTCTTCTGTACTCTTTCATTTTCTTCCTTCTATCATTTTTCCGCTCCTAGTCTCTTTTTGTAGGCTTGCTATTTTCTTACTAAAAATCCTATACCTTTCCTGGCCATTCGTTTTGTCATTTTTCTCCTTCTCTCCATTTTCTCTCTCTCTCTTTCTCTCTCGCATATTTCCGTGATGTGATCATCAATCTATTTTGAGGCCATTAGCATCATCAGTCTACGTCATAACTGACTGATGATTTCTTTGTCTAGTCTAAAACTTGAGTGAACCAAACTCCTTCCATTCCATTCGTAGTTGAAATCACAATCTCTCATCATCGGGGCGATTCTACTGGAAAATTTTTAAAAAAATTTCCAAACTGAGAATATTAGTATTGAAAAATTTTGAAAAAAAATCGTAACTGAAGATTTCAGTTTTGAATTATCCACTGATGTGAAGAAAAGATTATAATAATATAATTCTGGCATAATTTTGAATCACCAATAGAAAGCTGTTAGATGTTATAATAACCTATGTTACCTACCAATCAAGAGTAACTATCCCGTATAGGGTTTGCTATCCCAAAATAGGACACTAACTGTCAAAGACATGTATATTTTTTGCTCAAACAATTCCAATCTGTAGCTCTAAAGATTCAGTACTAACGAATTGTACAAAATATTCATTCATTTTTATTGAATTTTCCATTCATAAAAACTGGAAACGTCCAATGTACAATATCCAAAGACTAGATACAAACAAGTTGAATTTTATAGTCTCTTGATTCTTTTCTAAAATTGATTATTTGCTGCAATCTAATGAGAAATGTAACTCTAATTTCCATAACCCAACTTCTTTATGTGAGCAAGTTGAATTTGATAGTATTTTTGATTTCTTTGAAATTAATGATCTGCTTCATTCCAATGAGAACTGTTAACTCTAACTTTCATAAGCTTTTTTGTGTAAACAAGTTTAATTTGATAGTCTTCCTTGATTTTCTCTTCAAATTAATGGTTTGCTTCAATCTTACTCTGATGAGAAATGTTACTCCAATTTTCAAACTCCCAATCTAAATCTAATGAGAACTGCAACTCTAATTATTTTCATAATCCAACTTTTTTGTGTAAACAAGTTGAATTTTATAGTCTTCCTTGATTTTTTCAAGTTAATGATTTGCTTCAATCTAATTCTGAAATAACTGTAGGCTAACTAATTTTCATAATACAAGGTGATTCAAAAAGAATACCACAACTTTGAAAATGTGTATTTAACGAAAGAAACATAATAGAACCTTCTGTTATACATCATTACAAAGCGTATTTAAGGCTAAACACCACAGCAGTAGTTCCAAAAATTGCCACCACGTAGCGCTTTAAAATTATGAAAATTACTCCTACTGATTACTCGCTTACCGTTAGAGTAAAAATTGTTTTGAAAACTGATTTATACTTCTAATATGTATCTTGAAGTCGCTATTGAAACGATTTTTTTTATTTTGTTTTAAATAAAAAGATTTACTTCGTAAATCTCAAAAGGAATGTTTATTCAAGAAAAACAGGTAGTCATTTTGAAGAATTAATGGAGAAATAATTTTAGAATTTTTCAGACTGAAAATCGAACCAGAGGTTCCGTCGGAATCGAATTTACAAGATTTATCTCTTGGATTTTTCCGCGCCCCAACACCCTCCCCCCTACCCACGAGGCCATAACACCACGCGCTCGCTCAGTGACGATTTTAACCAGATGCACTCCAGTCCAGTCCAGCGGTTTCTCAATCTTTTCCGAAGACCGTACCCCTTCATGGGACATTTTCGATTCGCTTACCCCCTTACAATAAGTAAATGGTGAAGGTGTCATTGTGGTTGGGGGAGGGGTCATTTAAATTGGATTGGCTAATACACGTAACGTAACGAAATAGCTATTCGGTATCGAAAACGCATTACTTATTTTTTACCAAAAACTTTCTTATCACACATTGTGGAGACGGCTCGGCTCATCTGAGTTTCCAGTGCAAGTAAACCCAAACTTCAAATAGGATTCGTCATACTTTCTTTTTTTATTCACATTTACACCATTTTTATTATTCAATTCGGAGAGCAATTAGAATTTACACTCACATTTTCAGACTTCGACCCAGATTCTTGTGGAAGATCTCCTTCAGGAATTTTTTGTTTGAGCCACTTATCCATAATTAACACTGACACTTGAGAAAACTATAAAAAACTAAGAGAATCTATAGTTTTATAACTTTTTAATTTAAACCATTTGTAAGCAAAAGAAACGAAAGACTCACAAAACTCACAGAACGTAGCCTCTATAACACGCGCGAAGATGCACCAACGATCACCAAAATATGACTAAATAATATTTTTATTCTATTTGTCTCAGCTAACACTGAATACATACAACAAAAATTATTGCAGCAATCCCTACCACAGTGACTCATTTCCGGTCGTTTCGCTGCAGCTTGTTTACTTTACTCAAATATATAGAGCTTATTGTAAACATTGGTTTACTGAATTACGCATGCATTTGCCTTATCAGTAACCAGTACTCCAGCATTATTATTTAATATTTTAATATTTATTGCAGAATAGTAAAATGGAAAGAAATAAGTATGAGAAATGAGGGTGAACATTGTTCTATATAGACAATGTTTTGCATTATTCTATCGTTCGGTCCCATGTCGCGTACCCCAGTATTGGTTACATTATAAGTTGATGGAATAATGAAATTTATTTCTATTTTTCTTTTTTTTAATGTTAATGATAATTTTCTTTTTCATGAACTAATTCTGCATGAATAATGAATAATGGTTTCTTTTGTCGATGAATTTTTCTCTATAAATGAGCATTAGATCAAGGTCTAATAAAAAACTTGATGGTTTTCAAAATTAATATTGATGAAATAGCACGACCTATTATTTCATAATTATTTTATTATTATATATTGTTTAATTATTTTGATGTACAGTACATTTATTCTATTGTTGGAGAATTTCCCACCATAGATGTCAATAATATTATTTCTTCGTGAATTAGCATTAGTATTTACAAAGTCTCATTTACATTAGTTACCGCTGTCACAGTATTGCCATTGACTAAAAATTGTAGATGTATTATCTACATCTAAGATTATAGATTAATACTGTAGTGTAGATTATTGATTAATAGTGTAGACTGTAGATAGTGCCATTGACTGTTGACACTATTAATCTATAATCTTAGGTGTAGATTAATAGACAATGGTATTGCTTACTAAAATTTTAAACGATAATTATTTTCTATCTTCCTGATAAGACTATTCTGAAGATTTCGTGATGTATTTACCTTGTAAAAATTTAATTTAATTGAAAATTAATAATCAACTAATAGTAATATTGTAATAAGTAGTTGGTTCTGATGAGTACGTTACCCATCGATACATTAGGCCTATCATTATCAACTCTAGTTGACTTCATATCATGAATTGATATTGCTGTGAACATTTTTGACACTAAGTAGTAATTAGTAAAGTGGTCTTATTTTAAAAATACACAAATTAAAAAGGTTTAACACACATTATAATAATTAAATAAGAGATAATTTATATGAAACTTGCACAAAAGTATCGTTAAATTGTTGGACAAATTATTGTTGATTAAACCATCACGCACAAAAATATATACGTATTGCAAACTTTGTCGATCACTCCTACAATACCCAGGATAAATGTTTACTGACTACAGGTAGCCTATATTCATTTAATTTGGGGGATGGCGAATAACTTCAATTTAAAATTTCAAGGGTAACGAGTGATGTTCTGTTTCACATAAATACTTTAGGCTAAATAACAAGTAAAAAACAAATTTAAAAAAGAAATCAACAGAACATCACCCGTTGCTATAGAGATGTTGAATGAAAGTTATTCGCCAGTCGCCAAATTAAATGAATTTACTACCTTACACTATACACGTCTTTGGCTGTGTGTATATGGAAGCTATTGTTTGACCAGAAAAATAACATCCCTGGCGGAGTGATATCTAGCATGTACGACTGCTGCGAGCCGCTAGTACAGTAGTTGTATGATTGTGCCTGTTTGCGTTGAGAGAGAGAACGAGTGTGTGAGAGAGAGTATCAGAGTGAAGGCGCTCCGTCGGTGCGTGCGTGTGTCAGTTAGCTGCTCAACGTGTGAACAATACACACGCAAATACAATGTTTTTGAACTAAAAACACGTTTCTGACAAAACCGTTCAACCGATTTGTTTGAAATAAGCTTTAAAATTATTTAAATAATTTTGCCCTCAAAATGACTACCTGTTTTTGTTAAATTTTTACTTATTATAAAAGTTATCAATTCTAAAAATGTATTAAATAAATTTTTCGAAAATTGGCTTCAATAGCGACTTTTACAACTTTATACTGATTACAAAACAGTTTTATTTTTTCAAATCGGATGAAAAATGAATGAGTAATCAGTAGGAGTAATTTGGCCCCAACGGTGCTGCTATCTATCGGGCTAGAATCACAACTTTTTTCGTACTGTTTAGCCTTAAAGAAGTTTTTTCACTCACAAAGAAGTTCAGAGATGTTCAATATGACATCCTCCAGACACTCGAGTAATATATCTTTATAGTAATATATCTCGAGTGATATATCTGTACAGTTGATCTTTGTATAATTAACTGTAAATATTTTTGAATTTGTATTTGTAATAGATATAGGTATTTTGGAAAATAAATCATTATTTATTTAATATTAACCCAAAACATCCCTCATGTGTTTATTTCATTAAATACACATTTTTTAAGTTGTGGTATTCTTTTTGAATCACTCTGTATAACTTTTCTTATCAAAGAAGTTGAGTTTGGTAGTATTTTTAATTGTTTTTAAATTAGTATTTTGCTTCAATCAAATTTGTATGATCTAACTTTCTTGTGTGTTTGCGTGTGTGTGTTTTTGTTTGACAAATCCAACAACTAGTGTTTGTGTTGTTTTCATGCAATTAAAAAACAAAATACAAAACAAAGGATACGCAAAGCACTGGAGAATAGAACTAACATGGAAGACGACCGAGTGGGAATTCTAGAAGCACAGCTTGCCCAGGCTAAACTGATAGCTGAGGAAGCGGACAAAAAATACGAGGAGGTGAGAAAATGTTTGAGGATTTTTTCACTGTTGGATTTATTCCATACTATAGCTGAGCGAATACCATTACTCAAATATCGTTGATGTTATGCAAGGCATACTTTTTATTATCAACTTTTAGTAACATTCACACTTGGTGAATTATAAAAAATATAACTAACTGTTATTAAATGACTGTTGATTAGTAACTGTTAATAAATAAATGTTGAAAAACAGTAGATCAACTTTTAGTAACATTCACACCTGGTGAGTTATAAAAAATGTAACTAACTGTTATTAAATGACTGTTAATTACTAACTGTTAATAAATAAATGTTTATTAAACAGTAGATCAGTTGGTATCAATAGGAGCTTTCATTGAAATTATTTAAATAATTTTGATAGTTGAATATTCGATAGTCTAAGTTCCTCAAAGTAGAGTTATTTAAAATAACTTTAGATGACTTTACTTTAAATAACTTGAACTATAAATAATACTCTCGATTGAAGAGTAATGAATACACAATACTGAAATACTGAGGCCCGGTTTCCCCAAAGCAATGCATCTGGCTTAAGCCTCATTCGGAGAATAGGAAAAGTATAGAAAAAATGTTATTCCTTAAGCAGCGTTGGGGAAAGCGGCCCTGAGTCAGATGTCTCTTCATTGACAAGGTACATCCCAGTAAATATAGGTAACGTTATTCCATTCATATAATTTATGATCCTTGGAAATTCTTATGAATTATTACTGGTTGGACTGTAGGAGTTAGGCCTATAGTATGTGGGCGATGTTTGTGTTATATCTATATATTCCCATGATTATCGCTGGATAATCTGAATACAATGTTTGTGTACACATACTGTATATACATAGTCAATTCAACACCAAGGTCATTTAGAATTCCTTTCCCGTTATGCAATGCTCTGAAAGTCTTTATTATCTTTCATTGACAATGTGCTACTCCACTAATGTCTACAAGTTGACATACTTTCAGTTTTGAAACAATTGATGGGTTATCAGTATTGAATAATAAGTGATTGTTTTTTCGTTTACCGTTAGTAATTGTAGGGCAATTACATCTTCTCTCAATTAACAAGCTTAGCTTCAAATATTTAATTTATCTGAAGAAGTAGAGATGTTTTTTTTGTTTCAATTCCATTTAATACCAGAAAGAGGAGATGTTTTGTATTGTGTAAGTGGGTTTAGTTTGGTGGATAAAGTGAATAAATACTGGAAAAAAATAGTGAATACATCACAAAATATTGGTTGATTAGGTACACGACAAAAATTCCTATTGAACCACTGCAACCATGAGGCTATTCTGATTGATCATCATTTAATTAAATTTTTCTTTTGAAAGTTGAAAATATGGTATTCAAGAAAATAATTAACATGATCGGATACCCTCACTATATCGAAACCAATTTTAATCTAATTGGCAAATATAATAATAATAATCGATTTTAATAGCTTTGAAAAGTATGTCTTGCATATCAGTGATAGGTTAGGTTCTAATGTAAGTGGTAAAACTTTAGAAATAATTTTGTAGGAAAATGTTTCTATGTTGAGGAAACATGCTCTCGGCTTTCAGTTTAGTTGTTAGTTTCGAATATTTGAAACGAATTTTAAATTTCTCTCCTACAGGTGTTTGAATTGATCGAAATAGTGGCTGATACAACATATTATTAGGTGGCAGATTTATATTGAAAAATTTATTTCAGATTCATCAATAATTCATCAACCTCGTGCCTCCACTTCACACTAGTACAGTACTACTAGAACTTGCTACCAAAATCAAATTTTCATCATTTTCTTTTTTTTCAGGTGTTTTATACATGTTCTTTGTGTTTTCAGGCGTTTTATACATTGTCTTTCTTACAGCTAATCCATCAATTTTTAGGTTTACTTTTGTTGTGTATTGTTTTTCAGCTTTGAAAATGAATTTTTCTGTGATTGTTTAATAGTCATTCCATTGTGTTTTGATGATTCTTTCCAGCTATAATTTTTGAACAAAATTCAATAAATTTAATAGTTTTCTAAGCATGATTCAGTTTTGGAGATGTTTTGTTTTATGGGGTGGAGTGATTAAAAACTAGCTATCGCTACCACTCCAGCATTTTGGAGTTATAACTCCGTTTGGTGTGATTAAAAACAGGAGTAGTCACTACCCTGTAGTTGTAACTCGATTTTTCCGGAAAAGGAGTTATAACTCCACTTTTGATGTGATTAAAACTTAGATAGCACTACTTTCTAGTAGTTATAACTCCACAATTTTAGAGTGTGCCCATATACGCACTCCACTTTTGTCAGCTTGTCTTCAACTGGCTGCTATCCGAAAACTATTTAACCTATGTTTACTTTCAAAACATCATTATGTTCAAAAAATATTGATTATCATTCTGTGTGAGTATCAAAATTCTAAAATTTATATTACAGAAATTTTGAAGTATCAAATCCTAGCCTTGGAAATGGATACAGACAGGGTTCTCTACGCCCTTTCCTCATTTTAAATTTGAGATTAATTTTCTAATTGTTACTTAATAAGACTCAACATGTAAATTCTTGATGTAAATTTATCTCCTTAAAATTGTTTTATATGACAATGGTTTACTTCGAACACAACTTCTGCGAAAAATATAAAACAAAGTCTTCAATTGCATCAGGAAAAAAATAAATGAAATTCGTAGTTTATTGTTTCAAACGTTATTTTTTAAATGAAAATACGAGAATGGGTCTCAATGTTAAAACTTCCAGATATGCCAGAGTACCTTGAAATTTGAGTATCACATAAAGTATTTTGATTAAATGTCAAAGTTTGAAAAATTCTTTACTCATTAATGATCGCATGCGGCTATTTTAAAATTGAAAGATCATAATATCTTGGAGTGCGTGCATACATACATAAGAAAGAAATAAATCAAATACTGTGTACAAAAACAATTTAAATAAATCAAATAAAACAAAACATATAATGAAATTAGGTGGAGCCTACCCTGTGTGTATTTTGAATTTAAATACATACAAGTATTTTTGAAATCTTTCTTATTATATCAATTTCTTTTATTGGTTTAGCTTGGTAAAGCTTGTTTTCGATCACGACCGACGACTGGCTTGGCTGGCCGATTGGCGTCATAGAGTCGCGACACTCGCGACTGAGATATAGGAGGCGAATCATAAGAAGAGAATAAATCACACAGGCAGCGACAGAGAGGCCAGGTGATAGCCTTGAATTTGGAGTTGTATCTATGGTGGGTGGTGTGATTAAAAAGTGGAGTTATAACTACCCATAGCTATAACTCCGAATTTTCCGGACCGGTGTAGTTACAACTCCGAAGTGGTAGCGTTTGTTTAATCACTCCGATTTGAGCTAACGCTATCACTACACAGTAGTCACTACTGAGTAGTCACTACGTTTTAATCACTCCACCCATGGTTAGGTTCTTCTCGAATGTGATTATGGTCTTCCCCAACAATGCATTTAGAGACTTTTAAGGAACTTGAAACCCACTTAGTATATCATAAATTACTATTGAATCAATTACAGAGAGACCGAATTGGGACAATTAGAATTGAGAACCTAAATTTTAGGACTGTTGAATTTGGAACCCCCCAAGCTTAGCACCCGTCAATTCAGGAGCCCCAAATTTATGCCAATTAAGTTTGAGACCCCTAAAACTAGGACTATTGAGTTTAGAACCCTTACATTTAGAACCACTAATTCTTGACCCCCAAATTTAGCTCGATTGATTTCAAGACCCCTCAAATTCAGGACCTTGAATTCTGGACTCACAAATTCAAGCCCCTCAAATTTAGAACCACTAATTCAGGGCCTTTAAATGTAGCAGGATGGAATTGAAGACTTCTAATTTGAGACATTTGAATTAAGGAGCCATAAATCCAGATCACCAAATTTAGGAATTTCAAATTCAGGACCATTGTTAGGACAGCCAAATTAAGGACTCGAAAATTTAGGTTTATTAAATTCAGAACCCTCAAATTTAGGACCATTGAAGTTACAACCCTCAAATTCAGTTCTTTGAAATTTTAGACAATTAAATTCAAGCCACTCAAATTCGGGACTCGAAAATTTAGGTTTATATTCAGAACCATTTAAGTTACAACCCTAAAATTCAGGCCTTTCAAATTTTAGACAATTAAATTTAAGACATCTGAAGTTAGGATAACGTTAAATAGGATAGAAGTTAAATTATTATTACAAATTCAGCCTTCCCTATTCAAATTTAGGATAACGAAAGCCAGGATCCCCAAACTCAAGACCCATCAATTCAATTATCCCTCCCCAATTTAGGACAATAAAAATTTAGGGCACTCAAATTTAGGATACCGAAAGCCAGGATCCTCAAACTCAGGACCAACAGATTTAGGACCACAAATTCAGCCCTTCCTCCCCAATTTAGGGCACTCAAATTTAGGACTCTTCCCCCGAAAGCCAGGATCCCCAAACTCAGGACCCACAAATTTAGTACCACAAATTCAGCCCTTCCTCCCCGTTTCAGGGCACTCAAATTTAGGACTTTCCACTTGCATGCCGTGCATTTTTGTGTGCGTCCTGGTTCAATTCTCTTCACAGCGTGTACTTATTGTGCAATTTCTCTTTCTTTTATCGTTTTCGTCCTCGTGGTCGTTGTTGACTTGGCAACCCGCAACAGGCAACGAAAGATACTTGAGAACCGCAGTTTGGCCGATGAGGAGCGAATGGACGCCCTTGAGAACCAACTGAAGGAGGCGCGGTTCCTGGCTGAGGAGGCTGACAAGAAATACGATGAGGTGACTGCTCGCCTGGCCTCTGACGACGATCAGCTGATGGCCATTTTGCCCCCCGAAACTAACCTAACCTAACACCAGCCCTAACCTGATTGCTAGTTGATGTGGTGTTCTTGAATGTATAGCCTACTGTATGATCGTTTATAGGTAGGGATACTGTGATTCACTATGGTCTTGAAATGTACAGTGATGAACAACACTGATTAGTTATGATTAATTATTGATAAATTAATTATGGAATCACTAAGGTTGAATGTATTCGCTGTGTGCATCTACCGTGTTGCGCTCTGGCGGATAATCGTATGAATCTACGAGGGTAGATTAACATGGGCAAGGATAGGCTTATGTACGTAAAAATTAGTTTATAATTGAAATAGAACTCCCTGTCGCTATTTTTCCTACTTATCGATTGTGGAATTATATTTAGAATAATAAAATTAACATATAGCATGTTCTAAAACATTATTATAATCTTCAATTCAAGTTTTTTAATCAACTTTAAAGGTTATGTTCGAAGCTCATGGAGCAGACGATGTAGTTTTTCCACAGCTGAGTTCATTTCCATTGGTTATCATTTCAAATTGCATTATGGGCGCGAGACTTCAAATCAATCATATGCTTTTGAACATGATTTTTCACTCGATTAATTCAAAACTGAGATCCGATTTCTTTGTTGAATCACTTTACGTTTGGAAATATGGAAGGAATAGAAGCCGCAATTACTATTGTGAACGCTATTTATACAATTAGGAATACGACAATACTTTAAATGCATTTTAAAGGCTTATTCCCTATCCTTTCTCATGTTAAACTAAACTTTTTCGTTCACTAAAATTCCGCGTGAGCGCAGGTGTCGATTTTATTATCCCCACCACCTATGTGCACACAGCGAATAGCCGTGGTTTTCTTGAATGTATAGCCTACTGTATGATCGTTTATAGGTAGGGATACTGTGATTCACTATGGTCTTGTAATGTACAGTGATGAACAACACTGATTAGTTATGATTAATTATTGATAAATTAATTATGGAATCACTATGGTTGAATGTATAGCCTACTATATGATCGTTTATAGGTAGGGATACTGTGATTCACTATGGTCTTGTAATGATGAACAACACTGATTACTGATTAGTTATGATTAATTATTGATAAATTAGCCTAATTGTGGAATCACTATGGTTGAATGTATAGCCTACTATATGATCGTTTATAGGTAGGGATACTGTGATTCACTATGGTCTTGTACAGTGATGAACAACACTGATTAGTTATGATTAATTATTGATAAATTAATTATGGAATCACTATGGTTGAATGTATAGCCTACTATATGATCGTTTATAGGTAGGGATACTGTGATTCACTAATGTTGGGTTGCACCAAACAAGATCAATTCTGATCCAGGATCAGTACAATGCCAATCAAATGGGATCAGCTGATTCAAAATAGTTGATCCTGGTTGGTGCAACCCAACATAAGGTCTTGTAATGTACAGCTATGAACAACACTGATTAGTTAATTATTATTATGATTAATGTAATGAATCGTGAATTATTATGGTCTTAAAATGTACAATGATTGCATATGTACAGTGATATTCATTCAAGTTGGCGGATGGCGATCAGTAAACAGCTGATTTTTACGCAGCTTTGATACAATATTTAACCTACAAAAGCTGAACCTTGCAGATTATTGCAAAGACTTCAAAATGGTCTTCTTTAAAAAGGTCTTTTAAAGACTTTTAAGACTTCAAAAAGTCTTTGGATTACTGTGTCAAAGCTTCATAACATCAGGTGTTAACTGATCGCCATCCGCCAACTTGAATTAATACTACTATGTATGAGCCTGGTCGACCACTAGAGTGTAGTAAGTTATATGCTGATAAGAGGCTACTAAAAAATTAGGAAAATTATCATATTGTTTCCTATAAATATATCATGTTATTTAATAATAAGTGCTTGAATCTTTTGTACACTATTAGGATGAAATACTGTATTATTGAGAAATTTTTCAGATAGTGTTTGATTCCAAAATATATACTTCATTGAAAGTTGAAGTATTATTGTGTTTGTATCTCAATTATCAACTTTTTTGGTAGTTGTAAATAAAGATAACTTCAAGTAAAACTTGAAACATGGTTGAAGTACATTCGTAACTCAAACATTGAAATATCAAATGAAAATTAGAATGATCAATTAAAACATATGGAACATGTTATTGAAAACGTATTAAAACAAACACTGTAGAGTTAGCCTATGTTACAATCCAAACATACCCATTTTTCAATATATTCATTTTTGTATGTTTTGTACAAATTGAAGAAACATTATTGTTGAATTTTATTTATATTTTGAATATTACTTTATACGGCAAGGAATACGTTGAATTCTTGTTATTGAATATTCTTCTCCTAATATTGTAATATTTACTCACTTTCAAAGTGATATAAATATTATAGAGGTGTAAAAGCTCCGCTATTATACATTATTAGTTTCACAAATTAACAAACATTATGTTTTGCATGTTTACTTTTAGAAATATGAATTATTTTCTAATGTGAAAACGACACTAAAAATATAAATTATTCTCCTATTTGAATGTGGTACTGAAAAGTTTTTGATAAAAATATAAAAAGCAAATATAAAAAATTCAAAGATTTGTGAGTTTTATCCTCACTTGCAATTAGTGAACTATTCAGTAATTAAGAATTAATGTGATACAAAGCAATATGTTTTTATAAAAATAAGAAATTTTATTGTTTATCAAAACATTAAACCATTTAAATCTGTTACTGTTGTGATTATGTTTTGTATTGTTTTATATGAAGCTGTAGTTCATATTTCTCAGGTTTTCAAATAAATTTCAAACTTATAATTTAACAAAATATACTGCAACAGAAATATGAGTTAATAATATGTAAAGATGTCTAGTACTTTAATATTTACTGCAATATTAGAATGCATTGAATGAAAGTTGACATTCATTTTCATTTTGTAATATTATAAGCCATGTCTGATGCTGTTTCAAATTGTACGCAAATCGTATAATAGAACCAATTTTTTTATGATAGAATCTGTTTTGATTAAATTCAAATGAATCAAACTCGATTAGGAGGGCTCTATTTTGAATGTTAAATAATAATTTACTGAAGCTTTCCAATATAATTTATCAATATACGATTTATCACAAAAGTATTTTTACATAGTATACAATAGTCATAAAACAATAGGTTTTTTAACAATTTATCACAAATAGTTTTCTCGCAATCAGAGATGCTTCAAGCTTATTTAGTATTTATTTGCAATAGCTCAGAAAATTGAAGAAATTTCTACTGTGATTACATCATGTATAATCTATTCAATGGAAAATAATAACCTATAGGCCAGCTATTAAACTTTGACACAGAGAAGGAAAAATATGTTAAAAAATATCACCTTATGAATATGAAGGAGGAATATCACCTTTTCTGTGACTTTGATTATAAATTCATTTTTTCAGTCAAAGTTTATTAATATCATTGTAAATATTTTAGTGATCTTCACGTTTCTATTATAATTATCACTATTAGTCATGTACTCATGTTTCACTTTCAAATGTGAGTTTTACATCCAAAGAATAGTATGATAAAATGTGAAATTGTACTTTGTTAGGCCAATTATTAAGTATGTGTCTTAAATCAGTCAATAAGTGCCTTCGACAATATTACTTGTAAAAATAGTTTCAATATTTATTTTTCTACCCAAATCTTTAATAAGCTTTAGTTAACCAGTAGCTTAGGGTTGTATTTTATAACAATATATTCATAGTTTATTATATCTTACAAGTTTTTATCTTTATTAAGTTTGGAATAGTTTTAAAATTCATAGTATCTCACAATTTCTTTGTAAATTTTCCTATTTTTGTTCTGATACAGAAAAATTTGAGGACTTGAATAAACCGCTGAACAATGTTTTATAATTGTCTTATTATGAATTTTAAATTGTCAGTATTGGGTGATAATAGTAGTTTATGCAATGGTTGTATTATGAGAGCCTTTAAACGACGAGTGAAATACCGAGGTTAAAATACGAGCGGCAACGCCGCGAGTTATTTAAGGTGTCTCAAGAGTTGTTTAAAGGCTAAAATACAACCATTGCATACACCATTTTATCTACGACCAACAAAAAACAATAATATCTACATTATCAATCTAAACTAACCTTGATTCAAACGACCATGTTCTATTTCAATGTTCACCGTATAGGTTAGGAACTGTTCCGTTCCAGTGTTTTAAAACTGGATCAGATTGAACAAGGAACGTTTCATAATGTTCAATCCGTTTTATAATATTGTCATTACGATACAAGTTTCAAATTCCATTTCGAAAAAGCTACTGTTTCGATTTCAATTATGAAACTGTAATGATTGCGTTATAACACGGTCGTAGATAAATGGGTCATGAAATAATTTGAATGTAGTTTAGACACTTCTATATCTAACTATCACAGTTGCAGCTCTTTTTGAAATAAAATAAATTTTCGTATATTAAATGAAGTAATGCAACACTTGAATAGAGTAATACTATACTAGAGTAATGCAATTATTTCACTTTGTTCTCCTATTCTAAATCCATATTCTAAAATTTGATCTAATAGAATAATCACCACTGTGCCTATCAATATTATATGATAGATGCTTGTGAAATGAATTGAAAATTCATCACAATGTGCAATAAACCATCGAATTTTTGTTATAAATCCTAGTTAATTTTGCATTAATAAATTCTAATAGATAACTGTGCAATACATCAGTTTTTTGGGTATTCTTTAAATCATGTCCAATAAGTAGAAGCCACAATTCACTTGACATAATGTAGATTTGAATTTTGTTTGATTCAATAGATTAATCTGGATATTCGAATGTATTGATTAAATTTTCTTTTATTTAATTTAATTTGAAATAAATATTTAAATTTGATTTAATTAATAAATTAAATTTCTCTCATCCCCCACCTTTTTAAATGTAATAGATCTTATACTAATAGCCTCTCCGATTTTACAAACTTTTAACAAGCTTGTTATTACTGGGAGGACGTTTTCTATTAAACATTGATTTTTTTGTTACCAAAATATGTAATACTGAAACATTCATTCGGCGTTTCTGAATAGAACCTCCTAAATTATTTGTGGTTTTTCAATTGAATTTTACTGCAAAATATATGTTTAATACTCGTAATTTTGCAAATTTTCTTCTCAGATACTCTCCTCATATTGAAGAGGCAAAATCTAGATTCCAACTTGAATTCTAATAAGTGAAAATTCAAGCTTTCTATTTTCATTTTTTAAACCACACTTACGGCTTCTACGGATTGTGCATGATTGTAGGAAGATTATCTTGTTCAATAACAAGTTACAAAAAACGTGGATAATTTCCCAGATACATTTTTTCTATGGTGAATTCCTCCCATAGACCCTTTTTTAATAATAGAATTTAACTTAGATAAAGTTATAGTTGCGGGTGCAGTCATGGAATATAGCTGGTATGTGGGATTAATTCGGTAATATTTTACAAATAATAATTGTTAATTTCAAAAAAAGTGTATAAATTCATTGCATTTGATAATAATTATAACACTAGAAAAACTTGCAATATGATTTTTCTTAGAAAAACTTTTCTGTTCTGTTTTTCTTACAGAACTTTTGAGGGCGTTTTTCTCAGTTTTTCAGTTTTGGTGGTTGGATCCATTTATGTAAAAGCCGTCCAATTATTACTATGATTATTCTTTTGTGCTGAATAATAATAATAATTGCCACTATTAGCAGTGTGCTAGATTGTTAGGTTGTGATTATTAACCTAATAATATTATAAACATATCTTGATTCTACTATTCCAGCTTATTCCATGACCACCATAATTTTTTGCTATCTGCGTTGATCTATGAATATTATTGTTTATTATAGAATTATCAATATTGTATTTTTATTGAGGTGCAATTATGTTAACAATGATGAAATTGTATTCAATGTTTAACTTTTCATTGAATAAAGTCTATCGAATTCTATGTTGTATTGTTTTATTCTTTTATGGTTAAAAAACATCTTCCCATTTATTAGTCAGTAATGGAAGTATAGAAGTTTCTTTCTTTCTGTTCTATTTACTGGTGTTATGAATATCAAGTTGATTAATGAGATTCAATGTTATTCAACTTGTAGAAGTTGAGATTAAACTTATTTCAAATGAGATTCAACTTGACCAATTCAAGTTGAAGTGAACTGTTCCACTCAAATTGTTTAATAGCACAGCAATAGAAAAATTAAAATTACAGTAATTGTTTTATAACAATTGGAAATCAGCAAAAAAAATTTCGAGATTCGAATTTCACTTCATTTACGCTCAACTGAAAAATAGAGCAACCATCTTTAATTATTGTTTTTATTAATTAAATTATTATGATCTATAATACAGTATTTCAGCTGAAAATCAACTGAACGAAATTATCTGGTGAAAATTAATGTGCTGAAAAATCACATTGAAAAAAATCTGGTGGAAAATTTGATACCGTATTGAAAGTGTGGAAATCTGAATGTGATTTTGAACAGGCCATAGCCTATAATCCTTATTTGGAAGATGCAACGGTTCTAATAACATGCTCTTACCCCAGAACACAGATAAGAAATACATATTTGGAAGTTTGATAGCCGATTTCCTAGTTTCAAACAAAGGTCAAGCTTTGCAATCGGTAGGCTACACTTCTCTCATTAATGAAAAGTATTTTCGATTATACAGGGCGTTTCATAATGTTATTCGGAGTTACAAAAATTTATTTATGAAAAAGTATGTCACTTGAGTAAATAAAAGTTGTAAGAGGTATCAGTCAGTATCAGATATAGACTGATAACTGAAAAACTAGGCCGTTTGCACAAAAGCCAAAACAATCAACCGCCGTAAAATTGCTTGATCTAAAGGACCCAACGCTATAATTATTCTTCTATTAATCTCTGTTATGAGATGACGTTATTTAACGGCGGTTTAAATTTTTTCATTTTTTGTGCAACCGGCCAAAAGCCATAATTTTTTCCCCAAAGATTTTCTTGTTTTAGACTACTTGGATAGTACTGTGCAAGGTTATAGAAATAAAAATTTATTAGACAAATAACTTTAAAAAAATTAAAATTGAAATAAAATTAAAAATAAAATTGGGTACCAGTTTGAATCACATTCTATGAGTCTTGGCGGACCTGAACCTATTGAAGGTCACACAACTCTGTGTAATTTGAATATTGTTGATGAAAGCGGTTTATGAAGTATTGAATTACAAATATAAACAGAATGAAGGTAGAAAAGGAATCTATAAGAAATTAGGTCAAACCATCAAAGATCAATAATTAGGCTTCAATTTCACTAAAATTAAAATCAATTGGAGAAATTTTTTTTTGAAAAATCACAAACTGATAAATTTTACAATGAAATCGACTTTTGTCTTCTAAGGCTAGGGGTACACCGGTTAGTCAAGACAAGACAAGACAACATTAGTCACGTTTAGTCACAGTAATTTGCTGCTTATGAAGCAGCACACACCGATGCAATGACTAATCGGTGTGTGTTGCTTCATAAGCATCTATGTGAATTACTGTGACTAATCTCGTCTTGTCTTGTCTTGACCAACTGGTGTACGCCTAGCCTTAAATTGAATATTAAATATTCTATTCTATTCTGTATTGAAATCATCAATTGTGAAGACATTTTTCGAAAAGGCCGCAAATTGATAAATTTTACAATGAAATAACTACAACAATCGACTTTTGTCTTCCAACAGAGTTTGAGACAAATTTAATGGTGAAAAATAGATGATAGAACATTTCATAATACAGACTACAAACGGCTCAAAAGACTCCCATTTTGACAGCTATCCTATTTTGTTAGTGAGATACCGAAAAACGTACTACAATAGCCTCGACTTAACGCTGACTTATCAAATAGCTGGTGTTATCAAATAGCGCGACTTAGTATATATATAATAATAATCTTTATTTCTGCAAAAAAACTTCAAAAAAACTCATTTTATTCAAAAAAGAGTTCACTAAAATATTTGGAGCACCATCTTCATCATCACAAATCAACAACGATACGATAAAGAAGAAAAATGCAGCAAAATTGGTAATGGAAGTGCTAAGCAGATAAGATTGCTTTTAAAAGGGAGAAATACGTCAATATTAAGGAGTATGAGATATTCTCAAAGATAATCTCGTAATAGTTATTAGAAGTAATTACAAAGACTGTATAATCTCAGTGTGGTCATAGGTGTGAAAAGGTCCATAACAATGTGTTGGAACATTTTTCATTCTCGCCACCGCCTTACTTTTGCCAAAATTTAAATTTTGATATGGGATTACAGGCAAACATGAACCCATTCACTCACTTGTAAAACTATTAGAGAAACTTCATCAAAAATAACTTTTCTATCATTATAAATAGTCACTCTTCTCTTGGTATTCCTTTGAAATCTTGAAATAATAAAAATTAACACTGGAAAAGGTAAGTCCTACTGATGCAGAGTAGTACAGTGTATTTCACTTTAGGCTAGGCGTACACCGGTTAGTCAAGACAAGACAAGACGACATTAGTCACGTTTAGTCACAGTAATTCACATAGCTGCTTTTGAAGCAGCACACACCGATGCAATGACTAATCGGTGTGTGCTGCTCATAACTATGTAATACTGTGAATACTTCGTCTTGTACGTGACAAATCTTCTAGTGTACGCCTATCTACATGGTACAATAGGCCTATTATACTGAAGATGGCACAATGATTCCGAAATTTTAATGTTTTAATTTTTAATTTTTGCAATTTTATTTAATAAATCTCAGTGATATTTGACTACATCCTAGTGTTTTCATTATGATTTGCGTATGATTTCAATGCAAATTGTATGGGAATTGGCAAAAATATGGTGGATTTGTCCGAGCTAACCAATCAAAAGTGTGACATCAAATGGCCACACTGTGATTATACAGTCTCTTTAGAAGTAATTAGACAAATTCAGGTGTACTTCAACCATTTAAGATGTGTTCCATGTATATGCAATATAAAATTATAGCTATAGTCATCGCGCGAAAAGAACAGCTTTTATCGAGAAGTGGACGGAGAGCCAATATGGCGGCTGCTTTAATGCTGCAAACATCACTTAGTAAAATATTATTTTAATGTCACGTGAACTTGAGCATAAGGCTGGGCATACACCGGTTAGTCAAGACAAGACAAGATTAGTCAAGTTTAGTCACAGTTCTTCACATAGATGCTTATGAAGCAACACACACCGATTAGTCATTGCATCAGTGTGTGCTGCTTCATAAGCAGCTATGTGAATTACTGTGACTATACGCGATTAATCTCGTCTTGTCTTGTCTTGACTAACCGGTGTACGCCTAGCCTAAATGTGACTATGAATATTTTTACGAATAGTAAATTCGCTAAATATTATTGTAAAGAATGTCACTTACGTGAACTTCAGCATAAATAGAGAACTGGCGATAGCCTACCTTAAAAAATGTATTTCAGAAATAATCTTTAATGCAAGCAAGGCAGCAACTGCTTTTTTACACTAGAATTTTCAGAGTCGCGCATGCATAGTAACATTTCTCCCTTCATGCCACCATAGACAAATTGAACTATGCATGTATAGCAGGAATAATTTAATTTGTCGGAAAACAGCTGATTTTGTTTCGAATATCACAATACTTAATCTACAAATGCTGAATCTCGCAGATTATTGAAAAGGTCTTCTAAAAAGGTATTATTTGAAAGATTTTCTTTAAAAAGGTCTTCTAAAGACTTTAAAAAGGTCTTAAATGTTGCGTTGCACCAAGCAAGATCAATTTTGATCCAGGATCAGTACAGTGATAATTAAATGAGATCAGCTGATTCAAAGTAGTTGATCCTGGTTGGTGCAACCCAACATTAAAGACTTTCAAGTCTTTGGATTATTGTGTCAAAGCTGCGTAAAATCAGTTGTTTACTAATCATCAAATCAGCTGATTTCCGACAAATTAAATTATTCGTGCTATAATAATATAAATGATTAACTAGTTGATTTGTTTATGATTAACTAGTTGATTTGTTTATGATTAACTAGTTAATTTGTCTATGAAGCCACTGACCAACCTAGGCTGGTCTTTTCGTGTTATGACTATACATATCGGCTGTATATAATAAATTATAGAATTATAATGACCTAATTTTATTGTCAACAACAATTGTTAAGTTAAAAAAGTTTTTTAAGTTAAAAAACAGTAGAATCTATTGTAGAAATCTTGTTAATTCTACAAGTATTTGTTAATTTGTTTAGTCTCTATCAGTAAGGCTTGTAATGGACTTTATTATTGTGATCTTTTATAAATAATTTTATTATTGGAGGTAACGGGTAGAAACCCATTCTGATTCCTTCACACAGTTCAATTTACAATACAAAATTAATTTAGTATTGAATATGAAAAGACGAGAAAATATGTATAAAATGAATGAATTAATAGTATTTTAGGTTTGTTTCATGTGTCCAATAATACACGTATTAGCTATGAGTATTACAGAAATTTATACCTATGACTTACTGAGGGTTGAAGTTGAATTCGTATAGATTTTAATTATTTGTACAATCCACAAGATCTTTGTATATTTGTGTAACCTATTAGGACCATATAATGTAACTCAATATAATAAGCTTGTGAAATTTGAAGACCAAAATTATGGGTGTTTTTTCCTTCTATATTTCATGTACTTTTGAGTAGGCTATTATAAGGCTAGGCGTACACAGGTTAAAGACAAGACAAGATGAGATTAGTCACAGTGCTTCACATAGTTGCTTATGAAGCAACACACACCGATTAGTCATTGCATCGGTGTGTGCTGCTCCATAAGCAACTATGTGAATTACTGTGACTAAACGTGACTAATCTCGTCTTGTCTTGTCTTGACTAACCGGTGTACGCCTAGCCTTACAGGTATTAAATTTATACCTATGACTTAATGAGGGTGAAGTTGAATTCGTATAGATTTTAATTATTTGTATAATCCACAAGATCTTTGTACATTTGTGTAACCTATTACGATAATTAATATAATGTATCTCTTCTGAAATTTGAAGAAAAAAAATCATGGGTATTTTTTCCCACCATATTTCATGTACCTTTGTGTAGGCTACATAACTGTATCATGTAGAGTGCATTACTAACGTTCGTTCTGGATTCCAGCTTTCTTCATTATTTTGATGAGTGTCGAATGCTTTGTGAAAATATTGAAATACTTTGGAATACATAAAAATATGACCCTGTGTGTTTTTTAGTAGTTATTCTTCATTGTGAACTAACAATATTATTTTGAATTTGTTTTTTCAGCTAACTGTGTGATTTTCTCCTGTTAATAATGATAATATTGTGATAACCTTTTCGTTGTGATTAATTACGTTTTGAATATTATTTCTTGTGCCAATTTCCATTAACATTGTTGTTTTATTAAATTTTTGTTGTGGTATTCTCATACATGTAATGCTCTGTTGTTTGTTTATGTTTCAATTTGTGATTGAAGAACAATATTATCCAATTATTTTTACCATTAAATCATCAGCAATAAGATACTATTACTGATTTCATTCAGTTAATATATATTTTCGAAAATAATTTCTTCAAAAAATAACTCAATTTTCAATTCAAATGGAGAATTCGTTGTTATTCTCAAAAGTTGATATTTTGAGAAACTAAAATTATGTCATGTGATAGACAATACATTCAAACATGACATGTATGCATTGTATGCTCGAAATTTTATGATTGTATTTGCAACCAATTTTGAGATGACCTGTTCCAAAAACACATGGAAAAGAAGATGGCTGCTTAAAAAACAGTCGTTAAGTCACGTCAGAGACCCTGAACTGATCAGGAGTGACCTGAAAACTCTGACACCAGACCTGAACCAGCTAGGTTACACGCAATTATAATTATTATTACCTGTTTCAGCTTTAGGCGCCCATGATTATCTCACAAACTAATGAACAAAAAAACTGTTTTACTCTGATTTCATTTTGATAGCTTGATAGTATCCAAATAGTAAAACTTTAAAAAATATCACACTAAAAAAATTTTTTTCTATGCTAATGCACAGGTTTAAATATAAATATGAGTTATATAAACGTTTTTAATATTACATTCTATAGTTATGGTATAACTTTTGATATTTGGATTTGTTGTGTATAATATCATTATGTGACATTTGAAAAATGTGTTGTTGAAAGATCTTTTTCTCAAAAATTCACAAAGTGTCTCTTATTTTTTCTGGACGATAATTAGGTCGCCCGTAAATTGGCCATGGTAGAGGCTGACCTTGAAAGAGCAGAAGAACGTGCCGAAACCGGGGAATCGTAAGAATTTTATTTTTGAAAAAAATTGTGCCGTTTGGAAAAAATACGTTTGCTCACATTGTGTTTGCTGACACTATTTTGCATCTATTTTCGAATTTTGGAATGTGTTGAATGACTGGAATGTACCCTCACTATCACAATCCATTGTGTTGTTGAACCCGTATGCATTATCTTCGTTTGAATTTAGTTTAATGAAACGATAGTTTAATGCCCGGTTTTTCAGTCGTTCAATAAACTTATTGAATCAATAACTTTTTTTTGCATTTGAAAACACTTGGTTATTGATTCAATAGTGCTATTGGATCCATAAACTGTCTATTGAGCGACCGAAAAACCGGGCATAAATGTGTATCTTGGTTTAAATTATTGATCAACTTCTAGTATCTTGTTTCAAACTGTGGATCAAGTTTACTATCGTTTTGTTGAACTTGAGCCAAGGTTATTAGATATAGCAGGATCCTTTTAACTTGTCAGAAAACATATGTTTTACTCGGCCACCAGTACAATACTTAACCTACAAATGCTGAATCTCGCAGATTATTGAAAAGGCCTTTTAAAAAGTTATTCTTTGAAAGGTCTTCTTTAAAAAGGTATTTTAAAGACTTTAAAGATCTTTAAGACTTTTAAGCCTTTTGATTATTGTGTCGAAATCACTGTTTAATTATTACCGAAACAGCTGATTTCTGACAAGTTAAAAGGATTGTGCTATATAAGGTTGAACAATCCCCAATGCTTTTTGAATTCACAAGCTGTTGGAGTGGGGGAAATGATTCGGCTGACGTCATTTTGATTATATCAGCTGTTGATACTTGATTTGTAATTGGCGGACCGCGAGTGTGACGTAACGTGAATCAAGAAATCAGACTTCCCCCTCCACTTTGCGCCTTACACCAGCGATGGTTCAACCTTCTCTCTAATAACCTTGAACTTGAGCAACGTCCAAATGCTGCAATAAATTGTACCAACTTATCGCAGACTAGCCATCCATTGGAACCGTTTCTGTCAGAAAGCAGCCAATGTTCGAACAGCTGATATTTGATTCAATGTTAGCATTTTGGATGATCGGTCACTTTCTGACAAAAACGTTTCCAATGGATGTACAGTCTGCAATAAGTTGATACAACTTAGGCTAGGCGTACACCGGTTAGTCAAGACAAGATTAGTCACGTTTATTCACAGTAATTCACATATTTGCTTATGACGCAGCACACACCGATGCAGTGACTAATCGGTGTGTGTTGCTTCATGAGCAACTATGTGAAGTACTGTGACTAAACGCGACTAATCTCGTCTTGTCTTGTCTTGACTAACCGGTGTCACCTAGCCTTAGTTCAAACGAAAATGTGCATACGGACCTAATTCATACATTTTATTTTCTGCAACAACAATTTCACTGCTATACTGCATTTTTAAAGTATTTTTTATCTACTGCATTTTTCTTCCACCTCGTTTGTTTCTTTGATTGTGTGTGTTTCATCTAATCTTTTTGCATTTATCTAATTCTTTGTTCACAGTTTTGTCACTTATTTGATTTGTGTTGCGTTTCTTATTGATTTTCCACATTTGTTCACTTCACTTTTTCCCCAAATGCTCTCCTTCCGTAAAATCCTAATGTGTGTAAAATGACGCCAATTCACACTCCTTTAATGGCGTCAATTTATGGAAATTGAACTTTTACAGGTTTCTTGGCATAAACTTTTGTTATAAACTGAAAAGCCGAGCATGTTTCATTTTTTATATTTTTATTTCATGTTTTAACTATTGCTACACCTTATTCTACCTATTCTCTTCCATATCCTACGGAATGTTTCCTGTTTCATATCAGTATTCACTAATTTTTTTAATCAACTCTTATACATTTTTTATGTTGATTACTCTATAAATTATTCTATCAGTTTGTGATTACTGTACCACTTTAAGGCTAGGCGTACACCGGTTAGTCAAGACAAGACAAGACGAGATTAGTCACGTTTAGTCACAGTAATTCACATAGTTGCTTATGAAGCAGCACACACCGATGCAATGACTAATCGGTGTGTGTTGCTTCATAAGCAACTATGTGAATTACTGTGACTAAACGTGACTAATCTCGTCTTGTCTTGTCTTGACTAACCGGTGTACGCCTAGCCTTAGTATTTACTTATTTTATGAATAATCTCTTATACATTTTTTATGTTGATTAATTTATAAATTATTCTATCAGTTTGTGATTACTGTACCACTTTTACTGTTGATTGAACGTTAGCCAATTAAATGTAACTTTCGTTGAATGTCGCCATTTGAGCATCAATAATCACATCATTTAACAGCTGTTAAAATAGTTGGCTTTTATGCAATCAACAATTATTATTATTTGTTAACTTTTCTATGTTCTCTTTCTAATTTCCCACCATCTGTTTTGTTTTGTGTTTGTGAATGCGTGTCAAGTTTTTGCAACGTTTTCAATGCATGGCTTTTTTGTTTTTGTTTGTTCTATTGCTCACCGATTCTGCGCACCTTGTATGATGCTCTCTCTCACTCACTCTCGCGCACTCTTACTTGAAATTACGAATCAGGTGGCAAGAAAACTGATAATGATGGAGCAAGATTTGGAAAGGGCGGAAGAGCGAGCCGAACAGAGTGATTCGTAAGTTTTTCAAAATTTTTCGTTGTCCAAACTCATTTTTGAAAAATTGGACGAGGTGGAACTACTTACTGGTTGAATCTGAAATCATGACCCCTGGAAGGAATTTGTTGAGTAAACAGAAGTTGCGCAATACCGATAAGAGCAACATTGAATACCAACATTCTTTCTCCTCTCCCCTTCACACTTCAGGGGTCATCATTTCAGATTCAACCAGTATGGGTCTCCCCACCTATCAAAGCCATACACAAATAATATACATTTTTGAGGCATCAGGCTTTCATGATTGTCTTGATACTGTCTTTATTCTAAAATTATTATAGTCTACAAATTTATCAGAGTCGGAAAACTAGTTTATTACAGTGGAAAAACTTGAAAAAAACTTTTGAGAGTCGAAATATTTGAAATGCAGCTTTACAATATTTTATTCCATTAAAAAAACTTTTGAAATTCAAAACATATAGTAGATTCTTTATGAATGAAATGAGAAAATCCTTCTACAGATGAAAGCTATTAGTTCAAATAAAACTAGTTGTCACTTGGCCTGGTGCTCAAGAACCACTCACTAGAAACGTTTTTGTCAGAAAGTCCGATGTTAGCATCATTGAATCAAATGGTCAGCTGTACATCGGACTTTCTGACAGAAAAGAAGAAGAAAAGGAAGAAGAAGAGGAGGTGGAGCAGAAGGAGGGGAGGAAAATAATGACGGAATGTTGTAAGAAGAGAGAGTAGGCTCCTGAAGAAGGAAGTATAAGAAAATAAAGAAGAAGAAGAAGAAGAAAATAAATTGAGGCGTAGAAGGAGACATAATATAGTATACGGAAAATTGAAAAAGCCTGGAAGAAAAATAAGTCAACCTAATTTGAATGAAATTTTATTAAAATTGAAATTAATTTGGACATGAAGTAGTAGTAGTAGTAATGAATGATAAATTTCGATCCCAAACTGTTTTTGCTGTATACTTGTGCTTATAGTTTTCATTTTTAAATTTTGGAAGTCGAATGAAGAGTTATTTCAGTTAAAAATAATCAATTTCTGCTGAATTATATTGTTTGTGTTGTATTTAATTGCATGTCATTACAGTGCGATATGAGCATGAATCAGAATATTATTTAGTTGAATCACATAGCTGTTAATTAGTTGTATCGTAGAATGAGTTAGTAAAAATTGTACTTAATTGTATGAAATAATGTTGATGATAATTTTGAAATGGCCTTATAATTTTCGTAATCATAATACAAAAAAGTACTATTATTATTATTTGAAAAAGTTTAGATCTCGTTTACAATTTTTGTATTTGTTTTGCGTGCTGTAGAAATATGATATTCAACAAATGTGACCCTGAAAATTCATAGAATAATTACTGCCAGAGTCTATGCTCCGTGTCCCTGGGAGGAATGCAATATGTCATTGCAAACCGGTTTTAGTAGTGTATTTTATAGCACTCTGTCTCTCCTCTTCAGCCATCAGGGACACGGAGCTTATACTCGAGCAGTATCTACTAGTCCATAACTAGTCAGATTTTTTCAATTTTTTGACAATTTATTCAAATAATTGAATAATATTCCTATCCTGGGGTGCCAACATTAGCAAATATTTGTTCAAATAAAAATAGGAATTTTTAGAGACATCATTATTACATTGTATAAATCATTACCTTTCTTATAAACAAATCTATAATCAATCTAATCTTGAGTTATAATCTCGAGTTTTCCAATAAACTTCTTCAAACCAACTCCTTAATTATGTTAAATATTGTTTTCTAAATTTTGATAAGATGTCAAAAAATTCAGATTTTTGCTGATTTTTTTTAAATTTTGCAGAAAGATCGTCGAACTTGAAGAAGAGTTGAGAGTTGTCGGCAATAACTTGAAATCGCTTGAGGTCTCAGAAGAAAAGGTAAACTATCGATTTGAAAATATTAATCGATAAAATAAGTATGAAATATCTCGAATTTAATCAATTTTCCAACTTTAACAATTTCTGGAATTTAATAGATTCTTTAACTTGAACGATATCTCGAATTTTATCAATTCTTTGACTCAAACGATATCTCGAATTTAATTAATTCTTCGTCTTGAATGATATCTTGAATTTAATCGATTCTTCAACTTTAACAATATCTTGAATTTAATCGATTATTCGACGTGAACGATATCTCGAATTTATCGATATCAACCCCTCAAACCCCCACACACTCTGTAGCATATCAGTTATCAGGCGTAACATTTTAGATAGCTGCTGTTATTTCTTGTTTCAAATCATCAATGATTATGGATGATTTGAAACAAGAAATAACAGCAGATATCCAAACTGTTACGCCTGATATGCTACAGAGAGTGTGGAACAAGTTTGAGTATTTGGTTGATATTGCTTGAGTGTCTGGAGGGGGTCATATTGAACATCTCGGAACTTGTTTTTGAGTGAAAATGAAACCTTTTCAAATACTCTTTGTAATGATGTATAACAGAAGGTTCTATTATGTTTCTTTCATTAAATACACATTTTTGAAGTTTGGTATTCTTTTTGGATCACTCTGTATATCGTTGATACAGTTGACTACTGTATTGAGAGTAATCTTTGAGGCTATGCGTACCACGGTTAGTCAAGTCAAGACAATACGAGATTAGTCACGTTTAGTCACAGTAATTCACATAGCTGCTTATGAAGCAACACACACCGATTAGTCATTGCATCAGTGTGTGCTGCTTCATAAGCAGCTATGTGAATTACTGTGACTAAACGTGACCAATGTCGTCTTGTCTTGTCTTGACTAACCGGTGTACGCCCAGTCTAACACTTTACAAAGAAAAACAGTAGCCTACTGTACATGAAAATCAATTTCAGCTCAAAAGACTACCGTCTGATTGTGAGCCACAATTTTATATACTACAATAATTGAAAGGAAAAATAATATCTTACTTAAGATACAGGGTGGCGCATAAAGAACGGATGTTTTTCAAAGTGTTATAAGAAAGTTTATTTTCATCATACATTCATCTTCCTTACACCAAAATACTAAGTAAATTACCCAATTTGAGAATTTGTATGAAAAAGTCCAAAACACTTGAGTATTTTTTAAAAATTACATAGGAAAGATGGAGCCCTTAATGCGTCAATGCTCATTAAAAGCCTCAAATTGGTCCTTAACTTTTGATACAGCAGCAATTCTTTCATGTATTGCAGTATTCAAATCTTCAATGTAACGATATTTACGACAGTAAACTTGATTTTAAGTAAAGAAGAATCACATGCCAATAAGCTCGACTTAAAACTCTCTGCTAAAGCTCCGTTGAACGACGATTGCAGATTTATTCTATTGGAAATGTTGCTCAACAGCAAATATGCGATTTTGCAAGGTCAATTGCGCAATTGTTACTGAAACTGGATACTTTAATCTACAAAATGGTGTCGCTCTGCGGTCACAGACAGCTCCACTCAACTGATATTATCCTACTCAAATCCATCCATTCTTTTTGCGCCACTCTGTACTACTCAAGATAAACTTTCTGTCACTCTTGTTTGTTTACGATTTAAGATGTTTGTTTTTATTCTCTCTCCCTCTGGGCTGAACATTTAGTTGAGGCTCAAAACTGTACTTTATTTTTAAAAATATGAAAAAGATTTACTGAAATTTACTCTTTAGGCCAACCAACGTGAAGAAGAGTACAAGAATCAGATCAAGACTCTCACCACTAGGCTGAAGGAGGTACTTTGGAAGAGTTTCCGAGTTTTTCCTGTTTTTTGGAAACTATTTACCAAAATAATAGCATGACAGTTGTGCTATATTTTGTTTCTGAGTTTTATATTGCTGCATTTTAGCATCATGGCTTGATCTGTGTTGTTAAATTGTGTTCTTTTAAAAATAATATTAATCAAGTTTGCTTTTTTTATATACTTCAACTTTTCCTCCAACTTTACACAGCTCGGAATGTGATTGTGACAAGAAGTTATCAATTTTTCCATCCTTACGACTAATAGAAGATTAGTATATGAAAAGATCAGCTGTACAACTGATATGTAAAATATTGACTGACTAATAGAAATAACAAACTATGTATTCATTCAATAAAGCCTTACATTAGACAACTAATTAAGGTCTTTCATTCCAATTTATTTACGTGAATGAATACATAGTTTGTTATTTCCATTAGTCAGTCAATATTTTACATATCAGTTGTACAGCTAATCTTTTCATATATCATTGAGTTTTATAAAAAATGTAATGTTAGGGAAGCGGTTGTCCCAGTGGTAGCAGGCGAGTCTAATCGGTGAGATTAGATAAGAGATGGCGGCTACCACTCCTGTTGTAACGGTGACCGGCTCCTCTAAATACAATTTATGAGCTTTAAAATCGCTTCCCGGTGGTTCGGAACCCACCTAACGCTGTAGGTCCTTTCGTCTCTCAATATCATCTTTCAATTTAATTCCCATTACTCACGCACAAGCCTAGAGCTTATGTGGGCATCATCCCCAGCAAACAAAAATGTATTTTTGGAAAAATGTCCTGATTTTTTTAAAAAATGTCCCGATTTTTTGAAAAATGTCTCGATTTTTAAAAATGTCCCGATTTTTGGAAAAATGTCTCGATTTTTAAAAAAGTCCTGATTTTTAGAAAAAATGTCCCGATTTTTTGGAAAATGTTTCGATTTTTGAAAAAGTCCTGATTTTTTGAAAAAATGTCTCGATTTTTGGAAAAGTCCTGATTTTTTGAAAAAATGTCCCGATTTTTTAAAAATGTCTCGATTTTTGGAAAAGTCCTGATTTTTGGAAAAAAATCCCCCGGAATTGGGTCAACAGATTCGAAATAGTTGATCCCGGTTTGTGCAACCCAACTTAATACCCATGATATGTGTACTTTCCCTTAACCTCGTTGTTTTCCTTCTGACATTGTTTGTATTAATATTCTAATTGTTTAATCACTAATTTTGTTGTGTGTTTTGTTTTGTGTTTTTATTGACTAACCATTCATTTTCCCTCTTTCTGTCTCTTCTTGTGAAACGTAAAGGCGACCCAGAGAGAAGAAACATTCGAAGAACAAGTCAAATCGTTAGGAGAACAATTCAAGCAGGTAAAAACAAGCTATTGAAAATTGCAAAAAATGGTGGCGGGTTCAGAAGCTGTAGAATCACAGTGTGGTCATTGTTGTGAAAAGGTCCATAAGGCTAGGCGTACACCGGTTAGTCAAGACAAGACAAGACGAGATTAGTCACGTTTAGTCACAGTACTTTACATAGTTGCTTATGAAGCAACACACACCGATTAGTCATTGCATCGGTGTGTACTGCTTCATAAGCAACTATATGAATTACTGTGACTAAACGTGACTAATCTCGTCTTGTCTTGTCTTGACTAACCGGTGTACGCCTAGCCTTATGGTATTGAGAACCTTTGTTTAGCAAGTGAATTTAGTATAAAATAATTTCAATCTGTTGATTAAAAAAGAAGAAAATTGAAGCGTTTCGATGAAAAGAGAAACATGAATGGTTCCTCACGTTTTTTCTAACAAATTTTGAATTCATATTTTGCATGTTTGGTAATTTTTTGTTCAATTGTAAGTATGGACAGAAATGTGTTTGCATATTTAGATTGACTTTTCTACTTTCTTAATATTCGTTACATTATCTTGAAATTGGTTTTCCATTCCTTCATAATAAATTACTTCTAAACGACTATCAGTTCCAATTATCTAACTTAATTAAGTTGATTAGTTGGTTTCTTGTAAATATTATTCATTTTGTAAAACCATTCTAATATTCTGCATATTTTATTCGTGACTGAGTTTATTTTTTGTTTATCTTGTGAAAGATTTTTGGCCATAATAGCTTTAAGAAAAATGAGACAACTTTATTTGAAGCTAATTGAGACGTTTTAGTACCTAGAATTTGCATGCATTTACAATGCTTTAATTTTTGCAAGTAATATAATTATTGAAAGCTACTATAAGTATAAGTCAATTTGAATAATATAGTTAAGATTACTCTACAATCGTTTATTAATAAAAAATCATCTATAATTAATTTTCAACTATAGTTTCTCCAATATCTGCTGTGATAACATACAAAAGTAATTAGAAGTATTTTACAAAATAATCACAATATTTATTATCAATACTCATATCTTCTTAATCATTTATGAATAAATCTATTGTTTTTTTGTGAAGATACGATGATTCACATTACATTTAATCTGTGATGTAGTAAGAAAACAATTCATTATTAAAATCTGCTCAATGAACTAGAAAAAAGATTCTTTAAAGATTCAGTGAAAGTTTTCAGATATGATTTGGAACTTCTTTGTATGTATTTTCTGACATACGTTTTTTGCTACAAACTATTATTTAACTACATTTATATTATTAGCTACAATAATTTGGGGGGGGCTATGCCCCAAGCCCCCCCTCAAATCTGCCCATGATTTCACCTGCTGATGATGTCAGCTGATGATGATCAAAGCAGCTGATAATGTGACTTGTGAGGTCACGAAACCATGGTCCTTCTACCACAAATAAATATAAGAATTGACAAAATCCTTGTGGTTTCATTTTATTTATCAACTATATTCAATTGTAATAAATTTCCAAATACAAATTGACTAATCCATTTTTGTATTTTCTGTTTTTCTCTCTCCCTCTCATTTCATCACGTAATCTTGAAAAGGCTGAAGCCCGCGCTGAATTCGCTGAAAGATCCGTGCAGAAACTGCAGAAGGAAGTTGACAGACTTGAGGGTGAGTCCTGCGTTCCATTAACCCTAACAATTATTGCTGATCGATCAATTTATGATTTCAAAAATTTTCCAAGTAGTTTAATACATTTCCACTCTTCAATCATCATGAGATATTTGCTATTTATGTCTGTAAAACCAATTTGAAGTCTTATTGTACTTCAGTTTTAAATTTTCAACGACTAGGCAAAAACAATAATTTGCAATCTTTTCAAAAAAATTTCCAAGTTGTTTAAAACATTTCCACTCTTTAATCATTATGAGATATTTGCTATTAATATGTCTGTAAAACCAATTTGAAATCTTATTGTACTTCAGTTTTAAATTTTCAACGACTAGGCAAAAACAATAATTTGCAATCTTTTCAAAAAAAATTCCAAGTTGTTTAAAACATTTCCACTCTTCAATCATCATGAGATATTTGCTATTTACGTCTATAAATCTAATTTGAAGTCTTATTGTACTTCAGTTTTAAATTTTCAACGACTAAGCAAAAACAATAATTTGCAATCTTTTCAAACTCGAATTTTCAATGCATTGTTTAGCCTACAATCATTTTCAATCATAAAGCTAGGCGTACACCGGTTAGTCAAGACAAGACAAGACGACATTATTCACGTTTAGTCACAGTAATTCACATAGTTGCTTAAGAAGCAGCACACACTGATGCAATGACTAATCGGTGTGTGTTGCTTCATAAGCAACTATGTGAAGTACTGTGACTAAACGTGACTAATCTCGTCTTGTCTTGTCTTGACTAGCCGGTGTACGCCTAGCCTTATTGTACTGTACTTCAGTTTTAAATTTTCAACGACTAGGCAAAAACAATAATTTGCAATCTTTTCAAACTCGAATTTTCAATGCATTGTTTAGCCTACAATCATTTTAAATCATTACGAGATCTTCTAGACTTCTAGTTATGACTAAGCAGAAACAATTTGCAATCTTCTTAAACTTGAGTTTTCAATTTTCAATGCATTGTTTAGCCTACAATCATTTTCAATCTCAATCTTTACGAGATATTCTAGTTATGACTAAGAAAAAACAATTAGCAATCTTCTTAAGCTTGAGTTTTCAATTTTCAATGCATTGTGTAGCCTCAAATTATTATCAATCTTCTAAAATTTTCATTTATGATCTATTCATGACTATGCAAACAATTTTCAGTCTTTTTAAACTCGAATTTTTAGTTTTCAATACATTGTATAGCCTACAAGCATTTTCAATATTTTAAAACTTATTTCTGCACAATATCTGACAACTCTACAAATTGAAGATGATTTAGTATAAATTAAGATTTTACTACTTACAATAACTACTCAGGTCATAGTTTTAAATTTAAGAAAGTCTGTTTAATTTTAGGACGTTTTATCCTATTCAAAAATATGATGTTTCTACTACCATATATATATTGTTAAACAGTTACTTCCCCCTCCTTTCCTCTTCTCCCTTGTACAATTCTCTTTCCATTGGTTTCTCAGTCTTTTAGTAAAAGTTTGTTTAATGGTCCATTAAACCTATTGAAGACCAGAAACCAGTTTAGTGGTCAAGTAGCTTTACTGGAGCCGTTAAATTTTTACTCAACGACTAAGAAATCGATCAGTTGTTGAATAGATGTAACTCCAGAATCGGAATACTTTGTATTCTTACATATACTTATTTACTTAGAATATAATATATACTTTATGTACTTAGTATATACTTTATATCTTATATGTGCTATGCCGATAAGGAAGTTATATCTATTCAACTATAGATATGTTTATTGTTCTCCAAAACACCCCCATCCGTTCTAATTCTTTTTTTTTAACTTGAAATGGTGTTAAATGACTGGTTTACCCCCTCCCTAAGATTTTGAACGAAAGTATATTATTCCCTAAAAGCTAACATGAATAGTTAGCATATGAGTTGTTATACCCTCTCCTGCAACTGTAAAAAAAATTAGAGATGTACTCGATTTTCAAGTATTTTCAGGACAAAATACTAGTTTCAATTAAGAAACATTTCGTTTGTGAATATCATACCTTGGAGGTTAGTTGAGGAATGTTGTGGTTTTCAAAAAAAAAGAAGAAAATGAGGTTGTTAGAAGGAGACTGTAGTCGAAAGTAATATCCTATCAACAATATGGAACACTGTACTAAAGGCATATGTTTCATGTTTTATTTTATGAGTTATTTCCATAGAATTTTATTTTTGCCTGGTAGGCCTCTTGCTTTTAGCTTTTAATTATTGCGTTGCAGCTTGCCCCTGTTTTTTAGTTACATCTAATATCAATGTGTTTTAGCAGTTTTAGTTCTTTGATTATTTTTGAATGTGTATGTGTGTTTGAAATAATTTATTATTGTTTTTCCCTTTAATTATTATTTTTCCCTTAAATTATTATTTGCCCCTTCAATTAATGTTTTTCCCTTTAATTATTGTTTTCCCTTCAATTATTGTTTTCCCTTCAATTATTATTTCCCCCTTCAATTATTGTTTTTCCCTTTAATTCTTATTTTCCCTTTAATTATTATTTTCCCTTTAATTATTGGCTTTCCCTTTAATTATTGTTTTTCCTTCAATTATTATTTTCCCTTTAATTATTATTTTTCTCTTCAATACTTATTTTCCCTTTAATTATTCTTTTCCCTTCAATTATTATTTTTCCATTCAATTATTTTTCCCCATTCAAATATTGTTTTCTCATTTAATTATTGTTTTTCCCTTTAATTATTGTTTTCTCTTCAATTTTTGTTTCTGCCCCTCAACTATCAAGATCAGGGACCTGTTTCATAAAAATGTACAAGTCCTGTAATACAAGAAAATGGCAAATTTTATAATAGGACGAATAATCACGTATGTAGTCCTATTTATGTCTAGTGAAAATAGTACCTTGAGACATAAATAGCACGGTGAAATTTGTGATTACAAGTCTGTAAGTCCTATTTTAATAGTTTTATACGTCCAGCGTGTGCCTGCCTTTTTTGTATTATAAGACTTCTAAATCTTCATGAAACAGACCCCTGGAACAAGTTATTTAATGTTATCTGAACCCAGGGGCCTGTTTTATAAAACTTGCCTACAAGCCCAGAAATACAGGTAGTATGGCGAACTAAGGCTAGGCGTACACCGGTTAGTCAAGACAAGACAAGACGAGATTAGTCACGTTTAGTCACAGTAATTCACATAGTTGCTTATGAAGCAGCACACACCGATGCAATGACTAATCGGTGTGTGTTGCTTCATAAGCAACTGTGTGAAGTACAGTGACTAATGTCGTCTTGTCTTGTCTTGACTAACCAGGTAAACTATGCAGGTAGTATGGCGAAATAAGGCTAGGCGTACACCGGTTTTTCCAGGTCGAAGACAAGACAAGAGACATTTGATTGTCACATTTGGTCATTTGCTGGTAATTCACAGTTGTTTATGAAGCGCACACCGATGCAATGACTAATCGGTGTGTGTTGCTTCATAAACAACTATGTGAAGTACTGTGACTAATCTCGTCTTGTCTTGTCTTGACTAACCGGTGTACGCCTAGCCTTACATTACTACATAACAATCAACAGCTGATCTGTGTGTTTAGTGTAAGATCGCCTTTTCACCTGTATTTCTTGACTTCAAAGTTTTATGAGAGACGGTCCTGATTTATGTTAGGCCCTTATAAACAGTCAAATGTTCTATTGAAGATCCTTGACAAACATATGCACGGTTTCTCAGTCGTTCAATAAACAGTTTATGGATCCATTAGCACCATGTGTTTTCAAATTAAAAAAAATTATTGATTCAATAGTTTATTGAACAACTGAGAAACCGGGCACATATTCGTCAAAGATCTTCAATATCTATAGATTTAAAGATTACGTTTAGTATAGTTATGAGCAGCACACACCGATGCAATGACTAATCGGTGTTGCTCAAACAACATGTAGCATGACAAACATGAAATCTCGTCTTGTCTTGTCTTGACTACGCAGATTACTTGTCAACTGTTTCACTACCAGCTAGTTAAGTAGATTGGTGTGTCTCTGGCTTAACTTGAAAAATTTTCCTATGAATTACTACAGCTGATCTATGTGTTGTAGTGTGAGATCTCCATTTCACCTGTATTTCTTGACTTAAAATGACCAAGTCTTCTTCCTTTAAACTTAACAATTATTATATTAAAAAAAGACCTTTTTAAAGAAGACCTAAAGAATAACTTTTTAAAAGACCTTTTCAATAATCTGCGAGATTCAGCATTCGTAGGTTAAGTATTGTGATATTGCTCTTTGAAACAGCTGATTTCTGACAAGTTGAATTGGATCCTGCTATATTTTATTTCTGTTTGAATCGGTTTCAATCTCAAACCGTTCCAAATGTTCCTATCATCAACCCCTTTCTGTTTATTATGTAGACAATTTATTTTATTTTTATAATTTTTTTCTATTTTTAACCTATCATCAACCTCTTTCTGTTTATTATGTAGACAATGTATTTTATTTTTATAATTTTGTTTTTATTTTTAACATTTTTGTTGTTTTTGTGTGTTTGTTTTCTAATTAACTGCATGCGCATGTGCGTTATGTCTCCTTTTTCACAGATGAAATATCGCTGGAGAAGGAAAAGAACAAACTCCTACAGGAAGAAATGGAAGCCACCCTACACGATATTCAAAACATGTAAACATCTAAAAAATTATTATTTTATTTATTTTTTCAATTTTATTTATTATTTTTCATCGAGGGACACTTACATAAACCCCCCCCCGCCCCCCCCACCAGAACCCACCTGATCAAACATTTTCCAATTCAACATGAATTCCCCCTCCCCCCCACCAAACAAACACAATTGCTTGCTATAGTACACTACACACGTAAGCTTTTTGTAACATCAAAGAGTTATTAATACATTTGGCACGATCAATGTAAGGAAATAATCAATGTATTTTTTTCTTGAAAAATCAAGGAGACAAGAGTTCATTATCCCTGTTTAATAGGAATAGTTTGTAGCTCATTTCGTGAGACATCATTTCAAAAAATGTTGATTTTTGATTATTATTTTCATAAGTTTGAATCACTGATAAGGCTAGGTTAGTCAAGACAAGACAAGACGAGATTAGTCACGTTTAGTCACAGTAATTCACATAGTTGCTTATGAAGCAGAACACACCGATGTAATGACTAATCGGTGTGTGTTGCTTCATAAGGAACTATGTGAAGTACTGTGACTAAACGTGACTAATCTCATCTTGTCTAATCTCATCTTGACTAATCTCATCTTGTCACTAACCGGTGTACGACTAGCCTAAGACTAAAAAAATGTTTGAACGAAATTGATAATTATTTTCATATGTTTGAATCACTGATTATTTGAGTAGTTGTGAAGGTGATATTGTGGTAGTTATCCATAATAAATGAGACAAGATTTGTCAAACCACTGATTTATTAGAATTACATGAGATACCGGTTTCGGTTGTTACACCATTATCAATCTCTGGTAAACTGAGATTGATAATTGTAAATGAAAATTGATTTTCTCAATATATCGTGGTTTGACAACATCTTTCTCATTATCACTGATTATGTTTGTATAGGCCTAACTAGAAGGCTTGTAATTTGCAATAATGAAACAGCTGATCAAACTAGATAATAATAGTTTTTTAACAGATTTCTTCAACAATTAGACATGTTGAATCGGTTCTATAACTTGATGATTGATTACAAAGTGTATAGAATGAGGCTAGGCGTACACCGGTTAGTCAAGACAAGACAAGATTAGTCACAGTACTTCACATAGTTGCTTATTGAGCAACACACACCGATTAGTCATTGCATCAGTGTGTGCTGCTTCATTTCCATTCTCAAAACATCTTGAAATTACTGCCAAATGAATTAATAACTCTTTTTTTGAAACGGCACTGATGGCTTATGTTGTACACCTCACTTCAAGCTTAGTATATTCTAATATTGGTAATTGAAGTATAATGCATTCCAAATATTGTATAAAGCTTAAGCTTACTGTAGTATACTGTACTATCCAACTCGAAAACATTTAATTGCGAATTTTGTATCAATTTTCATACACATCACCTCTCGCAGAGTTTTAGCACAAATTTATCAATCGAATTGATTAATATTGGTGTCTGGTAGCTCAATTAACAATCGCACTGTAAATATTAATTAATCTGGAACTATCGATTGTCATTCATGACCACAGAGCAACAGAGTGAGAAATCCCGGTTCTCGAATAGCACAAATTGATGGTCGGCCATTAGAGGGTGTCAAATCTCAATGTAATACAGGATTGAAGATTTATCAAAAATCTTGTAAGAATACAGTTTTAGCATTATCAAATCAAATAATTTATTGCATAAAAACAATATAAATAAATGAAGATGTTTCTAGATGTTTTTATCGTTGTCAGTAAATAAATAAAGTTAGCAATATCAAATAAATTAATATCAATTAAAAAATCTTTCCCCACACACAGATTCGTTTTTTGGGAAAATGCACAACTTTTGTATTTGCACAGCAGTATTAGATACTGTTTTTGTGTTTTGTTTTTAATTGGAAAATTAATTATTTATTTAGTTTTTCTTTGTAATGTATTCTGCAAATTTGTAAATAATTTTTTTTTTAAATCATTTTTATCACATATCTTCGATTTTGTAATTGGTCAAGAGCAGTCATCACAGATTCAAACATTGCTGTTGCTAAACTCTCCCAAATGGCTGACCAGCAAATTTTCTCGTCTCCAACTTTATTCCTCACTCTGGTTCTCTGTGATATTAACTGACAGTTTAACGTGAAATTCACAAACCCAGAATAATAATAATTGGCTTATATTAGCATAATTTATCTCAATCGCTTTACTAAAACCAATATTGATATTAGTAACATAAAGTTATAACGGATACTAAATGCAGGGTAGTCAAATTTGCTCAAAAAGAGATTTCTGAAAACGGTGTTGTAAGTGAATGGCTTAAGTTATAAGGAATTGTAAAAAATTGTGTAAAATATTATGAATGTTTGCACTACTCTATTAGTGCATATCGGTTGAAAGGGATTGGCTGAGATCTTTTTTTCAAAATGTTTTCAAATCCATCAGTTTTTGAAATTACACCCGCTTTTGCTGTGATTACTTTCATTTTAAGTTCGATTTTAACTAGATGTGGCGAAGAATTCAAATAATTCAAATACATGCATCTGGCTCAAAAAACTGAGAATAAATCTCACAATAAATCTGAGAATATTTCAGTTTAAATTCCATTCAAATACAACACTCACATCACAAGTTTAAAATCAGTTTTGAATCAAACCGGAATATAATTATGATCAAATTATTAATCATTATTTTCATTTTTGATCAAATAATTGAATTTGATGTTGTAAGTGATTAGGCCTCTTTTCAAGTTTAACTATATCCAATAGCTGAAAATTAATTTACTCCATAAAACATACCTGTGTATATGATTAGAGGGCTATTATATAAATCTTAAAATTTATTTTTGAATAATTATTTTTGTAGCAAAATAATGTCAATAAGAAACAGTGTTGGTTTCAGACAGTCTCAAAGAATAAATACAGCATATTAAATTTAGCATGTTTTAAATGACTATAAAGATAGATTAAGATCAACCGTGAGATTGGTTTTACTCGATAGGATATTATTCATATTATTGTTAAATATGGAATTGAATTCTAATTAGGTAGTTTTAAATTTAAGACGTTTAGGATTTTATAATTATTTGAAATGTGATTTAAACTCGAATAAACTATTTTTATACTCGTTACGTCTAATCTTTTTGTGTTTTCAATAACAGTATTGATTTATTGTTACACCATACAAAATAAAATCACAACATTTTATATAGATTTTCAAAATTTGAAACATTTCAAGATTGAAAACATTTTGAAGTTTTGAAAGTAAATAAATGAAAACAACAATTTTCATTTTTTACAAGTAAAAATGGTGTGATTATTTGAAATTATTATTATTTTCATCAAAATACTGTCATTTATTCTTTTCCTTATCATTCCAGTATCACATTCCATTCATAAAACAGTTCATTATATTTTTTTCTTCTCTACAAAATACAGTTTAAGCTTTAACATCCCATAATTCACAGAACTTTCCAAATTGACTTGCTTACTATTACTACTACGGTTCTATTCTTAATCATGCTACCATAGATCACCAATTGCTATAATGGATTATTCCAAATAATATTCAACTTATGATAGATATAAAAATATATTCCGTATTATATTGAGAGTAATATTATTGGGTCTTTTGAAAAAGAACCCCAAATTTGTTTGAATGAAATAGTTTTTGGTTCTGCTAATTAAATAGGGCACCAATATCTATTTGTTCCAAATAATATTCAACTTATAATAGATCTAAAGATATCTGCATATATTATTATATTCAGAATAATATATAGGGTATTTTGCAGAAGAATCCCACCTTTGTTTGAAATTTCAACAGAAATGAAATAATAGTTTCTGCTTATCCAGATGACAAGTGCAGTCTATTTGAAAAACATAACAGCTGATGTTACAGTGTATTTCGAATAAGATACAGTCCTATGTTTTTGAAATAGGTTCATGTTATGTAATGAGCTCAAATATGGGGTTCTTCTGCTAAAGACCTAGTTTATGTTCAGTAACAATATTAGGCTAGGCGTACACCGGTTAGTCAAGACAAGACGAGATTAGTCACGTTTAGTCACAGTACTTTACATAGTTCCTTATGAAGCAACACACACCAATTAGTCATTGCATCGGTGTGTGCTGCTTCATAAGCAACTATGTGAATTACTGTGACTAATCTCGTCTTGTCTTGACTAACCGGTGTACGCCTAGCCTTAATGTTCGTATTAGAAAATAGTTAGAGAAGAGGTATCGGTTCTCCATAGGTGTTTCATCAATATTAACCGTCATATAGTAGAATTTTTACAATTGGCGGATGGAAAATAACTTTAATTTAACATTTCTATGGTAACTGATGATGTTCTGTTGATTATTTTCACGGTATAAATAACACATAAGAACATACTTTTAAAAAATCATTAGAACATCACCCTTTACCTTAGAACAGTAATGACAGTTATTCGCCAAATTTAAAAATTCGACTATACATTTGTGACATAGTTTGCCACCAATTGCATGCATTTTCTGCTTGGCTTGCCTCTTAACACATTTCCTCCTTCACACCTCCTTTATTCCTCTCTCCCTCACTCCCTTTCTTTCTTTCTATCATCCTTCTTCATCCTCATCAACAATCATTATTTTTAGTTTCAGTCATCAGAGCTATTTTTCGGCGAATATTCATTGGTAAAAATAATTATAAATCAATAATTTGTTTCTTCAAAAACACGCTAAGCCGTCGGTCCCGGCTGCCTAAAACCAGTCGTTAGTTATGTCAGATACCCTGAACTGTTCAGGAGTGACCTAAAAACTCTGACATCAGACCTGAGCCAGCCAGGTTACACGGAATTATTATTATTATTCTTCAAAAAAGTACAATTATTTGAATAATGGTCACTCGGTGAGAGCGGTTGCTAAGTAATCATGTGGTTAAGTAACAAACATTCAAGACTGCTCTTGGATGGGTGACCGACACAAAAAATTGTGCAATTAGGCGAGGTGGAACCTACCCGTAAGGCTAGGCGTACACCGGTTAGTCAAGACAAGACGATAAATCACACATAGTTGCTCATGAAGCAGCACAAACCGATGCAATGACTAATCGGTGTGTGATGCTTCATAAGCAACTATGTGAATTACTGTGACTTAACGTGACTAATGTCGTCTTGTCTTGTCTTGACTAACCAATGCACGCCTAGCCTAAGGGTCCGATATAAAACCATACGAAAAAAAATTGAATAATAATCAATATCTATAATTACCTAGATAGGTTTGGAATTATTTCAAAGTAGCCTATAACACGAAAAATATATGCAAATATAACTACTACAAAACAAACATAGAAGTATTTTTTTAATTTGGCGGATGGTGAATGACTTTTATTTAACGTTTCTATGGTAACGGGTTATGTTGATTTTTTTCAAATAAATACTGTATACAAGATGTAAGAAACATATTTAAAAAAGAAATCAACAGAATCATGGAAACGTTAAATGAAAGTCATTTGCCATCCGCCAAATTGAAAAAATGGTACTGTACAACAAAAGAAACATAGCCTACCTATATTATACATTAAAATCGATCCTGTCAAGAATCAACAAATATAGGAACAAAATTCTTCAAGTTGGAAATAATAAATAATTTTACCAATTTACAAATATAGGAACAAAATTCTTCAAGTTGGAAATAATAAATCATTTTACCAATTTCATTTTGTGACTGATATAGTAAAATCACTCCACCAGTTTAATTTGTGAATGAATAATAAAAATTGATATTTGTTTGTTTGTCATTGGCTCAACAGCCCTATGTGGGCTTAGGCCTACCAGCTGGTTGCCAGTTTCACATCCACTTGACTGAATCAGCTGAGTTGAATGATCATTAACCAGAAAAGATGTAACGTGTGGTTAGCACATTGACATAAGCTAGTCTTCGTAACCCAATGATGGGAACAAAGCACTGCTGGATAACAACAGTTTCATTTGTAAATGAATAATAATATTGATATGTTCATTTCTTAAATCTGGTGTTAAATAGGAGAAAGCGAATAATTTTCTGCTGTCGAAAAGTGGACGTAAACCAGGATTATTGGCAAATCCTTTCTCGGTTCTCACGAGCGGCGCGTCCAATAGCGGATTCCATGCGTGGGAGAGAGACAGATTATGCCAGCTGTTTTTCTGTCTCTCTCCCACACATGGAACCGCTAGTAGCCGCTCCGCACCGCTCGTGTGAACCGTGACTAAAATTCAGTTCTGTTCAGTTTCCAGAGGCTGGAAAATTTCAAATTAATTTATTACAAACGTAAATTTATTCTTAGGCTAGGCGTACACCGGTTAGTCAAGACAAGACGAGATTAGTCACGTTTCGTCACAGTACTTCACATAGTTGTTTATGAAGCTACACACACCGATTATTAATTGCATCGGTGTGTGCTGCTTCATAAGCAGCTATGTGAATTACTGTGACTAAACGTGACTAATGTCGTCTTGTCTTGTCTTGACTAACCGGTGTACGCCTAGCCTTAGTTTTAAATTCAGTAGTTGCTATTCTGACTATCTGCAGCTGACAGCAGCTCTGCCGTATCAGCCGTAGCCGTAGGCTAGGCGTACACCAGATGGCGTAATACCAAGAGTAGAGAGAATATGAAGATAGAAAGAGGTTGTATGTTGAAACTATTCAATTGCTTTATAAATCATAATAATTTATTGAACGAAATACCTAATTATTAATGCTATAAAAGTAATGAGTGAATTTCAATACTCATCGAATTTCCTTACTAGCTATTATTCTGTTGTCAAGTCTTCAGAGTATTTTATAGCATTATTAATTAGAAATTTCGTTCGATAAATTAGTAGAGAGAATATTAATGTTGGAGAAGTAATTTTTTATGTTGATTTAGATGTTTCTCTCGAAATAAGATTGAAAAATAGCATCACTCATTACCTTTAAAACGTTAAATAACTGTAATTTGCCAGCTGCCATTCCTTAAAAGAAAGATATGATTTTTTGAAATAGAGTAAATTTAAGAAATTTTGTTCCATTTAACAAATGAATCGCTTCTCTCAAAAAAACCCCTGAAAAATGAGTGTACTGAATACTTGAATAATTTACTGAATACTTGAATAATTTACTGAATACTTGATACTGAATAATATTTTTTCAAGTGCTTCTATAATGCTGCTATAATCCGATTCACGTCAAGAAGTCAGTATTGTTTATATGAGGAGCATTGATGCCAAGTTTCATTGAGAGAGAAAGAGAAAACTGCACCAAACGTGTTTGTTGGGACTGTGTGCGACAACAATGCACAGTGCGGCAGCTATGCACAGTGCGAATAGGATAGAGACATCAGCAACTGCCTTGTGCTGAACAAGAATAGCAAACTCCCATCTAAGCAATGCTGACTTCTTGACGTGAATCGCACTATATACAGAAGATGTCCGGTGGTCTAGAGGTGAGCTCACTTTACCGGCAATCAAGGGGTTCTGGGTTCGATTCCCGCCCGGGCAAAAGTTTCTTGTACAGCAGCGTTCATCGAATTTCCTTACTACAAAAAATATGTAGAATCAGATTCATTTAATTTGAAGTTTGGCATTAGATAGGTAGAGTGGTAGAGAGATATTAATTCTTGACGTTGCTGATGACCGTAGAGTACGATGGCAAAGGAATAATACCTCTCTATCTATCTATCTAATGCCAAGCGTCAAATTGAATGAATCTGATTTTAGCTATTATCTTGTCAATATTAGTGGAAGTCTTCAGACTATTCTATAGCATCATTAATTAGGCATTTCGTTCAATTAATTATTACAAAGAAAGAAATGAGTAAGACAAAACCAATGAATATTCGCCTTGAAATAGCCGTCAATTGCTTTTATCATTTGATTCATCTTTTTCATCAGCTATTTTGCTACATTATTTTTTGTTGCTGTCATTTTTCAGATGAACTGGTTATTGAAAAGGAGAAGTATCGTGTTATTGGAGATGGGCTGGACTTGGCATTTGTTGAATTATACGGATATTAAATTTTTTATCATACTATTTAGACACAGAATCATCAATATTTAAAAGAAATCTATCAATAAAATATAGTTCTACATTATATAATAATGATAATTATACTTTCTAATGCTATTCTATATCTAAGAATCATCACACTACAATTACTACCAGATTGAGATTATTTTACCCTTGAAGATCTTGTATAATATATTGTTTTACAAAAATAATATGTACAGCATTTTAAAAATCCATCTTAAGGAATAGAAAGGTACTTTTTCCTTCCATAAATATTTACTAAAGTACCTACCTTTTCAATAGATTTATTGTCATCTTCACTTTACAAATATATTTAGAAATTGCTAAAGGATCGGTTTTACTCCTTTAAACAAAACAATGTATTTTTTTAGATGATTTATTTTTACTATCATTCATTCATTCTCCGTGTTCAAATTTTAAAGCTCTCTTTCCCCCTTTACTTCATTCACATTTCATTTTTGTTTCTTTTTATTTTTACTTAGATATTATGCTCAGTTGTTGTACTGGATCATGTATCGCGCTCATAATATATAGTATATTAAACAAGCAGTGCTACTAAGCTATATACAGGGTGCGGCAGTCAATCCCGCATTTTTGAAATAGGTGTAAAAAATAAACGGACGTAGATATCAAAATTATATTCATAAAATATTTTTCTACATTAAAAAGCATTTAAGAAACATTGAAAATAATCACTGTGAAAATAACATCAGCAAGATGGCGGCCTTCCCGAGTACGGCATTCGCGCAGGCGATTTGCGAAGCTGTTCATAACATCACGAAGCATAGGCTGAGGAATTCTCTCAATTTCTAGCCGGATTCTTGCCTTCAGTTCACCAACAGTATGAGGTCTTTCCTCGTATACTTTACTTTTTAGGTAACCACACAAGAAAAAATCACACGCAGTGAGGTCTGGTGAACGGAACCGGGCCATTGCGGGAAATTACTCGGTATGGAAAAACTCCGTTAAGAACATTCATGCTCATGCGGGCTGTGTGACTTGTTGCTCCATCTTGTTGAAACAATGTTTCTTCATTCACTTCATGTTGCCGAAGCTGAGGAATGAAGAATGTCCTTAACATTGTCGAATAGCGCTCAGCATTCACAGTAACAGATTGCTCTCTTTCGTTTTCAAAAAAATAAGGGCCTATGATACCCGATGATTTTTTCTTGTGGGGTTACCTAAAAAGTAAAGTATACGAAGAAAGACCTCATACTGTTGGTGAACTGAAGGCAAGAATCCGGCTGAAATTGAGAGAGAATTCTCAGCCTATGCTTCGTGATGTTATGAACAGCTTCGCAAATCGCCTGCACGAATGCCGTACTCGGGAAGGCCGCCATCTTGCTGATGTTATTTTCACAGTGATTATTTTCAATGTTTCTTAAATGCTTTTTAATGTAGAAAAATATTTTATGAATATAATTTTGATATCTACGTCCGTTTATTTTTTACACCTATTTCAAAAATGCGGGATTGACTGCCGCACCCTGTATTATTTATAGAGTAATTTTTGTTAGTATTTTTTCTAATTAGTTCAACAGTGTGTGTGTGTGCTTTCTCACTAGGATTTATTCTAAAATTTAATTTTAATTTTCACAACACAATTTTGTTCTGGAGCTTCGTAAATGATTAGGTTCATACTATTGCAATATCTTCCGTTAATTGGCGAAGTTGCAATTTAAAACCAATAATACTCAGCAATAATTAAATCGTGTGCTTCAAGTTGCTAATAATGATTTATTATCGTATAATATTATGTTGAAATGAGTTTAGTAAGTTTGTTGTTATTACGTTTTATATTATTTATATTTATAAATTTATTTATGTAACTTTAGTTGGCAAACATTTTGGAAAACACGCACCAAGTTCTAAATTATTTATGATGATCATTACTATTGGAATCACTATGATAACTCGAATTATTTATTTATATATCTTCTTTATTTATCAGATATAAGTTTTTTTTCATGCTCCCACTATTTATTATATATCATTTACTTCTGTTAATATTTAATTAGACACATTATTTCCCATCGTTTCCTTTTTGTTTTATTCAGATATTTCCACGCTTATTTATAATGATTACCTGTAATAATTATTGAATTTTTGGTCTTTTCTACTAATAGTAACTACAGTCATTATCTGTCTTGCATCACTCTCATTATATATATATATCATCTTGCTATCGATTGATGTTGGTTAATAAAAGATGATTTTTAAATTTTATTGTTGTATTGCGTATTTTATTTTGGTTTCTACTTTTTTTCTAAGCTTAGTAGATTTTAATCAGTCAATCTTGAGTGTTTATCATATAAATATGAAAAGAATAGCAGGCTTATAATAATTAGAAAGTCAGAAAATTTTTCCAACATTATCAATCTTGATTCTATTGAATCAACAGCTAATTGGATATGGCACTCTCACACAAGACATGAACTGTTAGGCTAGGCGTACACCGGTTAGTCAAGACAAGACGAGATTAGTCACGTTTAGTCACAGTACTTCACATAGCTGCTTATGAAGCAGCACACACCGATGCAATGACTAATCGGTGTGTTGCTTCATAAGCAACTATGTGAAGTACTGTGACTAAACGTGACTAATCTCGTCTTGTCTTGACTAACCGGTGTACGTCTAGCCTAATAATGCAGAAAACCATTAGTCTGCGATAAGTTGATACAATTCATTGCAGCATTTGGATGTTGCTTTATATAAATAGCTTGAAGAGCAATATCAAAATCTAATATTGTAGCCTACTTGTATAGTAATAATTATTTAATTTGGCAGATGGTGAATAACTTCCATTTAACATTTCTATGGTACCGAGTGATGTTCTGTTGAATTTTTCTCACATGAATATTGTATATAACATGTAAAAAACATATTTAAAAAGTAAATCAAAAGAACATAACCAATTACTATAGATTTGTTGAATGAAAGTATTCGCCATCCGCCAAATTAAATGAATATTACCATATACACCTCGCAATTATAGTTTTTACAGGTATTTAATAATTAATTAAAAAAGTAATCATGAATTTGCTTCTGTATTTATGGCTGTATATGTGCTCCCATGCTCTATGTTGGCTTGGGTTGATATATTAAACTATCAAATATTTATATGAAACTTCTTTTTGAAAAAAAGGACCATCTGACATCAAGCTGTTCATACACTAGTCGTGCATAGCACAGCTTGCTAAGTAATAAATAGGGCATGTCTAGTAGTGGCCAGCTTGTTCAATCCTTCATGAAAGATGTATTATAAAAAGTTTGATAGTTTAATATTGACCTTATATTTAACTACTGTATTTGGCTTTCGTAAAAGTATGTGTATTAGTTGTCATGGTTGAAATTTTGCTTTATCAAGCTAAATGCTTTACTTGCTGCTGTATATTAGTTGCTTGAGCTTCAACAAACATTTCGTGTAATTATCAAATTTTCCACCCTAAGAATTTGACATCATTGACTTATTCAAAAAATGTTGTGTATTAAAATCTACAGGAATTCTTGTCACTCAGATTTGAAAAACATTGGGCTTATTTCTGAGTACTGAGTTCAATGTTTTTCAAATAGTTTCAAAATCAGTAAAATAGTTACCTTTTAAAACTCGTATAGAAAACTTGAAATCTACAATTGGAATAGAAACTGCACGAAAGCTAATTCAATTTCAATTTCCGCACTAGAATGACGTAATTTAATTTGAAATTAAACAATTTGGTGACTGAAATAAGGTCAGTTATATAACGTCATTTTACAGATTAAAATTTAATCGGTTTCCGAGAATTAAATTTCTTATCAACCTGTCTTCAGTGGATAATAGAAGTAAGATAATGATAATCCATTGTCAAGTTTTCTGTAACGTTTCAATTTCCTTTCTACATTCAAGCAAAGAAAATTTGGAATTACTTGAATGTTATGGTATTGTATCAATAATTACAATATTATTAATGTAATTTGATGAATCTTCAAACATGGTGAGTATATATATTGACGTAATTACAATCTATTAAAAAATTCTTACTGTATGCTACAAGTAATAATTTACGTGCAGAGTTGAATTTTTCGTTCTAAAATTTCTCATTTTCATTCATTTTTCTTGTTTTCTCTGCTTCATAATATTTTCCGTTATTTTTTCACGTTGCCTATGACAGTGTTCCTTAAGTACAAACATTATCGAAGTTTTAAGATAAAAGCTATTTTTTGAACAATTTGTTGAAAATCAGCTCAATAACTATGTGTTTTTTAGTATTTTAGCAGCGGTAGTTAAACCAAGAAAAACACTATGGTTCGTTATCAATTCTTTAAAACTACTTTAAAGTATTGAAAGTTGCTGTAGTTTCTGATTTCATTTTTGTGATTTACATCAACATCTGCATACGTTATCAACGTCAACTCAAGTATGATGCATTACAAGGGTTGAACGTTACATCCAAAACCCTTTCTAAAGATAGGAAATATAAGTAAAACTGACAAAAAAAGTTCCAGACAATGATTAAATCCAACAGATGAAAATTATGAGATCTGATCTTAGAATATTTTATGGTATATCTTGTTGGAACCTCCTCTTTTCAAGTCAATCCTCCATTGTATCTGTGATACCTATTTTTCCAATCCTATTCTCCTAAATCCTTTCCATTGTCCAGGTTTTGAATAATTTATCAAATTTGCCTCCCCAAGAATTTTACATTATCAACTTATTTTAAAAGGTTTGTGTATTAGAATCTACAGGTGAGTTTTTAAGACAAAAGTTTCTGTTTTATCACTGAAATATATTGAAAATACTGTATTATTGATAAGATACTATGTGCATAATGGAGAATCATCAAATTTTGGCTAGATAAATTTGACTGTATTTTCAAAAACATCATGGTCGTAAGTTGCGAAGTTGAAAATTCAATGAAATAGTCAACTTACGAAGTCTATGGCTAGGCGTACACCGGTTAGTCAAGACAAGACAAGATTAGTCACAGTAATTCACATAGTTCCCTATGAAGCAACACACACCGATTAGTCATTGCATCGGTGTGTGCTGCTTCATAAGCAGCTATGTGAATTACTGTGACTAATCTCGTCTTGTCTTGTCTTGACTAATCGGTGTACGCCTAGCCTTATAGTATTCATAGAATACTATTTAGGCACTACTGATAAGACTAGATCATGAATTGCTATGAAGCAGGTAGGAATAAATCTACCTAAATACCTATCATGTTGGATGAGATTTAAATATCATAAAAGGAGAAAAATAAGGATAACTTCTCATAAATATTTTGTCTCATTAATCATGAGGGTCAATAAACTGTGTTGATAATAGTATATGAGATATTATTGTTGGGGTTGGCTGTATTGTATATAAAATAAATATCCACAAAAATAAATGAATATAGATAAACCCACACTACCCCATACTGTAATGTTGTAAGAGAAGAATATGAGTATATAATAGATAATATCAGATATGTCAGATGATATATTATAATATCAGATATTATAGATTTTTGGGTGACCGACAAAAAAAATAAGGCGTGGTGGAACCTACCCGTAAGGGTCTCCCCACCGATAAAAAGCCATACGATAAAAAAATAGATGGATAGATACAGAAGATAATAATCAGATTAGAACAGAATAAATCTCTTATTACAATTAAATCAGAAGGTATAATGGATATTTAAGATGAATAGATCTTCAATAAATCTCTTTAATTACATGTATATGGACCACTTAAGCATTAGGAGATTTCCATTCAAGCTTGTTAGCTCATTAGCTAGACTAGTTGGAATAGAGGATCACAGAAAATTCTCTATTCATTTTTTCCTTTATGGTTTACATAAACTGATTTCCGAAGTAGTTGATTATACTACTGAATAGTATAGTAATAGTAGTTGATACTCCAATGAAGTATACTTGGTGGCTTGAAAGTATACATTGATAGTAAGAGTGTATTATAGATATAGAGTAGTAGAACCCTCCTATATTGAACATAGTGGTGTATTTTTCTCTAAAAATAATGAAGAATTTTAAAGTATTGAATATCATAAGTTTAGTATGATATTTTCAAATTGCATGCAATTTATTATTATTTTGAAAGACAGTTGTAGCTTTAGCTTAGTTCCCATCCTATTTTTTGCATCTAGAATTTATTTCGAACCCAGATAATTTTATGTTTTAATTTTTCTTTTCATTATTGAAATCTATTTATTTTCGTTCATTATAATCAATATCCCATTTCTGTGATGAAATAAATTCTATAGTTGTTGTAGAAGACAACAACTACTATCTTGAATAAAACAAAAATTCCATTTTCCCCTCACTGATACATATGGTAAAGTTGAATGAAATGTATATATTTAAAAAAGTATGTACTTTATTTAACTTTGCATTTGATAGATGTGTGAAAATATATAGTTGTTGCTCATCCATCTTCTCACTGATACATAAATTTGGATGAAATATATTTTTCAAGCATTTTTCGAAAAGTATCTAGCCTAGGCTATAGTAATATTCATTTAATTAGGTGGATGATGAATAACTTTCATCTAACATTTTTATGTTAACGTGTGATGTTCTATTGATTTCTTTTTGAATATGTTTTCACATGTTATAGTATACAGTACAGAGAGTGTATAGTCACAGTGTGGACATTACATGTCATACTTTTGATTGGTTAGCTCCGACAAATCCGCCATACTTTTGCCAATTCCCATAAGATTTGCATTGGAATGAAAAGCAGATCATAATTATGTTATGATATAAAATTCACTTCTAACCTACATTTTGCCTTTGCCAGTATTAGTTTTCATCATTTTAAGTTTTTAAAGCAATACCAAGAGTAGAGAGACTATTTTTAATGGTAGAAAAGTTAGTCTTGATGTTGTTTCTCTCAAAATAAGTTTGACAAATGAGTGAATGGGTTTATGTTTGCCTGTAAGAAAATATACAGTATGTACAGTATTTATGTGAGAAAAATACAACACAATATCACCTCTTACCATAGAAATGATAAATGAAAGTTTAGTTATTTGCCATCCGCCAAATTAAATGAATATTACTATACTTCATTCAAGTTTATGTTCCATAGATGTGGAAATATATGAAAAAACACAATTTTTCAATACTGTACAGTTCTTTTTAGCACAATACGCTTGACCATACCTGCACTATTATAATTTCGCTAGCCTATTACCTTTCTGTGTGTGCTTGTGTTTTAATTTTATTGATTTTTGTATGTTTTGTTTCTTTTTTGGCCCGAAACAGATGAACTGGTGCACGAAAAGGAGAATTACAAATACCTATGCGACGACCTCGATCAAACTTTCTCAGAGCTCGTTGGCTAAATCAGCACAAACACCTTCAAAAATATCTATATATATCATGCCACCACAATGCTTGCCTCAAATGTATATATCTATATCTATTGAAAATACAGTATGCTTGTGTTGAATCCTTGGTGATCTTCAATGAAGAGACTTTCCAAATTCCTATTATCATGGTAAGACATGAATTTTCATAAAAAAAATTAACAAAATTTCACAAAAATTCTATAGAAACACACACACAAATAAAACATTCATCACACAACTCTTGGAAAATATGAACTTTTCCTCAATAGGAACAATAATTTTGAAATAGATTTTGTATTCCTTTTTGCACAAAAACATGAAACAAACTTTCACAAAAATTCTATAGAAACACACACAAATGAAACATTAATGACAAAACACAATTTTTGGAAAATATGAACTTTTCCTCAATAAGAACAATAATTTTGAAATAGAATTTGTATTCCTTTTTGCACAAAAACTATACAAAAAAACATGAAACAAGCTTTCTCAAAACTTCTATAAAAACACACATACACACACACAAATAAAACATTCATCACACTACACAACTCTTGGAAAGTATGAACTTTTCCTCGATAAGAATTATAATAAATTAAAAATATATTTCCATTCCATTTAGAGCGAGCAGGATAATGAGTTTGTAAATAATTCTATTTTCAACGTATTCGTATTAAATACGTTTTTGTTCTGCTCACATTTCTCTGAATTAAATTGTCGTTTTGGAATTGATCAAGAAAAAACTTCAATGTATGATTGAAAATGAAGTATTGATATAATATATAATGAACTACAAAAGAATCTATACAAATTTTATCCACGTATTATCTTCTGTAGTAGATGAGAAACAAATTACATAATGTGAATGCTTTTTTCAGAATAGATTCATTAAACCAAAAAAACTGGCTTCAATAGCTAGGCCGTTCAATTTTATAATAATTTTATTCATTCACAATATTATTAAGCTATATTTTGAGGGATAACGTTCATACTTTTCTAAACACACAACAATTAGCCTAATGTTCCTTCCAAACTGATGTGAATGCTTTTTTCAGAGCTAAGATTCTTTAAACTAAAAAAAAAACTGGCTTCAAAAGCTAGGCCGTTTTACATTAGAATTGTATTCATTCACAATAAATATTATTAAGCTATATCATGTAGGATAACGTTCATACTTTTCTAAACACACAGCAATTAGCTTAATATTCCTTCCAAACTGATGTGAATGCTTTTTTCAGAACTAAGATTCATTAAACAAAAAAAAACTGGCTTCAAAAGCTAGGCCGTTTTACATTAGAATTTTATTCATTCACAATATTATTAAGCTATATTTTGTAGGATAACGTTCATACTTTTCTAAACACACAACAATTAGCTTAATATTCTTTCCAAATTGATCCCAATACTTTTTTTTGATAATGAAGGAGAAAAAAGTAGTTGTAAATCTGTATAATTTTCAAATTGAATAATGTTTCTAGAAGAAAAATGTAAATTTGAGAGTCTATTAAAATCGATTTTATTGTTGGTGTTGCTTATTTTGTTATTTTTTTGCACCTTTCGTGTTATTTTTGTGCTTAGTTGTTATGGAAACAGTCACTATATTTTCAGCATTTTTTCCTAGAAGTGTTTGGTTCCCATTGATTTTTGAAGTAGCAGATGTAGCAGTTTTTCATTTGGCTTTGGAAAATGGAATGATGCCTCCCTAGCTTACGCTATTAGCTGGTACCTATAAATTTTCCGCATTGAATAGACAAGATTGATTTCAATAGTTAGGCTAGGCGTACACCGGTTAGTCAAGACAAGTCAAGACGAGATTAGTCACATTTAGTCACAGTACTTCACATAGTTGCTTATTAAGCAACACACACCGATTAGTCATTGCATCGGTGTGTGCTGCTCCATAAGCAGCTATGTGAATTATTGTGACTAAATGTGACTAATTTCGTCTTCTCTTGTCTTGACTAACCGGTGTACGCCTAGCCTAAGAATAATATTTCAAACAATAGATAGACTAGCAAGTTCACATCCAAAATACCACTGATAGTTCTAGATTTTCTCAAAAGACTCATGATTTTTGTTGAGTGATTCCTAGAACTGTCTTCTCAACAGTCAAAAATCAAAATCAAAAACTTTATTGAGATCTTTACAACATAGTTACCGGTATAGCAGGATTCTTTTAAATTGTCAGAAAACACCTGATTGATGTACGCTAGTTCACTGTCGTTAAATCAGCTGTTTTCTGACAAAATGAAAGTTTCAAATATTACAAAATCTATTCACCAGCAAGGAAACATCCTAAGCGGAGGTAAGAGTTGTAAATAAATGAAAACCTTAATGAACTGCCAAGAAAAAATAATTAAGAAATTTCATATTAATACTAATTAGAGAAAATAGAGAGAGAGCACTAAAAGGAGGAAAGAGGAAGAGAAGAAGAAAGAGAAGAGAGATGTCAAACATTTTATTAAAACATGAATCATTCGAAAAGTTTTTCCTCAATTCTACTGGACATTATCCATTCAATAATTTTATTTTTAACTCTTCTATCTAGTTTCCTATTTCTATTTTCAATGAAATTGTTTAGAATCTAATCGATCAGTTTATTTCATATTTAAGTTTAAAAGTATAATATATTGTCTCCTGCACACATCCAGATCTATTCTAATATTTTCATATATATTAATTTATTTATTTATCTATTCTCAATCTCTTTGGAGACAACAGGTCGAAACCCACAACTGCCTCCATTATTTCTGGAGGGTCGTGAATTGAGGTGCGATCCACGCAATTGAAATAGGTTTTATCATTTTTAATGAAAATAATTGTAGGTTTTCAACATGTAAATGACAGACTGTCAACACCTTAAAGTCATTGAATTTAACAAATATTCTGTTGGATATACTCAAGGTCTAACTACTAACAGTATAATGGTTTTTATAAGGTTTTTTCGACCAATGGAAAGTTTACTAAAATAAGAATTTAATGCTTATTATACCTTTAGCTATGTTGGGTTGCAACAAGCAAGATCAATTTTAATCCAGGATCAGTACAATGCTAATCAAATGCGATCAGCTGATTCAAAATATTCAATCCTGGTTGGTGCAACCTTAGACCATGTATAGAATAGACACGGTCTTCCCTATCTTCACATAAGAAGTCTTTGAAGCAAACATCTCTACTGTTCTTGCCCCTAAGAGAGAGTGAGAGCGAGTGAACTGTGCGAGAGAGACAAGATTATATCAGCTGTTGAGATACTTTAATCTATGACTACACTAAATTCCAGGGCCGTCGCATGGTTTATTGGTGCCCGGGGTGAGATGTCAGGCGCCCTTCCATGTATAGCGCTACTGTTAGTGTAGCCTATAATACGAAAGCAAAGAACGCTCGTATAGTTGTGACTTGTGGTCTTGCCCCAAGAACGCTCGTATAGTTTCGACTATAATGATTTGCCCCTAATCAGCCAATTCATGTTTGCTTCAACATTTATAGCATAGGCCGTGTCTATTCTATACATGGTCTCTAAGATTGAATCTATTGTGGGTTTATACCGTACCTCACTTATATAAAAATCGGTAAATATGAGGATTCTCTAGAGGCGGGGGGGGGGGGGGTCAGAAGCTCCTTAATGGTAGAATAAAAAATGCAAGATTTCATTATGTAATTTATTATTGCAGAAAATGAATTATGATATCATCGTAATCTTCTAAATGGTACGGTAGAGCTTAGTATGGCAACTGGTTGTATAGCAGGATTCTTTTAACTTGTCAGAAAACATATGATCGATGAGCATATGATCACAATACTTAACCTACAAAAATGCTGAATCTCGCAGATTATTGAAAAGGTCTTTTAAAAAGTTATTCTTTGAAAGGTCTTCTTTAGAAAGGTTTTTTAAAGACTTTAAAGGTCTTCAAGACTTTTAAGTCTTTTGATTATTGTGTGGAAGTCACTGTTTAATTATTACCAAAACAGCTGATTTCTGACAAGTTAAATGGATCGTGCTATATAGCAGGATGCTTTTAACTTGTCAGAAAACATATGATCGACGAGCATATGATCACAATACTTAACCTACAAATGCTGAATCTCGCAGATTATTGAAAAGGTCTTTTAAAAAGTTATTCTTTGAAAGGTCTTCTTTAGAAAGGTTTTTTAAAGACTTTAAAGGTTTTTAAGACTTTCAAGGTCTTTAAGACTTTAAGGGCCGGTTCATGAGCTCGGGATTTAGTCAAGTCCTAGACTAAAAAGGGTGGCTACCGTAGCATCAACAAACGTTTTTCTCGACAGGTTAGTGGGTTAGCAGCATAGTGAGCCCTTAGTACATAGTGTCGAGGCTAACGTTTGTCGATACTACGGTGGCCACCCGTTTTAGTCTAGGACTTGGCTAAATCCCGAGCTCATGAACCGGCCCTAAGTCTTTTGATTATTGTGTGGAAGTCACTGTTTAATTATTACCAAAACAGCTGATTTCTGACAAGTTAAATGGATCGTGCTATACTCATGATGAGCAACCCATGAACCTCTCTATTGAAGAACCAGTTTTTCCCCCAGCTCAATTCTTTGTTTATTCATCACCATCATCATCACTATCATCATCATCAAATCCGAAACCAGAGTAGTCTCTATCTGCATTTGTGTAATCATCAGTAATTGGTTGAACCGGAGACTTTACCGAGGTAACTACTGTTCCAGTTATTGTTGCTATCAAGAAGTTTAACACAAACACTGCGATCAGAATTGTTAGTGTGCGACTTTCCTGCAATATTATTCAAAAATAAAACAATACAGTATTAGAACCAGATAGAAATATTAGATGACAAGGATAGAATGATAAGAGGATCAGATAACCAATGTATAATCAGATTCATTTAATTTGATAAATCTGTCTTATCAAGATTCTGATTCAGATTCTGTCTTATTAAGATAAGTATAAATTTAGAAGCTAACTAGTAGTTCTGTGAATAGTAGGCTATAGACCTCGCGAAAAAACAATGCTAGCTGAAATCTGTCAATGCGTTTAGCCATAAATTTGCTGGTTTCTTGTCCACGTGTACAGAATTGGTCCTGTCAACTGTGTCGAGAGAAATGTTGTCAGGCGCCCCCCAAAATACGTTATGTACATCTATTTTTTTATATTCTATATTTTTCTATTTTTTAATTTTTATTTCATTTTTTTATTTTTCATTATTTATTTTATTTTATAGTTATTTATTTTTTAAACATACGCGACGTCCCACAAGCCGCCGCTTTCGCGGCGCCCCTCTGACTGCGGCGCTCGGGGCGGGCGCCCCTCTTACTGCGACGCCCGGGGCCCTGACTACAGCGAAAAAATCTTATTCTGACCCAGCTGATGATCATTCCATAATAATATTATGGAATGATATCAAATGGAATGTTTGTATTCAATTCAAAATAAATCCTATCACGTGTTCCATATAGCTATATTCCATACAGCCATTCTCTTTCCCTTCTATTTCGTCCTTAAAATGCAAAATAAAGAAAAACTTACATATATACCGTCGCGCAGTCTCAAAATGAACATTCCTGCCAAATCTTATTGAAATCTGTCAATGCGTTTAGCCGTAAACACACACACAGACGAAAGCCAATCAACTTGAAACAAGACTTCACTTCGTTCAGACTGAGCTTCGCTCGGTCAATAATTAGCTTCTAAATTTATACTTATCTTATGTCTTATAATATGTAATTCCATAAATGAAATTTTATGATAATTCAGTAATTTCTTTGAATCCAGCCTGCTTAGGCATTTTAATGACTGTAAAATATGACCCTTTGCAAATGTAAGTTTGATACCTCTGATAATGCAAAGCGTCAAATTAAATGAATCCGAGTGTAATTAGAATACAAAGTAAAAACCTTGGTGTGACACTCTGTATAAGATTAAGATACTTTTGCCTGGTTGTTCGTACGTCTATTAAATTTAACCGGGCGATAAATTGAGGACAGCAACATAGTGGGATCGACGACAAACTGAACTAATTTGAAATTAAAAATCCAAGTCGAATAGTGTTACCAGAACAATATATTTTAGCTAAATAACTTTAGTAAAATCAACTGCATTAACATTCTCTAATAAATTACATGTTCATTCGAAACGAACTAGCTCCGAAAATTGCATTAAGCCACAATTTTACAGACTTTTTGTTGGTAAAACTGAAACTTGTACTTTCCCAACTGATAAAATTTTAACCGCAAGTTAAAATATTTATCTGATGTCTATGTAAAAAAATTTAACCGCTGGAAAACTTTAGTCCCTCAATCAGCACCGATTAATTTAACCCTGTTTTTAACGGAGTAGAAATGTTTCAACAATTTGAAATGTGTCTACAACCAGATGATATTTGAAAAAAATATGCCATTAGTATTTTTCACTACCAGATACCTTCTGCCTCATTGATAAAAACTCGGCGAGCAATTTATAAATTTTGTCTACAGAATATTATTTTGTAATAACATCCAATAAAAATGATGAGTAATGTAGTTTTTCAAATAAAATCAATGCAATTCAAGGCTTTCCAACACTATTTTGTCTCAATTCTTCATTTCAAGTTAGTTCAGTTTGTCGTCGATCCCATTATGTTGCGTCCCCGATTTATCGCCCGGTTAAATTTAATAGACGTACGAACAACCAGGCATTTGAGTTACTATAGCTGATCTATTTGTTTAGCTAGCCTGAGATTGCTATTTTCTACGAAATTTTATCGTACGAATGGAAATGTTACGAAAGGAAAGTTCATAGATACGCCTTAAAACCCTAGCTTTCAATTACGCACTTTTAAATGGATTTTTGTTTTCAAAAAATTGAAATTTCTTGGAACATCACTTCAACAGATAGGCTAACTTCCTCAGATTTGGTATAGTCCGATTCACGTCAAGAAGTCAGCATTGTTTATATGAGGAGCATTGATGCCAAGTTTCATTGAGAGAGAAAGAGAAAACTGCACCAAACGTGTTTGTTGGGACTGTGTGCGACAACAATGCACAGTGTGGCAACTATGCACAGTGCGAATAGGATAGAGACATCAGCAACTGCCTTGTGCTGAACAAGGATAGCAAACTCCCATCTAAGCAATGCTGACTTCTTGACGTGAATCGCACTATAGGCTACTCACCATTTTGCTGCACTGACTTGTTGAAAATGATGCTGAATTCAAGGATCGTTCGAAGGGGTTTTCAGGTTTCACCTAATACCACCTGAATGAGGTCTACCGTTTTTATACCAGAATTATACCACGTAATATGTCTGTAACACACTTGAATAATCATTGGAACAATACCGAAAATGATGTGACGAGTATTTACTACGCTACTCAAATTATTATTGCCTATTGTAATAGATACTATTAACCTATTCCATCACCAACATAATAGTAAAACCTTCATTTCAAAATGTTGACACTATGTAGGCCTATCATCACAGATATTGCGTCTTTCTCGTACAACACCGCATTTGTTTGTATAGTGAAAGTTTTTTAATTTGGCGGATATATGATTGTTGAGAGATATAAGACTCCATTATGTTTGTTTAGAAAGAATAGAATAGAAATTTGACTTTATTTCTGCATTAACATAATACAAGCATGTAAAAAGTGAAGAAAAGTAAGCGTAAAGAAGCGTGTTTCCCCAATAATTGTAAACAGCTGCTTCATACGCCAAATTAAAAAAAAAATACTATAATAATTTCATTGCTACTACTATGTACTACTATTATGTACTATTTCAGTACATAACTACTGTAGGCCTATAAGCAAAACTTGAAATAGTCTCTGCCACGGATAGTAAATAAATAAATAAATCAATTTATTTATTCATGTTAAAACATACAAATAGAGTTGAGTTTAAGAATATTTGGATATTTATACAAGTTATACAAGTTACTATGTAAAATAATAATATAAAATATAGTTCAATTTAGATGATTGTAATCAGACAGAATGAAGTTCATTTAATTGGAAAATACACTACGCATTAGATATAGACCCGAAACAAACATCAATAACAAATTGTATCCTACCCAAGATCACAAATCATATTTCTTATTTCTAGGGCGTTTACAACATAAAGAAAAACTCTATTTTCTCTTCTGTCAGAAGATTCTCCTTATTGGAATAACTGGAATGTATCACTATTCACATAGAGTCATAAAATTTTAAATGTAAGTGAGAAGTAAATATCCCACATTGAATTCGATATACATTATTAATCAAAGTAATATGAAATGCCATAATGGATAATAATAATCATTATCGTTAAGAAAAATATCCAGAAAGCTGGAACTAAGACCAAACAGTGAAGAGGGACTATTCGAAACAAGACTACTGTATTACATTACAAAGTTGTAGTAGCTAGACTAAGTCACTCTTTGAAATTCAACAAGCCGTCTGATTGGCCAATGGTTTGAACAGTCGCCATTTTACGATTCTAACCAATCAGGAGCCAGCTGTAAGAAAAAGTCACATGACACCTGACGTTCATGAGCCTCTAGCTTCTGATTGGTCGAAATCGTAAACCGGTGTTACTTCAGCTTCTTGGCCAATCAGACGGCTCTTAGAACTTTTGATCGGAAGACGGCAGTACAGTGACATTAATTTATTTTGACGCTTGGCATTGGATAGATAGATAATGAGATATCAGTTATTGACGTTGCTGATGACCGTAGAGTACGATGGCAAAGAAATAATATCTATCTATCTATCTATATATAATGCCAAGCGTCAAATAAAATGAATTTGATTTTACGTAAGATTTCTAGTTTATGCTACAGATATTCAAAAAAGTTTGAACAATAATGTAGACTACATCTGCGTTAAAATCAATATTGCTAAATAAATATCACTATCAACTATTAATTATCAGTCACTCTAGTAAAGCAGGTATTACAATCGAGTATTGCTAGACCTACATAGAATGATAGTTCATTATAATACAGTATAAGCATAATAATCGTAATAAAGCATTGTTCACATTATGTAGCAGAACTTGCTACGGTATGCAACATTTAGCAGAAGTTGTAAAACTTTTGATAAAAAATAATGATTCAGCACTCTCTAGGTTTATAGTGCGTTATATACACTGAACGATTTATATAATATATGTTTTCGTTTTGATTTGAACGAAATAACAGAATCTGATACAAATAAATTCTAGGAAATGTTACCTAGAACATTGCTACAAGTAGAAGATTCATAGTTTGAATTCATTTCCAAATTTCCAACATCGGAATAAAAACGTTATTAGCACCAAGTTATAAGCGTAGCAAATGCTACGTATTGCAAAACTCGCTACATGAACACTTCAGAAGTAGTTCTGAATACAATACAGAAGTATTCTGCATTCAGTGGTAATGCTAATGCAGTCATGTGTAATTAATGTATTTGATCAGAGATAAGCCTAAATATAAAAATGAGCATAGGCTATTAGTTTTAAAATGTTTTAATAATCAAAGAGTTTAAAAATCGGTTCAATTTAATTAGAAGAAAATTAATAGTTCTTCTATTCATATAATTATTTATTTGAAACTACTTTGTCATAGTATATCATCAATACAATTTATTTTTATACTATTCTATCTCTGGATCGTACTTAATCTACAACATGTAGCCTATCACTGTATTTTAGACAGTTCCAGTTTCAAATCAAGAATGATCTTGCAACAATTATTAATTTTCAATAATACTTGGCATTAATTTTTTTTTGCTGTGGTGATGCCCACAAAATTCTTGGCTTGTGCAATGGGAAGGATGATAAAGAGAGATAAATGCTTCAGCTTTAGGGAGGTTCCGAACCACCGGGAAACAATTTTAATTCTCATGAATGAATTTAATACTGGAATTCATAATAATTTATTCAGCGTAATTTATTTTTTATACTATTTTATGTGTGGTATCATGCATACTCAAATTCAAATGTATTCTCAATCCATTACAAAGAAAATACATACACAAATTAACTAAACTAACAAACGTAAGCATGATATTACAATTAAAAAGGAGATAACACAATAATTCAATGGAAAAAGACATTATACCCACAAGAGATAGCAAACTATATCTACAACATATTATGTCACTTGTATTTTAGGCAGTTTCTAGTTTTCAAATAATGAAATAATCTTGCAAAAAGACGTACCATATTCATTTTCAATAAGACTTTAAATTAATCATGAATTCTCTGTGTTGTAGTGAAGGTGACATTGTGGTAGTTATAGCAGGATCCTTTTAACTTGTCAGAAAACATATGCTTCAAAGAGCAATATCACAATACTTAACCTACAAATGCTGAATCTCGTAGATTATTGAAAAGGTCTTTTAAAAAGTTATTCTTTGAAAGGTTTTTTTTTAAAAGGGTCTTTTAAAGACTTTAAAGGTCTTTAAGACTTTTAAGCCTTTTGATTATTGTGTCGAAATCACTGTTTAATTATTACCGAAACAGCTGATTTCTGACAAGTTAAAAGGATCCTGCTATATCCATACTGAATAAAAAGGCTTGAAGTAAGCTAGATTTAAGCTCCTCCCATGATGGGCGGTTTCTACAACGCCCATTCTTCCGGTTTCTATGACGTTTGTAGAGACCGCCCATTGTGGGAGGAGCTTACATCTAGGCCAATGGCAGGCGTTCACCTTGATTGGCCGTTCAACTCCCAATCACAGCGCTCGGTCACGAGTGTAAATTCTGCTGAGCTGTATTTTAGTTTTAGTTTAACAGAGATTGATACTGGTGTTACAACCGAAACTGGTATCTCGTTGTTTTATTAAATATATATGTGGTTTTGACAACTTCAAGCCTTTTTATTCATATGGACAAGTAATAGTATATAGAAAGACAGCAAATTATCTGTCTTACATTCAAAATAACATGACTGCATGTGCATAGTTAAGTGAAACCAATAATACAACTAATTATATTATTGTATGTGAGCCTACTGGTAGTAGACGTCCAATCAGATTCATAGGTATTCACTTTTAATTTAGAAAGTTTCATTTATCAAATTGAGATTTATCTTTCAACAACATGTACCGCATTAATTTTTAATTACAAAACTTGAAATTAGGATACGTGTACCATATTCATTTTCAATAATACTTGAAATCAATAACAAATTTATTAATCTAATGAACTTAATACCGGAATTCATAATAATGATTTTTGAAATCTGTTTTCAGATGACCTGATTGTTGAGAAGGAGCGTTACAAGTTCATCTCTGAAGAAATGGGACAAACTCTTGCCGACCTCTCGACTTATTAAAGCTGAGCTTACTTTCGATAAGAGGTTGAAGGAGCCTCTCTCAACCAGATTCGAGACTAGAATAAGGCCTCTCGAAATCGATTGTTACAAGTGTTAAGCCTCGACAATGCTTCAAAGAACTTATGCACATTTCTCGTGTTTGATACCTAGATTGCCAGACGTTTTTAACTCTTGAAAAATTCTTTTTTTAGGATTAGAAATCTTATGAATGGTCAGTAGAGCGTAGATGGGCCAAAATTTCTTGGCACATAGCCAGAACCGGTCAAGCTATGGCGAGGGGGGTAGAGCTGGTACTTTTCTGAAAATATTAGGCTAGGCGTACACCGCTTAGTCAAGATGACAAGAATGAAGCAACACACACCGATGCAATGACCAATCGGTGTGTCTGACTAAACGTGACTAATCTCATCTTATCTTGTCTTGACTAACTGGTGTACGCCTAGCCTTTGGCTACTACACGCACCGATCTGCTGAGAGCATAATCACAGTTAGGGGGATTTGGGGCCGCTTTCCCCAACGCTGCTTATCCAACATTTGGCTTAAGCCTCATTCGGAGAATAGGAAAACTATAGAAAAAAATAAATATTGAGCGTAAGGCTAGGCGTACACAGGTTAGTCAAGAAGTGACAAGGTTAGTCACGTTTAGTCACAGTAATCCACATAGTTGCTTATGAAGCAGCACACACTGATGCAATGACTAATCGGTGTGTGTTACTTCATAAGCAACTATGTGAAGTACTGTGACTAAACGTGACTTTCGTCTTGTCTTGACTAACCGGTGTACGCCCAGCCTTAGCTGTTAGCAGCGTTGGGGAAAGCGGCCCTTAAAGATTTAAGATTTAAAGCATCAGGCAATGTTTTTAATGCGGTTAGTAGTAGACAGCTGCCAAGTGCCAAGGAAGTTTTGTCAATGCAAGATTCTGAAATGTTCGTAGTAGGGATGGGTATCGATACATCGATGAATAAAAACATCGATATTCATCTCCCAAACATCGATGTTTTCTAGACGATGTTTAGAGAGATGTTTTTCCTAAATTAAAAAATTTCCCAAATTGGTTCTTAATTTTGGTTGTTTTATACCTTCAAACTGAATTTTGAAGATATTGAAATAAACTGCTATTAAAATAATTCATTTCTATTCTACTTTCTTTTAAGTTGAATTAGGCTTAAGTTCCAGTATAAGCAGTAAGTAGCACAATCACTAGACAGAGTAGCAGTAAAGTGAAAGTCATTTGTCGTCTAAACTCTGGAAATTTTGATCTTAAATAGTAACTCACTCACTCATTTACTGAGCTACTACTTAAATAATGTGAGTGAACATATATTTTCTGGTCAATCAATATCAATTTACAAAATTCATCAAGTATTATTTTAAAAATTGTGCAAATAATAAGATATTATCAGAGACAATGCAACGGTTCAGTGGCAGCACAAACCCCTCCCCCGGTAGTAAATAAATTAAAAAAATATTTGAAAGCATCAATGTTTAAAAACATCGATGTTTCTCTATCGATACCCATTCCTAGTTCGTAATTGTAGATGATTATCTCGCTTGTGATTTAAAATTAAAATTTCAAGTCCCATGTTGATGATTGAATCATCATCATCATCATCAGCCCGGTTTTCATTAGTAGAGTTTGTGGTAGAGTAACTAGCATACTAACTCTACCGTACTAACTCGACTCTACTTACTTGGTACTTAAAAACAAATACTCTACCATCACTCTTCTCTACTATGAACGTTTTCATTGGGAGAGTTCACAAGATAGTAATCGCCCAGGGAACTCTACCACCAGTGGCGTAACTAACGCCAATGCAACCAATGCGGTGCATTGGGGCGCAGGTCTTCAGGGGGCGCAGGCCTTAGGGAAGCGAAAAAAACAGATAGGCTATTCTGGAAAATTTTTAGGAAAAAAAAAACGTTGGAGCAAAACTTTATCCCTGTATCTACCAAAAATAAATTACTAACGATTTCCGCTTAACCGAGGCTATCCTATAGCAAGATTACTAGACAAAGATTACTTTGTCTAGTAATCTTGATCCTATAGAATGAGTTTTATAAATTTTAAAGCAAAAGCAACACCCACAAACTAACGATTCAATTACTGCAACTCCAATACGCGCTGAAATTGTGTTGAAAACTACTGTAAATGTCGGCAATTACGGTTTTCTGACTAACAACTTGTAAAGTTAGCCTTGAGTTTTGTAACAAATATGAATCTGATGTGACTCATGCTTTGGTTATGAAGTAATTTGCTTCAGAAATGTAGTTAAAGACGATATCAAAAGTAATAAAATGGGCAAAATCAGCCAGTTGATCGATTATCTATTGATTAGGAATAAGTTTATTTTACAAGTATGCCATTCATAATGTTTCTTACATTACCCGTAACTGTCAAAGTAGTGAGAGGTCTTTTTCTAAACATAAACCCCCCACCCCGAAAAATTATTTTTCTAAACATATCCTAATAAAGAAATACTATGTCCAATACTAGACTGTGTGATCTTAGTGTGATTCATGGGCGTATATAGAGGGGCCTCCCCCGAGATTATCAAAAATTGAGATTTATTTTTTGCGTGTGTGATATGGAAGATCCATCCTTGTTTCTCTTTACAAAATGACTAATCTAAAAACTTTCAAATGACACTGACTCAATTCAATTAAGTAAAATAACTTTCAAGTGCTGTAAAAATATTATTTTCAACTTATGGTATAAGATTGCTCCAATCGTTTCACCTTGGTGGAGAGCATCATCAGACTACACAAACAGCATTCTCTTTATATTTTTTATTTGTAAAATGAATAGATGAGTTATAGGTGATTTACCTGTATTCAGACTCATGAGCTTTATGAAACAGGCCCCCGTTCTCAGCAAGTTCATTATAGATAAGTGAGACTGCATGTAGTCAAGTGTTACATTCACTATATTTTTCAATAAGTACGGTAGGCCTACTCCAAATTTCTTGAAATAAGACGATGTTACTGAGATTTCATCCTTTAGATGTAGAAAAGTTAGCAAGACGGTTGCTACAAACAAAGAGCCTTAGGGGCTTTGTCAGGGAATAGGAATTAACGTACAGTGTTGTCACTATGAGCTGTAGGCAGCTCTTTGACTAAGAATTCATTATTTAGTAAAATTAATCAGATTTTAAGAAAAGGAACATGGACATTATGCGTCTACGAATAGGGGCGCACGGGGAATACTTGCATTGGGGCGCAGTCAGACTAGTTACGCCACTGTCCACCACTAACTCTACTAATGAAAACCAGGCTTTAGTTCATTACAATGATAATTGATAATGTTTTCAATGCAATTATTTCTAATTATAATGAATGCCGTTTGTGGTTGTAACTTGAATAATATTCTTTGTCACATGCTGTTGTAATGTTTTAAGCGATGGAAAGATTCTAGCTTACTGTGTATTTGATAAGTGCTTGATGATTAAATACGCATTTCAATACTTCAATACTTGTCACTCATTTATTGAATGGTGTAGTTCAATTCTCCAACACTGTGGAAACTTCATTGTATTGCTGCCTTTTTGGTAGACTGAGCCCCTGCGCCCACTTCGCAACTGCTATCTGATTTCAGTCAGCAACCGAATGTTGCCAGATGACATTTGGCTGTTTTTCGGGTAATCTAACCTATCAGCCAAAGTCATCTGGCAACGCTGGGTTGCTGACTGAAATCAGATAGCTTTACTCTCAATTTAGGCTATAAATCATCGGTTAAAATGGTGTTCTTAAGATTCAAGATGTTTGGAAACTGTTACAAGGTGTATTTCTATTGGCCAACATAACAGAATGGTGACTTGCTGAAATACTGAGCTGTGATTGGTCAGTGGGAGGGGGATTGTCACGCCTACTTTTAACACTAGGTGTAGTTAATGGTGGCTGCAGTTAGTTCAAGAATTCACCGCTAGATAGTGGCACCAACAGGGTTCCAGACTTGAAATGGCTGCCGGTCAGCTGATATTGGAATACTGTTCTGTGATTGGTCGGTAGGAGAGGGATAGTCACGCCTACTTTTAACACTGGGCGGAGCTGAATGGTGACTATATTAATTTAGTTCGAGAATTCACCGCTAGGTAGTGGCACCTACAGAGTTCCAGACTTGAAATGATAATTATCTGATGAGCTTGTCATCATGAAAAACACAGGACTAGTCCTAGCAGGACAAGCAGGACTAGGGCTGAGATGACTAGGACGACTTGACACACACAGGTTTTTTAAACCCATGTGACACCAAATTTATTGTATTAAAAAATTTTTGTACTGTGTAATTTTTTCAATAAAATTTCTGATTTCTGACTAGCAGGACTAGGACTGAGATGACTGAGATTGTGTGTAGAAATAATGAGCTAATGAAGGTCACAGCTAATGAATGAGCTAATGAATCACATCGCAGTTTAATGATTCATTCAAGTTGTTTATTATTCAATTATTACTCAATTATTTATTATATCCTATTTCAATTATCCTGCTATTATCAATTATATCCTATTGTATGGAGTCATGTAATACAGTAATTAATACAGTAATTGATAATAATAAAATTGATAATTGAATACAGTAATTAATAATAATAATAATTCCGTGTAACCTGGCTGGCTGATATTCAATTATCAAATTGATAATTTGAATACAGTAATTAATAATAATAATAATTCCGTGTAACCTGGCTGGCTCAGGTATGGTGTCAGAGTTTTCAGGTCACTCCTGATCAGTTCAGGGTCTCTGACGTGACTTAACGACTGTTTTTTAGGCAGCCGGGACCGACGGCTTAGCGTGTCCTCCGAAACACGAGGAGTGGCTCGAGCTAAAATCTCACGGTCTGACCTGGGTAATACAGTAATTAATTAGATAGCATAACTATTCTATTGATGTGTTTTCATAGTAATTTTTAGAAAAGTAGTGAAGGAGATATTGTGGTAGTTATCCATAAAATATAGTCAAGTTCGAATCTTTTTATTCATTATAGTAATTATTTGAGTGAATCAATGGGAATAAATTGCTCTCAGGGGTATCAATATTATTTTATTCCTTAATACACTCACAATCTGAATAGCCTAAAAGTACACAGTATAATATTAACAAATTAACATAATATTTTTATTGTTTCCATTGAATAGCAATTGCATATTGCTGAATAAGTGTTGGAAATTGCAATAAAATAAATGATTGAATAAATAGATGAATAATAGGAAATAAAATCGTATAAGCAAATGAGGTTCCAAGTTCAAAATCTGATTTTCTGAAAGTACGGTACATAACATGATCCTTGGTTTGCTTAAGTCTTGTGTTGATGGGATACGTGAAACTCAACTCTATTCCATCACCAATTTTCCAGCTGAAAATAAAAATATTCATGAAATTAATTCCTTGAAAAGTTATTGATTAACTTGCTTTTGTGACATTAATGCTGGGTTTCACCAACCTTGGTCAAATAGAATTTGACCATGTTCAAAAAAAGGCCATGTCACACATGGTAGAAGATTGTTGCAAAGGAACGGAAACTCCAGCTGATCTTTTATAATGAATTTCAAGTGATTGGAACTCTCATACATAAACAGCTGGATAAAATGCTAATACAGCAATGCATCAATGTACACAGATCAATTTTCTGCGGCAACTTCAAAATTGCCGGTCAAATTTTCACATAGTGTAATAATAACCTTTTCACCTGTTGATGCGTTTGAACATCGTTAAATATTTGACCAATGTCGATGAAACCCGGCATAAGTGCCGTTTTCCACAACGCTGCTAAGCAATACATCTGGCTTACAAGCCTCATTTGGAGAATAGTAAAAGTATAGCACGATCCATTTAACATGTCAGAAATCAGGTGTTTTGGTAATAATTAAACAGTGACTTCGACACAATAATCAAAAGGATTAAAAGTCTTAAAGATCTTTAAAGTCTTTAAAATACCTTTTTAAAGGAGACCTTTTAAAGAATAACTTTTTAAAATACCTTTTCAATAATCTGCGAGATTCAGCATTTGTAGGTTAAGTATTGTGATCATATGCTCGTCGATCATATGTTTTCTGACAAGTTAAACGGATCCTGCTGTATAGAAAAGAAATTGAGCGTCAGCTGTTATTACTTAAGCAGCGTTGGGGGAAGCGGCCCTAAGGCTAGGCGTACACCGGTTAGTCAAGACAAGACAAGACGAGATTAATCACGTTTAGTCACAGTACTTCACATAGTTGCTTATGAAGCAACACACACCGATTAGTCATTACATTAGTGTGTGCTGCCTCTTAAGCAACTACGTGAATTACTGTGACTAAACGTGACTAATCTCGACTTGTCTTGTCTTGACTAACCGGTGTACGCCTAGCCTAAGGGTGGGTTTATGAGCTTGGGATTTACTAGTCCACCTAGTTTATCTTTTAGACTCGAGGTGGTCAGTTGTTGGAATCATATACCCAACTTTTAAACCTCGGGTTTAAAATCACCTGCAATCATATTGCTCTTTTACGCCTGGGGCTTGCTAATCTCGAGCTCATAAACCCGATTTTTAACACTCGGCGCAAAATCTGGTTTTTAGCCTTGAAATAGAGATAAACCCGAGCCCATAAACCGCCCCGAAGGGTCCTTAATATATGCGTTTTTGTACGGATGAAAAAGAAACGCACCATTTCTAAATACATTGGAACAAATGAGCGCTTTCATGTACTACCGTGCCTCTCACTTGCTTCAATGTATTTAGAAACAGTGGGTTATGGTTATCGTCCCTACGAAAGTAAAACGCATGCATAAAAGTACCTTGATGGGATAAAACCATTCATAGAATTCTGATTCTGCAATTCTCATTCAATCATTTACAAAGGAGAGTAGGCCTACAACAGACCTAAGCCTTAAACGAATATGTAGCGTTTCGACCGACACCCAAATTCTTGGAAATTAGTAGCGTTTCGTCCGACTGGTTTTCACGCTTCTGTGCGTATTACCAACGAGTAGCGTTTTGTCCGACTTTTGAGTCTTCTAGCTGACTTCAGAAACCCTTCTATCACTGGCTAATTACTGTTGTGAATAATCAGTATCAAATAAAATGTAAAATCTGCTTCTTCAGATTCAATATATAGCTGCAATATAGTTGGCTATTTGTATTGCTTCATGTGGATTATTTCTATCAAAGCCACTGATTCGAAGTCAAAGCCTATTTATTTGGATGTTATTACAAGTTTTCCTCCCTATAAAACTGTATCCAGAAGAAGCTCATATAGAAATTTATGCCAATTCATATAACATTGGTAGAAGTTGAATCAATCCAATAATAGCAATGAATTGTGGATGAGTACATTTTAAAAATGGTAGCTCGGATGAAGTAATTAAATCTACTTTCGACTTCACTTTGGGGTAGAACACCTCTGATATCTAGACGGCTGGATAATGAAGTTGTAACTTGAATGACCCAGTAACTGCTGCCATCTTACAACAGAATTCAGAACTAGCTGCGTTGAGCATTACCGACCAATCAGGGGAGAGAGGCAATTAGGAATACGACAATACATTAAATGCATTGTAAATGCTTATTCCCAATCTTTTCTCATGTCAAATATCACGTTTTTCTTCACAAAAATTCCGCGTGAGCGCTCGGGTCGATTTCATTATCCTCACCACCTACGTGCACACAGGGAATAGAAAGTCGAGTGAGTTGAAATTGGTAAGGCTAGGCGTACACCGGTTAGTCAAGACAAGACAAGACGAGATTAGTCACGTTTAGTCACAGTAATTTACATGGTTGCTTATGAAGCAGCACACACCGATGCAATGACTAATCGGTGTGTGTTGCTTCATAAGCAACTATGTAAAGTACTGTGACTAAACGTGACTAATCTCGTCGTCTTGTCTAGACTAACCGGTGTACGCCTAGCCTTAGTGTTTTGTGATTGCTTACCAAATTTGAGCACATTGAAGTCAGTGGGATCCAAATACTTTTGCTCGATGATGCGAGCGGACAGAGTATTCAATCCGATTGAATGACGCAACACCTTCACTCCATCTTGATGAAAGACTTTTCTCACACCTGATTTACCTCTCACCTCATTCACTACTTTCAGAAAACTTTCCTGAAATGAAAAACGTCAATGATAATATGATTGGTTGATATTATCATTGTCAATTGACATAGGCTACTAGTAGTTCTGTGAACAGTAGACCTCGCAAAAAGCCATGCTAGCTGAAATCTGTCAATGCGTTTAGCCGTAAATTAGCTGTTTTCTTGTCCACGTGTACAGAATTGGTCCTGTCAACTGTGTCGAGAGAGATGTTGTCAGGCGCCCCCCAAAATACGTTATGTACATCTAATTAATTTTTTTATATTTTTCATTTTCTATTTTTTAATTTTTTAAATTTTCATTTTATTTTTTAGTTATTTATTTTTTTAACATACGTGACGTTCCACAAGCCACCGCTTTCGCGGCGCCCCTCTGACTGCGGCGCCCGGGGCCCTGACTACAGCGAAAAAATCTTATTCTGACCCAGCTGATGATCATTCCATAATATGACGATGTTTATATTCAATTCAAAATAAATCCTATCACGTGTTCCATACCTATTGTATCCATTCTCTTTTCCTTCTATTTTGTCCTTAAAATGCAAAATTTTAAAAAAAACCTTACATATACATCGTCGCGCAGTTTTAAAATGAGCATTCCTGCCAAATCTTATTGAAATCTGTCAATGCGTTTAGCCGTAAATGCGTTACAAACACACAAATCCACAAACAGACTAAAGCCAATCGACTTGAAACAAGACTTTGATCAGTCGTTTTCTGACAAAAACGGTTCTAGTGAGTGATCAGGCCAAGTTACAACTTGTTTTATTCAAACTATAATTGGAAATATTTATATAAATCTTGAAATTAAGTGTTGGCTCCCTTATGAACCTATGCATTGGGCTTGCCCCAATATGTCGCCTCAAGCTATCCACCAATAGAAAACAAGACCCGAGAAGGCCACACCACACTGTATCCTATATAGTTTCCATGACTGTAGTTTACTCAAAGCTCTGTGCCAGCTGATTGAGTGATTGATATATGTACAATAATAAACTTATATTAACTTATAATAAACTATCTTTTCAACTTTTAATGAGTATTACAATACATGAGAAATACTCACAGAATCTTTTGAACACTTATAGATCTTCGGTTTCTCTATATCAAAGTAATTCTCAATTGTTTTATCATCTAATGTGATCTTATCTGAACCCAGGTCAATGGTTATCTTTGGCATCAACGCTTTTCTGTCGTATTGTGTGATGTCCTCCATTTTGCACCTAGAAAAATAATTCAAATCAATAAATGTGTAATCAGATTCATTTAATTTGACGATTGGCGTTAGATAGATAGATATAAAGATATTATTTCTCTGCTATCGTACTCTACTACGGTCATCAGCAACGTCAAGAAATAAGAGGGGTATCACAATCTTGGATTTAGCCAGCTATTTGCTAACTCCTGCTATTCGCTAAAAAAATTGACAAATGAGAAAACATCTGATTGAATAGCAAGTAGCTGGACTTAGCTGTATAACTTCAACATCGTGAATACCCCCTACCTCTATCTATCTATCCATCTATCTAATGCCAAGCGTCAAATTAAATTAATCTGATTGGACGTCTACTACCAGTAGGCTCACATACAATAATATAATATTAGTTGTATTATTGGTTTCACTTTACTATGAACATGCACTATGCAGACATGTTATTTTGAATGTAAGAAACATAATTTGCTGTCTTCTTATAGTCTATTATTTGTCTATAATTTGCTGTCTTCTTATAGTCTATTATCTCTATCTGAATAAAAAGGCTTGAAGTTGTCAAAACCACATATTTAAGATACCGGCCTCGGTTGTTACACCATTATCAATCTCTGGTAAACCAAAACTAAAATACAAGTGCAGCAGAACTTTTACTCGTGACCGAGCGCTGTGATAGGGAGTAGAACGGCCAATCAAGGTGAACGCCTGCCATTGGCCTAGATACAAGCTCCTCCCCCAACGGGCGGTTTCTAGGAAAGCTATGACGTTTGTAGAAACCGCCCATTGTGGGAGGAGCTTGTATCTAGGCCAATGGCAGGCGTTCACCTTGATTGGCCGTTCAACTCCCAATCACAGCACTCGGTCACGAGTATAAATTCTGCTGCACTGTATTTTAGTTCCAACTAATGACTGTCCTAGAAACCGGGCATAAAGCTAGGCGTGCACCGGTTAGTCAAGACAAGACAAGACGAGATTAGTCACGTTTAGTCACATTACTTCACATAGTTGCTTATGATTGCATCGGTGTGTGCTGCTTCATAAGCAACTATGTGAATTACTGTGACTAAACGTGACTAATCTCGTCTTGTCTTGTCTTGACTAACCGGTGTACGCCTAGCCTTAGATTATAAGACTTTTCCCATTACAACAAGAGATAAGAAGTGGACGTATGCTTTCTGCCTACGGACAGCTGAGTGTAGGAGAATTACAGCAGGATCCGTTTAACTTGTCAGAAAACATATGATCGACGAGCATATGATCGACGAGCATATGATCACAATACTCAACCTACAAATGCTGAATCTCGCAGATTATAGAAAAGGTCTTCTGAAAAGTTATTCTTTAAAAGGTCTTCTTTAAAAAGGTTTTTTAAAGACTTTAAAGGTCTTTAAGACTTTTATGCCCGGTTTTTCAGTCACTCAATAGACAGTTTATGGATCCAATAGCACTCCAATTGATCCAATTATTGAATCAATAACCATGTGTTTTCAAATGCAAAAAAGTTATTGATTCAATAAGTTTATTGAACGTCTGAAAAACCGGGAATATATCCTTTTGAATATTGTGTCGAAGTCACTGTTTAATTATTACCAAAACAGCTGATTTCTGACAAGTTAAATGGATCGTGGTATATTTTGATAGGGTACTCACTTGAAAGTATCATCCTCAGACCCGATTTCTTTGGTCCACTTCTGACCGATATCAATAGACATCCCGACAAACGGCTGAAGTTTTGTCGTATGTTTGAACATTGGTGTGAATTCAATATTTTCAAGCGGCTCGTTTCCTTGACGGTCTGTTTGCCATTTTTCGAAATCTTTGTGCCAGCTCTTGTGTACCAGTACATGCTTGTTGTACTCTTCTGGCGATAATGCTCTGTGGGAAGGTTAAGAGTTGTTTGACGATAGTGTAACAAACCAATGACTTGGGCGGATTTAAGTGGGGCTTGGGGGGCTAAGCCACCCAAATTATTGTAGCAAATGTTATATAATAGTTTGTAGCTGAAAATTTAAGTCAGAAGCCACCCCCCCCCCCAGGTAATATCCTCTAACTCCGCCCATGCCAATGAATATCACAACCGATTTGCACAACAAAGGATGGGCAAAAATCTAACGTTTTCATGAAATCGGTGAAACGTTACATGGAAATCTCTCGGTCTTACATATTGATAATCTTAAAGCATGATCAGTTAAAGGAATTTTATTGCAAATTTAGATCTCTTATCTGTACTGCCAGTATAATCATTTATAGTCACGGCCTAGTCGTGTCTGACAATACCTATCAGATTACTGGCAATGCTACTGTATCGTAATTTATTTCTTTTTAATTTACTTCCAGCTATTAAACTATTGTCTATCTGTTATCTGTTTTCATAGTTAAGAATATTAATTTTTCTATATTAAGTTATATTTCTTTATTTATTTAGTTTATTATTTTCTTTATTTAGTTTGCTTCCGCATCGAAAGCTGTTCAATTTTGGACTCACTGCTGGCGAACAAGGGTCTCTTATGCCAGTAGTGCCATAGATCGAATGCACTTATGTCCATAAAGTGTATATTCTGTACTGTTTTGTTTATGGCAAATAAAATTTATTCTATTATTCTTATGTTCGAAGCTCATGGAGCAGACGATGTAGTTTATCCACAGCTGAGTTCATTTCCATTGGTTATCATTTCAAATTGCATTGTGGGCGCGAGACTTCAAATCAATCATATGCTTTTGAATTGGATTTTTCACTAGATTAATTCAAACTGAGATCCGATTTCTTTGTTGAATCACTTTACGTTTGGAAATAGAAGCCGCAATTACTATTGTGAACGGTATTTATACAATTAGGAATACGACAATACTTTAAATGAATTGTAAATGCTTATTCCCTATCCTTTCTCATGTTAAACTAACCTTTTTAGTTCACAAAAATTCCGCGTGAGCGCAGGTGTCGATTTTATTATCCCCACCACCTACGTGCACACAGCGAATAGTGATATCGCAGTGTGATCATTAGTGTGGGAAGGTCCATATAAAAGTTTGTTGGAACATTCTTTATTCCCTCCACCGCCATACTTTTGCCAATTTTTTGAATTCTGATATGGGATTACAGGAAAGCATGAACCCATTTACTCATTTTTAAATTATATTTTGAGAGATACAATATCAAAAATAACTTTTTTAACATTAAGAATAGTCTCTCTATACTAGGTATTGTTTTAAAAGCATAAAATTATGAATTATTACACTAACAAATGCAAATTATTGGAAGTAAGAAGTGAATCATTCAACAAAAAATATGATTTGCGTATCATTTTAATGCAAATGTTACGAGAATTGGAAAAAGTATGGTGGTTTTGACCGAGCTAACCAATCAAAAGTGAGGCGGATCACCCGAGAGGGTCTCTCCGCCAAAAAACCCATAAGCATAGTAATTGTAAACGTATTTCTCATATCTTTCTCGATTTTCGCCTGAAACGTACAAATTTATTACATTATTGAACCTATGAATTCAAAATTGATAATGAAAATGCGTTTTATTGCATTTGAATGTAACAGATTGCACCAATAACAGATATCGGATTAACCGCTACTCATTATCCGTTATTGCAATAAAATATCTATAATTAATTAATTATTTGATAAATAAGTTTATTTATTAATAATTTACCGATCATCCTCGACAGAAGTACCTTCTGCAAATTTGTCAATGCTCTTGTGATTGACATAGTTAACCACCCCATCTGAAAAGATTAGTATAAACATTAGATTAGTATCATTAGAAGAGATGAAGAGAATTCGATTAGATTTAGAAAAGAATTAGAAGAGAATAAGGCTAGGCGTACACCGGTTAGTCAAGACAAGACAAGACGAGATTAGTCACGTTTAGTCACAGTACTTCACATAGTTGCTTATGAAGCAGCACACACTGATGCAATGACTAATCGGTTTGTGTTGCTTCATAAGCAACTATGTGAATTACTGTGACTAAACGTGACTAATTTCGTCTTTTCTTGTCTTGACTAACCGGTGTACGCCTAGCCTTAGAAGTGAATAAGGCTAGGCGTACACCTGTTTGTCAAGACAAGACAAGATTTGCCAAGTTTAGTCACAATAATTCACATAGTTGCTTATGAAGCAGCACACACTGATGCAATGACTAATCGGTGTGTGTTGCTTCATAAGCAACTATGTGAAGTACTGTGACTAAACGTGACTAATCTCGTCTTGTCTTGTCTTGACTAACCGATGTACGCCTAGCCTCAAAAGACCATTGTTCTATTTCAATGTTCACCATATAGGTTGAGAAGCTGCTTAAAGCACACACTCATGAGTAACTACAGGCACAGATAAGGTACATTAAGGTACATTGAGGTACATTAAGGTACATTAAGGTAGATTAAGGTAGATTAAGGTAGATTTAGGTACATTCAGGTACAGGTACAGATAAGGTATAGCAGGATTATTTTAAATTGTCAGAAAACAGTTGATTGATGTAAGCTTGTTTACTGACGTAAAATCAGCTGTTTTATGACAATCCTGATAAGTTTGAACGATAAGTTTGACAAACTTATCGTTGCGTCTAGACCGGGCTTTAAAGACCTCTCAAAGAATAACTTTTCAAAAGACCTTTTCAATAATCTGCGAGATTCAGCATTTGTAAGTTAAGTATTGTGATCATATGCTCGTCGATCATATGTTTTATGACAAGTTAAATGGATCCTGCTATACCTTAACTGTGCTACAGGGCTTTTATCAGCTGCGATTTTGTTTTGTTCCGTCCCCGACTGTTTTAAAACAGGAACAGATTGAACTAGGACCGTGTTATAATATACAATCTGTACTGTAATGGGGTCACTACAGTACAAGTTTCAAATTCCATTTCGAAAAAGCTACTGTTCCGATTTCAATCATGAAACCGTAATGAATGCGTTATTTATCGTATGGCTCACCAAGAGCATGGAACGAAGTCGAAAACACTCAGATATAATTATACAAAACATAATATACTTTGTAGCAGTGATAGCAGACTTCGTAGTTAGCTACAATTCTATGTCAAGTCCAGCCAACCAAGCAATAACACGGTAATGCGTTATAACACGGTCTTAGAAAAATAAATGAATGCTTCTCACTCTTACCAAACTTCACTATTTCCTTTGTAGTCGGATCCATATACTTGACTTCTCTAAGTGTTATAGTTCCATCTGTATCGTTCTTCCAGATTGTCACACCGTCAGTGTAGTAGATCTCAGCTAAATCAGCATTGGTTTCTACTGTATTCACAATCCTGGTAATATTACCATACTAGAGAAAAAAGCAGAACATAAAAAACTAATCAATTCCTATAAGAGACGTAATAGATATAATGAGATTATACAGAGTGTCCCAAAAAATAGTGACTCCAGTACTACCAAGTAAGGCTAGGCGTACACCGGTTAGTCAAGACAAGAAAAGACGAGATTAGTCACGTTCAGTCACAGTAATCCACATAGTTGCTTATGAAGCAGCACACACCGATGCAATGACTAATCGGTGTGTGTTGCTTCATAAGCAACTATGTGAAGTACTGTGACTAAACGTGACTAATCTCGTCTTGTATTGTTTTGACTAACCGGTGTACGCCTAGCCTAAGACATGAAAATAAATGGCTCCGTAGTTCTGAAGACTTCTGCTACAGCAAGACTTTTCTGTTGTCATTATTTAGAAGTTCATTTTTCGATGTGTTGTATCTTATCCATCTTCTTTGCTTTGATACATTAAGTTGTAAGAAATATATACTTCAAAGTGATCATAAGTTATCGTAATTGAATTTTTCGTCTCCATAAATATTTCAAGTTGTTGCCAAATGAATTTCATGAGTATATGATAGACTATTTGATTGATTTATTCTAATACTTAGAAAAAGAAAATTATTTTACTTTTGAAAGTGAAATCTACTCAGAGATTAGTGTTGATAGCTATTTCAGACTGTTGTTTGTCCATCTTCAGAACCCAAGATTACACAGTGAACTTACAGGTTACGCAGAGTTCATTGTGTAACCTCGTGTTCTTTTTTTATATATTTTTTGTGAGGGTGATGCCCACATGAGCTCTAGCCTTGTGCGTGGGTAATGAGAAAGGTGATGATGAGAGATGACGACTGTTTTTAGACAGTCGGGACCGACGGCTTTTCGTCTCCTCCGAAAGACGGAAGTGGCCGTTTCTGTCAAAATCCGTTCCCTCAACTGTATTCGATCTTGGAACCTTTGGATTATCAGACCGGCGCTTATCGCCCTCGGCTACGGACCACTCCAACTCTGAAGATTAACAAACAGCCATCCGAAAATAATAGCTATCAACACTAATCTGTGAGTAGATAGCCTACTTTCAAAGTAAAATAATTTTTTAAGTATAATAATTTTGAACAAGTGAAAAAAGGGGTTGGATCCACACCAAGTGATTTATTCTAGTATTTTAGTATTAGAGTATTTTACTATCTCACTATTATAGTATTTATTCTATACAGGGAAAGGTGAGACAATGTAAACAAACCTGAGAGTTAGCTAGACCGATTCACATTAGAACTACTGAAATAATATTATTATTATTATCTGTATTACGTGATTCCAGTCTGACCTCGAATGAATATATTGTGAACTGGAATTGGGCAGAAAGTTTATCGAAAACAGCTGTGAATCATCGCTTCTATAGCAGGATTCTTTTAAATTGTCAGAAAACAGCTGATTGATGTACGCTCGTTTACTAACGTTTAATCAGCTGTTTTATGACAATTTAAAAGAATCCTGCTATATACTGTCAGGGTGCGATTGCATTGACAGCCCACCAACATAATATGTTATTAACATAATATTATTTATTATATTAAAATAATGTTATAATGTTATTACACGGGTGTACTTTACTCACTCTTTATTGTATTTGAGAAATACTCGCTTATTGTGATTTTATTGTACCTCAATTTGTTTCAACTGAGTTATACTCATATTATTGTTACAATTAACTGTACAGCCTAGGTGTTGTTTACTTTCAATCTTTGAGGTTAGTTTGATTTGAGCGCGAAACTGTTAACCGGCTTTTTGCCAATTATAAATCAGCTGTTTTTGACAGGTAGGCAAGCCAACCCGTGATAAGGAGAATTTATGTCAATTATTGTATTCTAATCTGTGTGATAACCTTTCCTGAATAAATCTGCACATTCCAGCCCCTCTAAATTACTTCTTAAATTTATTTGATTTCTATAAATTGCTTTAATTATCTTATGTGGCACACTTGTCTTTAAAAATTCGTTGTAGCATTCCTATTGGTGGAATTTATTTTTCTGCGCCCTTATTGGCGAAATTAATTATGACGTCAACCTTCTTCCCCGAAATATCCTACTGGACCTTCCGGGAAGACGACTTGGCTTTGAGACTTGATACAAGTAAGAGGTCCGTTTGAAACCTCATTTTTGTTTTAATGTAACTTTATGTAAAGTGCCGTTCTTTTGCTGCCTAATAATCTCGGTATTGTTAGTTGAGATTTTAATAATGCCAAGCTAATTTTTTGAAAAAGTAATAGTGAAATTATACTAAAATCGGTTCACCACATGACGAAGCCAGGCATGCCACGAGATGTCCACCTACCATTGAGATGAAGGCGTCATTTCTCCAAAAATCTGTGCGCGTAATATCATGGCCATGAAAGTGAGTGATTATTAATTGATTTATATTAGCTTGAGCATAGATCGTTGTAAAACAACAAATACCGACTCCTCCTTGAACTGGTCAGGGCAACCCTAGGCAAAGTCCTAATCTCTGATATATTTTAAAGAATTCTATCTTCAATTGAAAGACAATCTAAATTATTTCTATTAATTTCATTAATTCATGAAATCCATTTTCAATCAAATATTTTAATTATTCAAATTTCTTTAATTGATTCCATTATTAAATATTCATTATAATATATATTATTCTTTCATGTAATAAATGTTAATATTTTACAATCTATATTTTATTCAGAAACCGTGTTCAGTCCTGGTTGCAATTTATTTATCTGAATCACTTCAGAGTTTATTTCCGTGCAGTTATCGAGATCATAACGCACATAAATTCAACACATTCCTCAACCTTTGTTGCAGGATTCATTTCTCATTATTCTGCTCTTCTTCCTCAACCTTTGTTGAGAAGAAACAGAAAGTCTATTTCAGTATCAGTAAATCTGACGATTTATTATTAAAAATTTTACTCAGTAGTATGTGTTTATCCGGGATGGATTGGATTGTGGAGGTTTTAATTAGCAAATGTTAAAACATTCCGAACATCATCCACCCGGCATAGACTCCTGTGTCTTCTTTACTGTATTTATTAATTTTATATTGATCGTATCTCTCTCGGCGAATTGGACTGCATGAGAATATATCGTCGCATACGACATTCGAATGCTGTTCAATCCGACGAGAGATGATTCATGTGGTATTGGAGGACAGATCACCCTCCCACTTGAATTAGAAATAATTCCACCGACTGCAGCTACCGGCGGGTTAAATTCCCAAATTATCCATCCAGACGAGTTGGTATATAAAAAGTGCAACCACAATACGCACACAAATGCAATCAGTTTGTTTTGACCGTCTCACGATTCCGTGAACAGAATATAGTAATAAAATTAATCTGCTATTTTTACCTGTGAGCTTTCACAAGGAATGGCATTCCTGGTCAGAACTTTGAACATTGATTCCAGCTGAGTCTTATTCATTTTTGAAAAATACCACAATTGGTCATTTTTTAGGGGAATGAGAACTTCCGGTAGGTAATCTTTTGGCTTATTGTCGGCTAAATTACTTGACAAATCGCACCTAGAGATGAAACACAATGGAGAACGTTATGAGAATAATGTCGGGTTTCACCAACATTGGTCAAATATTTAACGATGTTCAAACGCATCAACAGGTGAAAAGGTTATTATCACACTATGTGAAAAATTGATCTGTGTATAGCAGGATCCTTTTAACTTGTCAGAAAACATGTGTTTTGACGAGCAATATAATAATACTCAACCTACAAAATGCTGAATCTCGCAGATTATTGAAAAGGTCTTTTAAAAAGTTATTCTTTGAAAGGTCTTCTTTAAAAAGGTCTTTTAAAGACTTTAAAAAGGTCTTTAAGACTATTAAGCCTTTTGATTATTGTGTCGAAATCACTGTTTAATTATTACCGAAACAGCTGATTTTTGACAAGTTGAAAGGATCCTGCTATACAATTAGCATTTTAGCATTAGTTTCAGTCCACCTCAAGGTCATCCATGACGTCACCATGTTCGGTTAGGTGACCTTGAAGTTAGGGTGAAGGGGAAGGGGTGTTTCAGGGGCGTTTCAGTCAACCTCAAGGTCATCCATGACGTCACCATGTGACCTTGAAATTAGGGTGAAGGGGGGATGACCTCATGGATGACTTAGAGGTGGCCTGAAACCGGCCTTTTTATACTAATGTGACATTCAATGTACACACTGTGATTATACAGTCTCAGAAGTAATGACTAATAACACTTAGGCTAGGCGTACACCGGTTAGTCAAGTCAAGGCAAGACAAGACGAGATTAGTCACGTTTAGTCACAGTACTTCACATAGTTGCTTATGAAGCAGCACACACCGATGCAATGACTAATCGGTTTGTGTTGCTTCATAAGCAACTATGTGAATTACTGTGACTATACGTGACTAATCACAGTAATTCACATAGCTGCTTATGAAGGAGCACACACCGATGCTATGACTAATCGGTGTGTGTTGCTTCATAAGCGACTATGTGAAGTACTGTGACTAAACGTGACTAATCTCGTCTTGTCTTGTCTTGACTAATCGGTTTACGCCTAGCCTTATAGGTACTCACTGTATTTTATGATTACTGTCTGCAAAAACTTTCTGCCATTGACTTCCAAATTCTATGAACAACTGTGCAGTGTCAAGTTCTTTAAACTTTCTGACATGAACCAATTTCCTATCCAGTATGTACTCCATATCCCTGTTTACCATCGGTGATCTGTTCAACAAGAGCAAAGAATCAGTGGAATTGTCTCTACAACAAAAACAAAAAAAAAACACACAAAAGAAACAGTGCTCTTATAAATAATTACCCAACATTCAATACTCGAGCTACAACTACTGCGTGGCGCAAAAAGAACGGATGGATTTGAGTAGGATAGTATCAGTGGACTAGAGCTGTCTGTGACCGCAGAGCGACACCACTTTGTAGGTTAAAGTATCCAGTTTTAGTATCAATGACGCAATTGACCTTGCAAAATCGCGTATTTGCTGTTGAACAATATTTCCAATAGAATGAATCTGCTATCGTCGTTCAATGGAGCTTCAGCAGAAAGTTTCAAGTCGAGCTTATTGGCATGAGATTCTTCTTTACTTGAAATTCAAGTTTACTATCGTACATAATTATCGTTACATTGAATATTTGAATACTGTAATACATGAATGAATTGCTGCTGTATCAAAAGTTAAGGACCAATTAGATGCTTTCGGTGAGCATTAACGCATTAAGGGCGCCATCAATCATATGTAATTTTTGAAATATACTCAAGTGTTTTGGAGTTTTTCATACAAATTCTCAAATTGGGTTATTTACTTAGTATTTTGGTGTTAGGAAGATAAATGTATGATTCAAATAAACTTTCTTAAAACACTTTGAAAAACATCCGTTCTTTATGCGCCACCCTGAATATTGAAACAATTATCATATTAAATATAAATGATTAATTTGTTACTGCTTCTTACTGGCCTAATCATGATACTTGTACTCACTGAATTGATTCGAACTCATGTGGGCCTGGGACAAAAACTAAAGAACCATCTGAAAATAGAAATTTAATTTGAGTACAATTGAAAAGTAGCCTATTTAGTATTGTAAATGTATTAAAAACTGTAATGTAATTTAGAAATATAACTTTAATAAACCAATACAACGGAGTATTCAAGGATCCGATATTGTAGTGTACAGATTAACAGAAAAAACAGGACAGTATCCAAGAATTTGCTTTCAAGAATTGCTCAAGTAGTAAACATAGTAGCTATTTTCTGCAATTGAGAGAAACGTTTCAACATTTGGATTATTACTTTCAGAAAATTAGAATGGGCTATCGTAATAAATAATAAACATAATATTGGCCACACGGTGAGAGCGGTTGCTAAGTAATCATGTGGTTAAGTAACAAACATTCAAGACCGCTCTCGGATGGGTGACCGACACAAAAAATTGTGCAATGAGGCGAGGTGGAACCTACCCGTAAGGGTCTCCCCACCAATAAAAGCCATACGATAAAAAAAAACATAATGAATAATTTCAAATCATCAATAATGAGTTTATCACAATAAAAAATGTATGGATAATTGATTAAAACTTGAAATTTGTTAGCAAAAACCTGCCCCAGATGGGACTCGAACCAGCATCTCGGAATTGAATCTGGCTTCAAAGACGAGAGCGTAGCCTTCATCGACTGCGCCATCAAGGCATTGGGATGAGAGGCTGAAATTTGAGTAGTTCAATGTCACTGGTTGAGTTCAACGCCACTGATCGAAGAGATCGGTCAGTGCACTGAGCTAAATATATCCATCTGGAGGTAGCACAAGCTAGGGCTGCTAGCAGGATTAGTGTTCCGTCTAATTTCGTTAGTTTGGTAATAAAGTGGGGTTGAAATATTTTTTTTCTAATAGACGAGTAGCTGCCAAACATCAGCGCTCAAGTGAGAGACAGAGGAACAACTTGTCGGGATTGAAGATTGGTTAACATTGAATCAAATGTAAAAATGTCTATTTTCAAACCCATCGTATTTGATAAATATTCAGCCAAAATATTCCAGTAACTTATAAAATCAAAGCTAGGATGTTCAAGAACACTTCAGTTGCCTTTTTAAGAGAGAAGAAACAAAGATAATTTTAATTTGATCCTCTTTCCAAAAGCATTCCTTTCCAAAAAGATAGGTAGCCTATAGAGTGAGATAGGTACTGATATAAAATATAATATTGAACGTGAATAGATGAAATATAGCAAATATAAGATGTAAATATAATGTTGTAACTGAATAGAATATTATTTGTGTGAAATAATTTATGTCTCTGGAATAATAATGTTTATAATACATACGATACCGATGGTTACACATAGCGGGAAGTTCAAACTTCAAAAACCTAACCTAGCAAGAAGAGTCTAGCAAGAAGATGACGAAAATTCTGATAAAAGTACTTTAATCCAATTGATACATTCATTAAAACACCTTGAAACCACGAAATAATAGATAGCGGCAATAACGTATTGATGATACATTAATGATTTAATTGAATAATTCAATTAGAATTATTCTATCCCAAAATCGTGTTTTGTCCCTATCTCACAATGGTTTAAATTCCGACAGGTTGTTCACTCTCTCTCACCTAGAGCGCGCTGATCAGGTCTAGCAGCTACTCCTCTATACAGTATGTATAAAAAAGTTAAATTGGCAATAAAGTGGGGATTGAAATTTTTTTCTCAAGAACAGTATGCTATTGAAAAAAAATAAACAAAAAAATAGGCGGAAGCCAGCTTTTTCAATCAGTGCTACCTCCAGATGGTTGATTTTAGCTCAGTGGGTCAGTGAGCATGGCACGTATGATCGACGAGCATATATGATCACAATACTTAACCTTCAAATGCTGAATCTCGCAGATTATTGAAAAGGTATTTTATAAAGTTATTCTTTGAAAGGTCTTCTTTAAAAAGGTATTTTAAAGACTTTAAAAGTCTTTAAGATTTTCAAGCCTTTTGATTTTTGTGTCTAAATCACTGTTTAATTATTACTGGATCAGCTGATTTATGACAAGTTAATTGGATCCTGCTATACGAACAACCAGGCATTAGACTTTAGTAGAGCCAACTTACCATATTTGGTAATTTTACCATCACTGGGATCAATGAATTTCAACTCCTCAATAACGGATTCACCCTTAATTACAGTCACGCCGTCGTTGTGTATTACATGAGCCAATCTATCATCTCTTACTTCTAATCTATTAATCACCCTGATTAATTTCACATCACCCTCTTCTCCTTCCTGTGAAAATAATCAATATTCAAACAAGCCAGTTCTTCAAATATTAGAATAAATTCCAACTGAAATCCTATCAACCTAAGATACAGAGTGCGGCAGAAAGGATGAACGGTTTTCGAAAAAGTAATATGTCGTTACCTGTGCATAAAAAAACATTTATTTACAGAACAATATTCACATTATCTTACAATTTTAGAAAATTAATGTTTGAAAACAATATCTGACAGGTGACGGCCGTTTTCAGCGATGCACTTTACAAGCCGCTCTCGGAAGTTGGTTTGTACTCTTTCTAACATTGCCCTGCCAATTTGTTCGACTTCCTCACAAATTGCTTCCTTTAGTTCTTGAAGTGTACGTGGTTTATGCTGGTAAACACGTGACTTCAGGAAACCCCACAAGAAGTAGTCGCATGGACAGGTCTGGAGAACGAGGACAATCAATGTCACCAAACCGAGAAATGATGCGACCACGAAAACAGCCCGAATTGCTTCCATTGAATTTCTTGCTGTGTGAGCTGTCGCCCGTCCTGCTGAAACCATACTTGCTGGATAGGAATACGTTTCCTTCTTAATTCAGGTAGGAAGAATTCAGTGAACAACTGTCTATAACGTTCTGAGGTTACAGTTACAGTTGTCCCGGTGTCGTCTTCAAAAAGTATGGACCAATAACAACTGTACTGCTCACAGCACACCAAACTGTCACCTTGGGACTGTGTAATGGTCTCTCATGCATTAATTTTGGATTTTCATCTGACCAATAACGACAGTTCTGTTGATTAACAGTACCATTCAAATGAAAATGTGCTTCATCTGTCGTAAACAAAATTATGTTTTCATTTTGGTCAAGTATGGCCTCCATTTCTCGAGCAAAATTTCAGCTGCTTTACATAATCGCCAGGATTCAATTGTTGAACCATGGCCATTTTGTGAGGATGAAATCCTAGATCTTTATGTAAAATACGCCTCACTGACCGATCACTGATGTTCAGTTCAGAAGAATGTCTCCTAGCAGATCGATCAGGACTACGGAGTATGGCTTGCCGAACTCTTTCCACGTTTTGTGGAGTGTGTACAGTGCGATGAGCCCCTGGTGGTCGTTTATTCATTACTGTTTCTACTGAACGAAATGATTTTACCCAACGTAAAATGGTGTTACAAGTGGGTACACTGTCATTTCTCGCAAGATTGAAATGACGACGAAACTCGCGCTGAACTGTAATGATACTCTCATTATTACGCACAAAACTGTCGTAAGTAAACACACGATGTTGCACATTCCACGAATCCATGATGCCGACTAAACAATGACTAGAAAAAATGGTATGATCTACCAGACACATGTTCACTTCAGCTGGCCCAATCCGACTACCCAGATCAGAATACTATCTGTTCTAAAAACATCCATCCTTCCTGCCGCACCTTGGAATATTAGAATATTTGGAACTCAACTAGGATATAATTTAAAGATAATTCTAAATTTTTATATTATCCAATAACTAAAGTTGACAAGATATTTTTCTAGTTTATCTATCTATTTACAGAGTGATTCAAAAAGAATACCACAACTTTGAAACTTTGTATTTAATGAAAGAAATATAATAGAACCTTCTGTTATACATCATTTCAGAGAGTAATTAAGAAGTTTTTCACTCACAGAGAAGTTCAGAGATGTTCAATTTGACCCCTCCAGACACTCGAGCAATATCAACTCAAAACCTCCCTCAAACTCTTTCCACTCTCACTGTAGCATATCAGGCGTAACAGTTTGATAATCTGCTGTTATTTCTTGTTTCAAATTATCAATATCCATCCACCATTGATGATTTGAAACAAGAACAACAGCAGTCATCCAAACTGTTGCGCCTGACATTCTACAGATAGTGTGGAACAAGTTTGAGGGATTTTATTGATATTGCTCGAGTGTCTGAGGTCATAGAACATCTGGAACTTGTTTGTGAGTGAAAAACTTTTAAATACTCTTGTAAAGGTGTATAACAGAAGGTTCTATGATGTTTTTCGTAACATACAAATTTTAAAGTTATTTTGAATCACCTATTTATTCAGTTACTGAAGAGAGATGGAACTTCAATTACAGTGTAACTGAACAAAATTATACAAGTACATAGCAGAAACACAAAACATGATACACAAAGAGATCTGTGATACAAGTTGTATCCAAGATAATGTTTGTTCATTTGAATTCTTATAAATGTTATTTTGATTATGATAATTTTTACTAATCACCACCCATCTTCTTCTTAATTTTTTATCTAATTATTAATAATTTATATTCGATTCATTCTCTTTTTCCATGTATAATATTATATTCTCGTGATAAGTGTTAATGCCAATGATGCCCACAAAAATTCAAAGAGACGTCTGATTGGCCCATTCGCCATTCTACGATTTCGACCAATCAGAAGGTAGCAGCTTGTAAACGTCAGATTTGTCAGATGTCATGTGACTTTTTCGTACAGCTGGCTCCTCATTGGTTAGAATTCTTGGTTATAGACACCAGTCAGTGTGCATTGGACTACTTGTTTGTTTGGAGTAGACGATCATATGATCCACCTGCCTTCAGTAACCTGAACGTCTACTGGAATCGTGAAATCCAACCATACAGGATGTCCCCAACCATCCTAAGAAGAAGAAGAAGAAGAAGAAGAAGAAGAAGAAGAAGAAGAAGAAGAAGAAGAAGAAGAAGAAGAAGAAGAAGAAGAAGAAGAAGAAGAAGAAGAAGAAGAAGAAGAAGAAGAAGGAGGAGGAGAAGGAGGAGGAGGAGGAGGAGAAGGAGGAGGAGAAGAAGAAGAAGAAGAAGAAGGAGAAGGAGGAGGAGGAGGAGGAGGAGGAGGAGGAGGCAGAAGCAGAAAAAAGAAGAAGAAGAAGAAGAAGAAGAAGACGAAGAAGAAGGAGAAGGAGGAGGAGGAGGAGAAAGAAGAAGCAGCAGAAGCAGAAAAAAAGAAGAAGAAGAAGAAGAAGAAGAAGACGAAGAAGAAGACGAAGAAGAAGAAGATGGAGAAGGAGGAGGAGAAAGAGGAGGAGGAGGAGAAGAAGAATTAGAAGCAGAAGAAGAAGAATGACAATTGCAAGAATAATGCTCTTTTATTCCTGAGCAGGCCAGATTCTACCTAGAACCTAGCCCCATATTTTTGAGTCTACAGAGATCAATGGAGGTGGAACAACTCCATGTTGGAAGAATTATCCCTTGGACTTTATAATAAATACTGTACTCTATATATAGTTATTACACTCTTAATATATATTATATATAGTTCGAACATTACATGATAATATATAATGAATGCAAGATTAAATCTAAGGCTAGGCGTACACCGGTTAGTCAAGACAAGACAAGACGAGATTAGTCACGTTTAGTAACAGTAATTCACATAGTTGCTTATGAAGCAGCACACACTGATGCTATGACTAATCGGTGTGTGTTGCTTCACAAGCGACTAAGTGAAGTACTGTGACCAAACGTGACTAATCTCGTCTTGTCTTGACTAACCGGTGTACGCCTAGCCTTAGCGGTACACTGTCTAATTGCCCACAATGTGGGGAATTGTTTATAAATACAATGAGCAATGTCCAACCCGTTTCATTTCATAAACGACATCTTGTACATGATTGCTTAGATGAATAAATCACTCACTTCAAGTAGAGAACATCCCCACGACAGCGACAAAGTGGACATGAAAGTAGCAGACAACCCTTTGTCGAATTCAAAAAGAATGTCGTTGGCTCTATTAGCAAGAAATACTCTCATGCCATAGCTTGGTTCAGTTTTGGATTCCTGCTTACATCTGAGGACAGATAAAACAGTGATTGACAATTCACACATTGACGACGACGACATTCGCATTTCGTTCTGCGCATGCGTCACCAGCCCACGCTCTGATTGGTCCATGTCAACCTTTGTTTACAAATGATAGCTGTAGCTGTCGGCTATCAAGCTCTCAAGTCTCAAAATTGCAGTACTGGTATGAATTGAAAAGGTTTGTATTATAATTTTATTTACTGATTATTATTTATATTGTCGTACTAATATTATTAATATTAATTATTGACAATATTGATTCCGAACAGCGAACATTCAAACTTCGTACTTAGTCACTTAACCTAGAAATTCGGCTGGTCAGAAGTCTAGCATTCTTCAAAAAGGATGGACCAATCAGAGCGTGGGCTGGTGACGCATGCGCAGAACGAAAATGTCGTCGTCGTTGTCGTCAATGTGTGAATTGACCTTTATCCAAGCTAATGTGGACTACAGAGAGTGTATAGTCACAGTGTGGACATTACATGTCAAACTTTTGATTGGTTAGCTCCGACAAATCCGCCATACTTTTGCCAATTCTCATAAGATTTGCATTGGAATGAAAAGCAGATCATATGTTATGATATAAAATTCACTTCTAACCTACATTTCGCCTTTGCCAGTATAAGGCTAGGCGTACACTGGTTAGTCAAGACAAGACAAGACGAGATTAGTCACGTTTAGTCACAGTACTTCACGTAGTTGCTTATGAAGCAATACACATTGATTAGTCATTGCATCGGTGTGCGCTGCTTCATGAGCAACTATGTGAATTATTGTGAATAAACGTGACTAATCTCGTCTTGTCTTGTCTTGACTAACCGGTGTACGCCTAGCCTAAGTTTTCATCATTTTAAGTTTTTAAAGCAATACCAAGAGTAGAGAGACTATTTTTAATGGTAGAAAAGTTAGTCTTGATGTTGTTTCTCTCAAAATAAGTTTGACAAATGAGTGAATGGGTTTATGTTTGCCTGTAATCTCATATCAAAATTCAAAAATTTGGCAGAAGTATGGCGGCGGCGGGAAAAAATATAATCTTCACTTATTTATATGGAATGCTTCACACAAATGGCCACACTGTGACTATACACTCTCTGTAATGTGGACCAGAGGACCCTCGGATAACCAGAAACTCGGATAACACGGGCAGACAGAGCAGCGAACAATAGCGTCCCGCGCCGCGATTGAAATCAATGATAGCGTCATTAGCGAGTGCGTTTTCGGTCGCCGGTCTGTGTTACCCCCAAACGCCTGGAAATTTTTTATGAGAATGTTAAATTCATACAAATATCATATAATATAATTATAATATTCATAAATTATAAATATTATAATATATTATTTATAAATTAGTTTTTAAGCTCTTAATATAAAATATTCATTAGCAAGAATGACCGAATTCCACCATTACTTCTACGTTTTCAAATGTGATACAGTATAAGCTAGTGTAATTGTCATCAAAAGTAGGGTTTACTTCACATGAAATGGGGTTCTTTTCTATTGTATAATATTGTGGAACATTGAATCCAATTATTTGATCCCGCAACCTTCTATCCCGCCAAAAACCTCTATGAAATGGCTCAATTTTTTTACATGTAGACAATTTTAATCCTGAAGCATAACTTTTTATAACAACACCTAATATCATTTTAAAATCAATTCAAATAAGCCCCAATTTCATACCAGGATTACTGTTAAAGGCGGCCCAACAGTTTGCGAGATATAGCTCTTCAATGTTCATCTATGTTAATAATACATCATAAGCTATTTCTTGCTAATTCTCGCGGAAATCATGTGGAATAGCAAAAAATCAAGTGAAATTGCGAGAAATCGCTTGAGATGCATTGATAGAAAAAATGGTTCTCGGTTCAAGAAAAACTAATGAACATAATATGCAATAATATTTTGTACATAAAGATAACTTCAAAAAATGTCAATTTTTTGTTATAAAATGGTTATAATGTACGATTTTCTGTTTATTATTTTTTTTAAAGTGTTTTAATATATGTCTGATTGAAATTTCAACGAGGCATTAGATTTGGCAATACAATCCTATCCTATTTTATACGATATTAAGTGCAGTTTAAGTTTAAATCCATATAAAATCAATAAAAGCGAGACCTATCATAAGAATATCATTCTAATAATAATCAACTACCCCCTGGTCATCGGTTTTAAGCCCCCCCCCCCAAAATCCATTTCTAGATCCGCCACTGCATTCCAGACCCCAAATAGGCGAGAATTGGGTTGAGAATGTTTGAATTGACAGAAAACAACAAAATTAGATGGATGAAATCTTCATTAGAATTCCAAAATGCCTTTTGAATGGCAATTTCCAAAGCCTTGACGATTTAATAATTTAGTACATTTTAATGCCAACACATGATTTTGTGGTTTTCATAATTTTCTCCCATTTGAAATGATTATTTTTGGAAAACAAATAGAGCCGAAATTCGATATTTTATGTTTCTTTTGGCGCAAACCGCATCAAAATCGGTCCACTCAAACTTCTCCACGAACTTTCCAAAATCTACTCTACACGGCACCAAACTGTTTTAATAATATAATAGATAGTTGATATACTTGAAATTGTTTGAATAACAAAATTTGAATCACAATATTTTTGAAATTTCATTATTATTATCATTCTGATAGTCTTGTAATAGAACTAGGCCTCATTTATGTTGGATAGTGAAAATTTCATGTTGGAAAGTTCTTTGAAAATGATCATAGTAAGACAATGAGCAATAAAATAAAGAGAAAATTACTCTTAATAAATTAAAAATAGTCAATACGCTCAGAAAAGCAAGATTGAGAATGAAAATGAAGAACGCACGTAGGCATACTGCTGTAAAAGTGAATGAAATAGGAAGCCTCTGCCATCTAGCAGCAAAATGACGAACTACGTCCTAAACTATATATATATGACAGGCTCGATATAGTAATACATGCGGTATATTGATTCGAAATGACAAAAGCCAGCACACTGTACCTAAAAATTTTGCAACTTCGAAATATCGAAATACAAATCAAGGACATGATTCTACGTGAAAAGTTAGGATAGGAACATCTGATAAACCATGGTCCGCAAATTTACCATTATTGAGTAAAAAATCGTCAAACATGCGAAAAATGACTTTTTATTTATTTTTTTCTGGAATTATTTGGATATGTGGAGGGTTCTAATTGGTCTTGATTAATGCAGACGGAGCTAAGGAATCATTTGAGCCCAAGTTCAAGAGTTTAGCTTGAGTATTTCGTGAGTTATTAACAAAAACCCGAAAACGGGCTTCAAAAAACCATAGTTTTTTGTGAATTTTTACTTGTTACTCTAAAACTACCATTGTTACACTCTTGGAACCATTTCTATTCGATTCCCCAGTTAATTTTACAGATTTGATCACATTTTTAGATCATGAAACATTCCACACGCTTTAGAATAATATAAATTCTAAATGAGTGTACAGTCATGAAAACATCGTTTTTTAATTATTCTGGAAACTGTAGGGCAAGATAAGGTTCCAAAAAATACTGAAAATATGTAAAATATATGAAGGAATCGAATAGAGGCAGTTTCGAGACGTTTCCTATCAAGGTCATTGAAATAAAAAATATATATAAAAAAAAAATTTCAACCTTCATAAATCGCGATACCCTCTTGGAAAATTATTCTTCATCGAATTCTAGGATAGGAACATCTGATAAACCCATACCCGGAAACCCTTCGTTACTGAGTTACACGTGGCCAAAGATGTCAAAATTGAACATTATTATATTTTTCCCTAGAGTTATTTGCGGAATTTTACTTTGAAAATACAATCATTTGGACGCAAAATTACCCAAAGAATATTATAAAAATGGTTTCAAGTACTTAGCAATGATATTTTTCAAGTAATCCTCAGAAAACCTTAAAATCATATCATTTTTTGTATTAAAATGATGTTTACTCGAAAACTACTGAATGTAAGTACTTTAAACCAATCTGAATGGATTTATTAGCACGTTTTCCATCTATATTCAATATTTTCCGTAATAGAAACATGATGGAAATACGAGAAAAGTCTATTTTATCAAATAAATGCACCGGACGTTTGAAATTGCCTCGCACGAGTGACTAGTATTGATTTCTATTACTATAGCGTAGGTTGTCCTATATCTATAGCTACAAGTTCTTCGTTTCACTAAGAGGTTGCGTTACTGTCGCTCCCGCTGGTGTTAAAAGCAGTACGTTGTCATTTTCAATACGGAATATTATTATTCTTCATGAATTCCCAACTTTTATGAATTTCGATTGTTTTAGTGTTACTTTGGAGTATCTATTTATCAATAAAGAGCAAATCGACTAGTCAAGGAATTATTTATTGTTTTAATTTGAGGTATGAACCTACAATAAAAGATATTTGAATTTTTGGTTCAACGAAATTATTATTCTGAAGTAGTTCTCTGGTGATACGTAACTCGAGTAATCATCTATTATGGATCTTTTATAAGCTTATTGCCCGGTTTTTCAGTTGTTTAATAAATAATTTATCAATTCAATAGCACTATAACAATATCTCTCAATAAACTATAAAGGCAAAATCCAGCATATATAAAATACTGTATATATTTTATTGAACCAATAACAGCACAGTTTATTTTTATCAATTTTTTATCTAGGCTAGTTTGTGTTTCGTATATCGTAAGTATCTTGGCTTCCAATGGAGATATCGATTCAAATCTTTTCTCATTGATGATAAGGATTGTATTTAGTCTCAAATTGAAGAACAGACTCTCCTCTTTCATTAGCAATCATTTGCGACCAGAATATCGAATTCTCAAGTTGAGTACATTCGGTTTTGTTAGTAGAAAAATCATCAAAATTCTTTCCTTTTTCACGTTGTGATCAATTTTTCACCACACAAAGAGGTATTTGAGCCGATTTTACAAGTAGAGAATGAAATTCCCTACAATTAAGCCCAGATACATGTTATTAACTTGCATTAATCCCAATTTAGAAGCTAATTAGTAACAGAAAAATAATGGAAAAACGTGAAAATAGGTTTTCTCATTTCTTCAGATTGGGTGTAACTTTTTTTATGAGAAAAAATTGAAAAAAGTGACCAATGAAAGAAGAAATTCTCCTCTTTGAACACTTATTAATACATTCACTTCCAAATGGCTGATAAAAAAGGAACACGTGAATGAATGAAAATTGAACTTACATAAGAGTATCATTGCTGGCCACTTTTTCATATCTTGAGTCGATTTTAAGTATTACTCCAGAAGATTTGACGGTTGTCCTGTATGCCATTTTATCATGATCAAGTAGATATGACATTGAGCGAGTTGCCACATTGAAAAGACTAGACAAAGCAAAAGTAGGAATAGATATTTTTAAAATCAAACACAACAAAAGTCACAATGCAATATTACTGTTGAAAAAAGTGGCATGTATTGTTATATAGGTCACAATGCAATATTACTGTTGAAAAAAGTGGCATATTCATTTAATTTGATGCTTGGCATTAGATAGATAGATTGATAGAGAGATATTATTTCTTTACCATCGTACTCTACAGTCGTCAGCAACGTCAAGAAATAATATCTCTCTATCTGTCTATGTAATGCCAAGCGTAAAATTAAATGAATCTGATTATAGATAAGGTAATCCAGTAGCTACTACAAAATAAATGAGAATATTAAAATAGCTATTCATGTATTGAGAGCTTAAAGTGCGACTTTAGTAGACATTTTTTTGCTCCACATTAAAATGTGCTGACATTTAAAAGGTCTTTTAAAGAATTTAAAGGTCTTTAAGACTTTTAAGCCTTTTGATTATTGTGTCGAAATCACTGTTTAATTATTACCGAAACAGCTGATTTCTGACAAGTTAAAAGGATCCTGCTATACACTCTCTGTGCTGAGACATGGCTGAGTTGTGGATATGTGTGTCCCGAGCTTTAGGCTAGGCGTACACCGGTTAGTCAAGACAAGACAAGACGAGATTAATCACGTTTAGTCACGGTACTGCACATAGTTGCTTATGAAGCAACACACACCGATTAGTCATTGAATCGGTGTGTGCTAGCTGCTTCGTAAGCAACTATGTGAATTACAGTGACTAATCTCGTCTTGTCTTGTCTTGACTAACCGGTGTACCCCTCGTCTTATAGTGCACTATCTTTAGGCCACCTGTTCTAGGTTACTGAAACATATTCCATGACTGCGGACTAGAGAAATTAATAGGGTCTTCATAGTTGTGATAGTCACTAAAAAATTAATAAGAATTAAAAAATTAGATTTTCTGAATTTCCATGTCTTTGAAAAATCTACTTAAGTTAATCAGTAAGATAATCAATTTAGTACTCATAATTGATTAAAGAATTATCATTTTCATTTCCTACAGAAATCTAGCTGCTTGAATCAGAGGGCAAAGTCGAAGAGTTGAAATGAAATGAGTGCTTTACCAGGACTTTGTATTAGTATCTAGTAATTCGTTGAGAGGTCTTGCTTGGATGATATTTTCTTTCAAAGTCAACTTTCCATCTGCAAAATGAGAGGATAATCCACATTAGTATTCATTAATTACAGTAGGCCTATAATTCAAATTTAAATTTCTTTATTCTCCGTATAGATACAATCAGCAACTGTTATAGGTATAATACACTATACTGTATAATGTATTAGGTATCAGATCACTAGAATATACTATATTCTAGCACATTAGTTATTGGCTCTCAACACTTTTGTGATCACATATACCTCCTATAAGTCACAGCACAGAGAACAGACTTAGGCTAACCGGTTGTCAAGACAAAGCCGAGAGATTAGTCACGTTTAGTCACAGCAGCTTTGAAACAACACACCCATTAGTCATTGCATTGGTGTGCTCTACAAGCAACTATGTGAAGTACTGTGACTAAACGTGACTAATCTCGTCTTGTCTTGTCTTGACTATAACCGGTGTACGCCTAGCCTAATAGCACACTTTGTTTAAACGCATTGCCTCGTTCCAGTGAACAAACTATAGTAAGGCTATTCATCTGAATGTGTTTCTAAACTACCACATCTTGTTGTTGATTATCCATCTTCTTTTCACTGATTAATACTATTGGAATTTAAATATAGTAACTTTTAATTTTAATCTAAGGGCCGGTTCATGAGCTCGGGATTTAGCCAAGTCCTAGACTAGAACGGGTGGCTACCGTAGCATCGACAAACGTTTGTCTCGATAGGTTAGTGGGTTAGCAGCATAGAGAGCCCTTAGTATAAAGTATCAGAGACAAGTGGATACTTCTAGTTCCAATTGTCTCTGATAGTATCGAGGCTAACGTTTGTCGATGCTACGGTTGTCACCCGTTTTAGTCTAGGACTTAGCTGAATCTCGAGCTCATGAACCGGCCCTAAGTGTTTTTTCACTTAAAAGTTACCGTATTCAAATTCCAATACCACATCTTTTTGTGACTACATTTCTAGAGGAGAAGGAGTAGGATATTAAGGTTCAAAATGATTGATTGATGATGTGCCTACCGTATTTATAAATTAGAGGAGAATCATCCACAGACATATATTTGATTTGTTTGAAAGTCCAACCATCAACGCCATGAGCATACTTCCCAAATCCAACAAAAACGCCATCATAGTGTCTAATGTCTTTTATTGGCTGTAAAGTACTGGTGCCTTCCCAAGTCTTCAACTCAAAATGGTTGACAATTCTCCTGAACAGAATCTTATTCTGAAAATTCACAAATCAATTCATAGTCTTTGGATTTATAAAAGAAGAGTTGATATGTTTCAAAGTCAATTGGAAATTCACTTTAGCAGGCTACACACTTCTACAGTTTCCTTTGGATATTCCAGGCCGATTTGCATCGAAAAAAGTCTATAGTTATTTTCGTCCCAAGGACCGTTTCACACAGAATTGTAATAAGAGTAGGATACAAAGAATGAATTTAACGAAATAAAATTAATTATTTGCAATAACAGTATGATACGACAAATGAATTCAGTGAAATGTAATTAGTGCAATAAATGAATGATAAGAAGAATGAATTCAATGAAATAGAATCAGTTAATTGTAATAAGAGTATGATACAAAGAATGAATTCAATGAAATAAAATTAGTTGAATGCAATAAGAGTAGGATACAAAGAATGAATTCAATGAAATAAAATTAGTTGAATGCAATAAAAGTATGATACAAAGAATGAATCCAATGAAATAAAATTAGTTCAATGCAATAAGAGTAGGATACAAAGGATGAATTCAATGAAATAAAATTAGTTGAATGCAATGAGAGTAGGATACAAAGAATGAATTCAATGGAATAAAATTAGTTGAATAGGATACAAAGAATGAATTCAATGAAATAAAATTAGTTGAATGCAATAAGAGTAGGATACAAAGAATGAATTCAATGAAATAAAATTAGTTGAATGCAATAAGAGTAGGATACAAAGAATGAATTCAATGAAATAAAATTAGTTGAATGCAATAAGAGTAGGATACAAAGAATGAATTCAATAAAATGAAATTAGTTGAATGCAATAAGACTAGGATGCAAAGAATGAATTCAATTAAATAAAATTAGTTGAATGCAATTAGAGTAGGATACAAAGAATGAATTCAATGAAATAAAATAAGTTCATTGAGATAAGAGTATAGGCCGCGAGGTAAGACATGGACCTTCGACTCCCACTACATGTGACCAAAAACTGAAATTTTTAGAGTGGGGGTAGAAGTTTTGTCACTTCGTTCTCGGCAGCCGATACCTTAGCTTCGAGTCCGGGTGGGTTTTATTGTCTGTAAAGAAAACATAGGCGAGAAAAGGGCAGTGACCTGAGTGTCTTGAATCCAGCAACAGCTGAGGGGAAGGCGAGCCGAAAGTGTTCTACACTGACCGTATGCATGCAGAGTGAGAGCGAATGATTTGTGAGAGAGACACTCCCATCCCTACCATGCCAGTCACTCTTCGACCGTTTGAGGGGTTGAGGTCCATGTTTCACCTCGCGGCCTATATTAAAGAATGATTACCTTATTATTTTTACAGCTCCAAACCTCCCAGTCGATAAGATTAAAATATGTGTCGAAGCACAAGGTTTTTTCAGAATCTAAATTGGCCTTGTCTTTGGGAAGATACGTGCATTCTGTTCGGTAATATTTCTTGAATTTATTTATTGGAAAATCTTCCAGTAATTCACAGCTTGAAACAGAGAGAATGAAATTATTGAAACATGTCATATTCAATGATTGAGGAGTGAGCTTATACAGAGTGATCGTAAAGTCGCGCAACCCAATGTTTGAAGCCGTGTAGGAATGACAGGTAAATTGTAAAGTATGATTTGCATATGGGAATTTTTCGTCCAGTAGTACAGCAGGTGGCTGCACTGCCAGATCACGCCATCGGGCGACAATTAGCCAGAAATCAGTTTGTTTGTTTAGTTCAAGTCGCAATGTCTTTTTCGCAAGATCAACGTATTTATATCGTTTTGAGTTACTGTGAATCGAAATCCTACGCAAAGTGTCAAGAACATTTCTCCAATGCCTTTCCAGATGCTGAAGTACCAAACAAATCGACCATATATGTCGTTTGTTTCATCGTTTTCGGGATACAGGTAGCGTGAATGACCGTAATCGTACCGGCCGACCAAGTGTTTTGACTGACGACAGACTGCAGACGATAAGTGAAACGTTAATTCGTTCTCCAAAAAGTCTCTTTATAAACTTTGAAAGAAAAATCAATAACACATTACAGCTTTTTAAGACTGTTATCATTTTGGGTTGCGCGACTTTACGATCACTCTGTAGATGCTGGAATAAACCAAGTATGGGTTCTTGAATAGATGTAACTTCTGTATCAGAATACATTGTATTACCTATAAATACATGCTATGATGTTACGGAAGTTATAATTATGTATAAGCCAATATCATCTGGCAACGTTGGGTTGCTGACTGAAATCAGATAGCAAACGGCCTTATGAAACCAAAATAATTGCAGATTATGGGAAAACTGAGGAGAATTTGGCATTTTTACAATGACATTTTCTGTTTGTCTGGCTTGTGGAGTGCCGTGGTAGTACTGGAGTCACTAATTTTTGGTACACTCTGTATACAGGGTGTTTCAGAACTCCCTACCAATACTCTAGGCCTAGGGCATTGTTCCTGGGTAAAAACCATATCTAAATATCATATTTAAATTGCCCAGAAATCCTTAGTCACTCATACAGCTGCCATTTTGTTTTTTTCACTTATTATTTTTTATCTCAATAATGGTGGAACATATGGAATTGAAACTTTGCACCAAAATTTATGACAACTGGACAAAGCTACAAAAAATTATGACAATTTTTCAAATCCATGAAACAAAATGGCGGTCAATTAAAATGTTGTTTCTTGAATAACTCGGGAACCGTTGATATTACGAAAATTTTACAAGAATAACAGTTTTTAGAAAATTCAATTATAAATTGATTGAAACCTCATTTGTTAAGATTCGACCAATATTGACTGAGATATGGCAGCTTTAGTGATAGGTGACCGCTGGGGGCTGGTTGCAGTGCATCTGGGCTTGCGGCTTAAGTCTGCTACAACAATGCAACAGTCTTCGTCTGCTTTGCATGTTATTTTCAAGCGATTTTAGATTATTTTGTGTGAATTTTAAAGACATTAAGGGTGCAAGTAACCTCCAAAATGACAGCTGTGTCAGTAACTAAGGACTTCCGGACAATTCAAATATGATATTTAGATATGGTTTTTACCCAAGAACAATGCCCTAGAATATTGGTAGGGAGTTCTGAAACACCCTGTTTACATTAATAACTTACGTTACAGGCTCGGTTATGCTATTAGAAGTCCATTTCTGGCCAATCTCCACCGATCTTCCATTATCTCGAATTTTGATTTGATGGAATCTTTCATCATCCAAAAGATAAATATTTTGTTTGCCCTCAGAATGCTTCCTAGAAAAATGGGGTTCACCCACCAACAACATTGTATAAATATTGAATAAATATAAAAACATAAATGAATAAATATGAAGAGCCCTTAATACCATTGACTGAATTTGTAGGAACTTTGTAGGAACTTTGTAGGTAATTTTTGCAATGTGCGGGTGAAAAGGGGAGGGGGGGGGTTCAAAACGAGAACGAGCCCCTCTACTCCTTCTTACCTAAGATGCCTTTCAGTGCACAAAAATAGATAGTCATAATTCAATTCATTGCAAACGAAAATTGACGTAAAACTTGGAAAATTTTTCAATAAATTTTGAATGATTGTTACAAACTGTTATTTTTTATAAACCAATATTCACAAGAATCTTGATTTGTGTTAAAATTATTATTGATTGTCCATTTTCGAGTGTAATTTGAAGTTAGGCTAGGCGTGCACCGGTTAGTCAAGACAAGACGACATTAGTCACGTTTAGTCACAGTAATTCACATACTGTAGTTGCTTATGAAGCAGCACACACCAATGCAATGACTAATTGGTGTGTGTTGCTTCTTAAAGGAACTTTTTTTTTGAGGGTGATGCCCACATGAGGTCTAGGCTTGTGCGTGGGTAATGAGAGGGGTGATGGTGAGAGATGACGACTGTTTTTAGGCAGTCGGGACCGTCGGCTATTTGTCTCCTCCGAAAGACGGGAGTGGCCATTTCTGTCAAAATCCGTTCCGGCAATTGTATTCGATCTTGGAACCTTCGGATTATCAGACAGGCGCTTATCGCCCTCGGCTACGGACCATCAACTATGTAAAGTACTGCGACTAAACGTGACTAATCTTGTCTTGACTAACCGGTGTACGCCTAGCCTTAGAAGACAAAATTTATGTAATGTAAGTAAGGTATCTTGAGTAAGCCTAGGCGAACTAACACCGGTTAGTCAAGAAGAGATTAGTCACATTCAGGCCCGCTTTCCCCAACGCTGCTTAAGTGTAACAGCTGATGCTCAATATTTTTTTCTATACTTTTCCTATTCTCCGAATATAGCTTAAGCTAGATGTATAGCTTAAGCAGCGTTAGGGAAAGCGGCCCTAATAAGTCACAGTACTTCACAGAGTACCTTATGAAGCAACACACACCAATTAGTCATTGCATCAGAGTGTGCTGCTTCATAATCAACTAGGACAATGTGAAGTCCTGTGACTAAACGTGACTAATCTCGTCTTGTCTTGACTAACCGGTGTACACCTAGTCTAAGTCTACTTGTGTGGGTAATGTTCTTATTTATTTTCCTCAATCTCATAAAGATGCTGTGAGATACTGAGATGGGATACAATAAATTTCAAATTTGGTTTTACAAATCAATTTCTTCCTCACTCTGTTGCATCTGAATCTCTGTATTTTCTGTAATTGAAAATGAACGTTCCACTCTTTATTGTAGTGTCCGATTTCACAGTAGACATATCGGGTTCCAATAAGTGTAAGTTTCCATCTGAAAAATAGAACAAAAAATTATTGACAATAGCTTGACCAATACGCTCTTGCATATTGCTCGCAAACTATCCTGACAGAGCTGAGCATGATATCAGCTGATTATTGGATAACAATCATTTGCCATCCGTCAAAATGGACTAAGGCTAGGCGTACACCGGTTAGTCAAGACAAGACAAGACGAGATTAGTCACGTTTAGTCACAATAATTCACATAGTTGCTTATGAAGCAGCACACACCGATGCAATGACTAATTGGTGTGTGTTGCTTCATAATCAACTATGTGAAGTACTGTGACTAAACGTGACTAATCTCGTCTTGTCTTTTCTTGACCAACCGGTGTACGCCTAGCCTAAGGGGCGGTTTATGAGCTCGGGTTTATCTTTGGTCTGAGGCTAAAATTGCGCCGAGTGTTGAAAATCGGGTTCATGAGCTCAAGTCCCAGGCATAAAGTAGCAGTATTATCACAGGGAAAACCCCGTGGTTTAAGAGTTGGGTTTATGAGTCCAAGAACAGATCATCTCGAGTCTAAAAGATAAACTAGGTGGACTAGTAAATCCCAAGCTCATAAACCAACCCTAAATTCAGGGCTTTTTTAGGCCGGAACGGCGTTCCAGTACCTCTTTGCGCACTGGAACAGCGTTCCTGTATCTCTTTGCTAGGCATATAATTATGAATGTTTGATCAATTAATTACTATTTAGGAACAAAATTTCATCAACATTATTGATCTCGGCTTATTGATCAAGATTTTCTACTCTAAAAGACCACAAAATACTCTTTTTGGCAATTATATTTCAATTTTTTTCCCAGGGGAGGACCCCCGGACCCCCGTTCATCTTCCATGGCTTCAGAAATTACTTCTGGATCCGATATAATAGAATAAATTAATAGAATAAAAAAATAAATAGCTTCAAATCTTTTTCTATTTTTCACAGGATCATGGAAGTCTTTCAAATTATTCTAAGTCCAAGAACTGTCGATTTTACTAGTTATTTATTGTTCTATATTTGCGATTCACGTCAAGAAGTCAGCATTGCTTAGATGGGAGTTTGCTATTCTTGTTCAGCACAAGGCCGTTGCTGATGTCTCTATCCTATTCGCACTGTGCATAGTTGCTCCTCACATAAACAATGCTGACTTCTTGATGTGAATCGGACTATAGTAACACTATTTCACCTGGATTTTTTATTTCAAATTAGTTCAGTTTGTCGTCGATCCCACTATGTTGCTGTCCTCGATTTATCGCCCGGTTAAATTTGATAGACGTACGAACAGCCAGGCATTAGAGTTCCGGAACCTCAATTTCTAGAGAAAAATCCCTGCCTAAATTTATTATAGTTACTAAGCTTTTTGCACAACAGCTTACTATAGTCCGATTCACGTCAAGAAGTCAGCATTGTTTACATGAGGAGCATTGATGCCATGTTTCATTGAGAGAGAAAGAGAAAACTGCACCAAACGTGTTTGTTGGGACTGTGTGCGACAACAATGCACAGTGCGGCAATTATGCACAGTGCGAATAGGATAGAGACATCAGAAACTGCCTTGTGCTGAACTAGGATAGCAAACTCCCATCTAAGCTATGCTGACTTCTTGACGTGAATCGCACTATAATAGGCCTAGAATATCATTAATTCCTCCTCACACAAATTGAAGTTTATTACAAAAAATTGCTCATTCAGCATAATAATTATACTAATATGCAACAAGTCAATTCTATATCAAGCTCATTCCATTTCAAATTGCATGTTTATAGCTTATTTCACAAAACATTTGCAGACAGAATGTCATCTGTATTATAAATGTATAACACAGATATAATTAGAAGAGTATATTCAATTGAAATGTTATTCCACAAAAATTCGCTCAGAGAGACTTCCATCGAACCCCTTGTGAGTTAAAAGTTACCAATAAAAATGGAATATTTCCAGGATGAAAATGTTGATAGAATCAGTTACCATAATCCAGAGTCCTATCATTAGTGGCATGTAAAAGTTTTCTTTCTTCAATCTCCAAATATTTTCTGTTGTCAATAAATGTGAGAGTGTATCCTTTTCTGGCATACGCAGTACGAAATTTATGTATGAACCGGAACTTATTCACTATCCTGTAGAATTTCAATTCCTGTAAATTTAATGAAAATGATGAATTACAACACTCATATAGAAATAGATGTATGCTATAAATCTATATATATAAAAGCGAAATGGCACTCACTCACTCACTCACTCATTCATCAGCAGAACTAAAAATCTACTGAACCAAATGCGTTCAAATTTGGCATGCATGTTCAGTTGGAGCTTTAGACGCGCACTAAGAACAGAGTTTGAAAACATCCCAAAGATACGCCCAAAATTCGCGTTTTTCTAGCGATTTTGTGCGTTTTCTCAGCTTTTTCGAGAACTAGTTGGCAGAAAATGTTGAAATTTGGTACTTAGGTTCGTTTAAGGTCTAAAAATAATATGTTTACTGTGTCTACGATGGCGAAGCCCCCTGGTGAGCGCGAAGCGCTCACTATGTCAATGGCTGCCAGGGGTCCAGGGGGTAGAGCCCCCTGGCTAGCCTGTAAGGCGAGTGAAGCGAGCCTGCTGGCTAGTGTAGTATAATGTGTATAACAACAAAATACATGTATATACAAGTTATATCATGAGAACCTGTAGGAGTCAGCACACCAATAAGCAGTTTTCCTTGAACTCCTGGACGTCCGTCCTCCTTACACCATCGAAGTGAAAGGTATAGCAGGATCCATTTACTTACTTACTTACTGCTGGGGCGTCACAAATCTCAGTCGATTCTTTGCCTCGTAGATGAGCCTCCTCCATTCTTCTCTGTCCTCTGCCATTCCAATTGTTCCTCCGCACCGGACAACATCTCTCCCAACTTGGTCAAGCCACCTTAATTTAGGCCTTCCTAATGGTCGCCTTCCTGCAGGTACGGCCTTGCACACCTCCTTCAGCCTTGTTCCCTCCTCTCTACGAAGTACATGACCTAACCAGCTAATTCTTTTGGCTTTTATGAGGGCTATTATATCTGGCTCTTGGTATAGGGCACGTAATTCCCTGTTTTTTCTTATGCGCCAAACTCCATCTTCACATACTGGGCCAAAGATTTTCCGCAGAACCTTTCTCTCAAAAATTACTAATCGTCCTTCATTTCTTTTGGAGAGGACCCATGTCTCACTGCCATACAATAACACCGGCTGTATGATGGTCTTGTATAATCTTAACTTTGTACATCTTGATAGCAGTTTGGATGATAGAATTTTTGTACAGGCTCCTAAGCTCCTATTGGCATTCGCTAGTTTACATTGTATCTCCAAGTCTTCACAATTTGAACTATTTACCGTAACTCCTAAATATTTGAAGCTGTCTACACAATTTATTGAATAATCGGCAATGTTGAAATTTACGTTTGTATTTTGAGTGTTTCGGCCAAAGTGAATAATTTTAGTTTTATCTTCATTTAATTCTAATCCTACTTTCTTACATTCTTTTATTAGATTTTCAGCTAACAGGCAGAGGCTTTCAGAATTTTCTGCTAGGATCACTACATCATCAGCAAATGCCATTATGTTTAGGTCTACTCCCAGTTTAATACCTCTTTGGAGGTTCTTTGTTTTTTGTAAGGCTTCCTCTACAGCTATATTAAAGAGAGTGGGGGAAATTCCATCTCCTTGCCTTACTCCCGTGTTTATAAGGAAACTGTCAGATATTTCTCCGTCTATTTTCACTTTAGCTTTGGACTCGTTTATGCATAGTTTTGTTAATCTTATCAACTTTTCTGGTACGCCATGTTTTTCCATGTTCTTGAATAATGATTTCCTGTCTATGCTGTCATATGCTTTCTTAAAATCTATAAATATTCCAAAAAAACTCTTATTAAATTCCCAGTATTTTGAAATTCCCTGTTTAAGCAAAAAAATTTGGTCGATGGTTGATCTGCCTTTCATAAATCCTGTTTGTTGCTCTTCAATTATGGCTTCTGTGTATGGATTTAGCCTTGATAATAAAATTTTTGAAAATATTTTATAAACTGTGTTTAGAAGGGATATACCTCTGTAGTTGGAGCACACTTGTTTATCACCTTTTTTATGAAGGGGAATTATCACTGCTTCAGTCCACTCTTCTGGTATGGTTTCTTTTTCCCATATATTCAACATTAGACTGTGGATTTCCCTTACAAGAACTTTTCCACCATTTTTGATTGTCTCAGTTGTGATTTCATCTTCTCCAGGAGCCTTATTGTTTTTTTGTTGATTTATGGCTTCTTCTACCTCCTTTTCAGTAGGTGGCATAACAAGGGGCTGTACATTGTGGTAACTTAAGTTGTCTTCCCTATCACCATTTGCTAGAATATCACAGTTTAACAGTTCTCTAAAATATTCTCTCCATATTCTAATTCCTGATTCTTTGTCCATCACTAGGTTGCCATCTTTGTCTTTGACTCCATAATTCCTTGCTGAATATCCGGTTTTGAAAAAACGAATTGTCCTGTAAAAATCTCTGGTATTATTTGTCGTTCTATCATTCTCTGCTTTCGTCAGCTTTCCGTTTAAGAATTCTCTTTTGCACCTTCTGAGCAATAGTTTTGTATTTCTGTTGATTTCACAGTATTCTGTTCTAATTTGTTCTGACTTTCTCTGTTCTGTTTCATTTGCCGGTACTGCTTTCTTATTTGCCAACCACTTAAGTTTAGTATCTTTTCTTTTGACCACCATAGCCTGGCATTCGTCTGTAAACCATGGGTTCTTTCTTTTCTTTGGTTTTTGACCACATACTTCCTTTACTGTACTTTTAATAGCAGTTTGAATTCTCTTCCATTGCTTATTGACTAGAGTAGGGTCTGCTTCTGGTAACTCTAAGACTTCATTTCCTAATACTTCAAACCTATTACTAAGCTTAATTTTAAACTCCTCTTGTACTGCTGGTATCTTCATTTTCTCAGTATCTAACTTTTCTATCCTAGCCGCTTTCTTCTTCTTCAATTCTATTCTTTGCTTTACACTAATAAGCACCAGGTAATGGTCTGTTCCAAATTCTGCTCCTCTTACTGTTCGTACATTTGTAATGCTGCTAGAATGTCTACTGTCAATTAGTACATGATCTATTTGATTAGCAGTTTTCCCATCTGGAGATGTCCAGGTCGCTTTATGAATTTGTTTTCTGGGAAACATTGTGCTGCAAATTTTCATGTCTGTTGAACTGGCTAATGTCAGAAGTCTCAGCCCATTGTCATTTGTTGATTCGTGTAAGCTCTCCTTTCCTGCTACTTCTCTCCACATCTCTTCCCTTCCTACTTTAGCATTTGCGTCACCTATCACTAGTTTCACATCGTATTGTGGTAATTTGTTTATTTCGTCTTCTAAAGCTCCATAAAAAATGTCTTTATCTTCATCTTCTGTTTCTTCTGTTGGAGCATAGATACTGAATATCGATAGATTCTTAAATTTCCCTCTTATTCTAATATTGCACAGTCGTTCATTTATTGGCGTGAAACCTATCACAGATTCAGCTATAGATTTCTTAACAGCACACCCTACTCCTCCATAGTACCGACCATCATCTGTGCCACTATAATATATCACATAATCTTTGGTATTGATTTTCCCTGCATATGGCCATCTAGTTTCTTGCAATGCTACTATGTCTAATTTATACCTACTTAATTCGTCTGCTAGTAAATCACTTCCCCCTGGGATTGCTAGCGTTCTAATATTCCATGTTCCGATTCTCAAGTCTTTTGGTCTGATCCTATTATTTGTCCTTTGTTCCAGTCCGTCCGAGGCATTTAATCTACGTTTCGTAACAATAGTTTTTTATAGAGTGGGTTGTTAGTAACGTCCAACCCCAACCTGGAGGACCAGGGGGTTTTTCTTCAGAGCTCCCTACTCCTAGGTGAACTGCTTTCTCTACAGCTTGCAGAGTTTCACCTACTCTGGATTTGGTTCGGGTTGTCTCCCTAGGCTCTTCCGTCCTCTCCGCCGTTGGGAATCTCTTCCTCCTCCGCCTTCAAGGTCGTTGGCCGGTTTTCACCTAGTAACCCTAGACAGGGACCCTTACGAGGTACTACCATCCGGGTCAGATGGCCCAAGGTTTTTTTTCGAGGTGTTACTCCTCCTGCTCCTCCTTCCTCCCCACTTGCAAGGGCAGGCCCCGGGCTTGCAACCGGCAGTGCTACGAAGCACTATTGGCGGAGTTAGGATCCATTTAACTTGTCATAAAACATATGTTCGACAAGCAATATCACAATACTTAACCTACAAATGCTGAATCTCGCAGATTATTAAAAAGGTCTTTTAAAAAGTTATTCTTTGAAAGGTATTCTTTAAAAAGGTCTTTTAAATGTCTTTAAGACTTTTAAGCCTTTTGATTATTGTGTCGAAATCACTGTTTAATTATTACCAAAACAGCTGATTTCTGACAAGTTGAAAAGATCCTGCTATAATCAAATGTGTCTCTCAGAAATAATTAATTCGAATGTCTATTGAATTTTTCTATTTTCAATTAAATATTTCGAGTTTATTAAATTAAAGATTTCTTTCTAAAAAGTGAATTCTTTGGGCTCAAAATCTAACTTACATAAATCATGTACTGTTTGTGTTAGAAACGAATGGATCTAAGTGAATTGACTCATTATGATAAGCATAATCACCCCTTATAATAAGGGGTGATTGAGGATCCTACAGAAATCAAAAGTACGACTCTACAGTGACTTTTTCAAAATTAGACCGCCATCTTGAATTTGCCATTATTTTCAAATGGTGAGATGGTTATGCGATACATGATTTCAATACGGAATTATGAGGTAAAGTGACTGGCGAAAACCGCACATCGATATGTGAAACCGTTTATGAGTCATCAACATATTTACAGTAAATATGGAAGATGAATAATTGGCAATATCTTTAAAACGGTTTGACATATCGGTGTGTGGGTTTCGTCATTCATTGTCTCTTGAAATTCTGTATCGAAATCACGTATAACATGACCACCTACTCATTTGAATAAATAGTTAGATTCAATATGGCGGATCCAAGATGGCGGACCAGATTTTTAATGTCACTGTAAAGTAGTTTTTCCAATTGTAGTACGATCCCTAATGCCACACACCGTTAAATTGCCTTTGTATAAGAAATATTAAGCCATTTCCACCAACTCTGTATCTACATACAGAAATAGATCCCTTAATATATAGAGTGTCCCAAAAAATATTGACTCCAGTACTACCACGGTATTGTGAGAGTCAAAACAAACAGGAAATGTCTTTGGCAAAATGCTGAATTCTCCTTAGTTTACCTGTAATCTGCCATTTTATGTTTTTTATATTTTTTATTATATCTCGTTTAAAAAACAAGATTTTCTCATCAAATTAAGCAGGGGTATAATTAAAGGTGTGGTTTACAGAATAAATTATCAATAAATCTCAATATCTGTTTTTACCAAAATGGTGACCGGCTAAAATATTCAATTTGATTTTACTGGAGAAATATTGCTTTTTACAAAAAAAAATCTAGAAATACAAAAATGTAGAGATTCTTATTTCAAATAAAATAATGATATCTGATTTTTAAGAATTGGATTATAAATAACCGATATATGGCTATTTGAAGATTGCCAGTTCTGTGTTTCTTCATTTCTTCAGCAGTAAGACATGAAAATAAATGAAGAAACACCAAGCTGGTAATCTTCAAATAGCCATATCTCGGTTGTTTATTATCCGATTATTTAAAATCAGATATCATTTTATTCAGATTGAAAATGTCCACATTTTTGTATTCTGAAGTGTTTTCGTAAAAAACAATATTTCTCCAGTAAAATCGATTTGAAAATGTTAGTCGGCCGTCATTTTGGAAAAAACTGATATTGTAATTTATTGATAATTTATCTTGTAAACCACACCTTCAATATACCCCCACCAAATTTCATGTGAATATCTTGTTTTTTTAACGAGATATGATGAAAAATATTAAAAACACAAAATGGCGGATTACAGGTAAACTAAGGAGAAATCAGAATTTTGCCAATGACATTTTCTGTTTGTTTCGACTTGTTGAATACCATGGTAGTACTGAAGTCACTATTTTTGGTACACCCTGTATACATACAGAAATGGATTGCTCAATAAAGCAGAATATGGTTAAAATGACTTACAACTTTCCCGAATTCTCTGCATTCCCAAACTTTTTGACTTATCGGATATCCCCATTGAGCCAACTGTTCTTCGGATTGGAATTTGTACGTCGTAGAACCAGCACCGGTTTTAGTCATTAATGCAAAAAGACTGAAGCTTTCTCTTGTCTCCTCCGTAAATGTACACCTTCAAAATAGTTTATTCATACGTAGTGGCTACGCATACGTCAACCGTACGCCGCTTAAACGTCTGTCAAGAGTGTCACGTGATGTAAGACGTCACGGTTACTGTGGGTTGACGGACGAATAAGGTATGACGTCACAGTTACTGTAGGTTGACGGACGAATAAGGTATTGGCAGTTGGCACATGTCAACTCGAACTCAGTTGTTTATTAGCTATGGATGTGGAAGGGCTGAAATTTCCCAAGGGCAGGTTATGGTCTCCCAATTTAAGCCTCCAGATTTTTTCATAGGGGGCTATCTTGAAGAAAGGATTTAAAAAATAGGTCTCATACACTAAATAAACTGGAAATTAAGAGATTACCAATTTTAGTGTAAGCGTAGCCTAATTGTCAAAGTGTCGACCAAACCTGGTAAACCGAATATGCGATCATTAAAGCAGCTCTGATGTTAGCCAAGACTGTTACTGCGACCGAGTGCCGCAGCGGAGCCCGACTCAGCGTCGCCAGATGCAATTGATGAAAAGTCCCAACTATTTACAGTGGGGATTTCTCATCAATTTCATCTGGCAATGCTGGGTCGGGCTCCGCTGCAGCACTTGGTTGCAGTAACGACCTTAAACCCACCTTAAAATGTAGAGGAATGCAGAATGTAGAGGGTCTTGTGTTAGCCTACTCAGTTTTGACACAATACCTACTTAACCTACAAATACTAAATCTCGCCAAAAGTTTCGCAGATCATTGTGTCACAGCTGGGTAATTATCAATGATAACGATCTATTGTTATAGATCACCATCGGCCAAATTATATGAATTGCAGTAGGCTATGACAATTACCATAATTTTTGCGCTATAGCCGTACGTCAATCGTCAATGACGACTTGACATTCTAGAACGACGGCTCGTAGTACCAAATATTGCCGCTAGCGCTAGTCGAGCCGTCGCTCTAGAATGTCAAGTAGTGTCAACGACGTACGTTGTGCTTGTACCCATGACGTCATTGGTCACATGACTCTCTTGACGTACGTCTAAGCGGCGTACGGTTGACGGACGCGTAGCCACTGCCTTATTTATATGTAGGTATTCTCTTAGTTATTCTATTTCTCACTATCGGTTGTGATCAAACTCCTCCTAGACTACTTTCATGGCCGATTTCCATGAAATTTGGCTCGGACATGCATATCAACGATGGGAAGGTTGTAGAATAATTAAATTTGAAATCAATGGAGGAATAATAAGAAAATAAGGACATAAAATCAGTGTCAAATTCGTGTCAAATTGATTAAAAGAAAAAACTACCAGCTGGCGCGTGGAAACTACTATCAGATTCATTTAATTTGACGCTTCGTATTAGATAGATAGAGAAGTATTATTTCTTTTCCATTGTATTCTAAGGTCTTCAGCAATGTTAAGAAATAATATCACTCTATCTAATGCAAAGCGTCAAATTGAACGAATTATACTGTAAATCAGTCGATCATTTCCACCTGACGGAAAGAAGATCTGCTTTGAAATAATCTATTTTGCGAGGAATAACCTAGCCGAGATTTTAAGCTGCGTTTACACCAAAAGTTTCCATAACGTAAAGATTCTACGGGACTATAATAATAATAATAATTCCGTGCATATCAGAAGAAGATTGGATAAGGCACTATAAAAAACTTTGGTTTGATGAGACGTTGCCAGAAAGAGAAATTGTGAATTGTGCTGAATGCCATGTTGATGACATCACCCTTGATGAAATGCTGTTGGCAATTAAACTGTCAAAAAACAGGAAAGCTTGTGGTCTTGATGGTGTAAATATGGAGCTTATTAAATATGGAGGCATGTTTCTCTATTTAAGGTTGTTGACATTGTACAATATGTGTTGGAAAACCCATAGAATACCTGCGGCATGGGCAAGCTCAAAAGTTGTGTCATTATACAAGAAAAACGACAGAACACAACCTGAGAATTACCGTGGAATAAGTCTTCTAAACAACATCTACAAGTTGTATGCTGATATTCTAAACAGACGTTTACGGGTAATTGCAGAGAACCTGATAGGGGAAGAACAGATGGGATTTCGCAGAGGACGCTCTTGTATGGATGCGGTATTTACCCTGAAACAGATCATAGAGAAGAATCGGGAATACAATTGTGAAACTCACATGGCCTTTATCGATTGGCAGAAAGCATTCGACAATGTTTTAAGATCAAAGTTATGGAATATAATGCTTCAAAAAGGCTATCCCAAACATCTGGTTGCTGCAATTGAGGGTGCATACACCAATACAGATATTACAATAATGTTCGGCAATAATAAGAAGACAGACAAAATTAGGATAAATAAAGGAGTACGGCAAGGCTGTCCAATGTCCCCGACTTTGTTTAATATATATACAGACGAGATTCTTCATATTTGGAATCGATATGGACTCAGGCATTAAGCTCAGCAATACTGTACACATAAACTCTTTACTATACGCAGACGATACTGTAATTATGTTCAACACCGAAGACCAACTTCAATATGCACTTTTCATGTTAAATAGGATTGGTATGGACTTTGGCATGAAAATCGCACCACAAAAATCCAAGGTCATGGCGTTCAAAGGAAAGTGGCCAGTTAGATCCAAGATAGTGCTTGAGAACCAAATTTTGGAACAAGTTAAGTGCTTCAATTACTTGGGATGTTGTATCTCATTTGACAGAGAAGATGACGTAAGTGAGAAATTGACAAAATTCAGTGCTGTCTGTGGTGCAATACGTAGAACAATAGGGAAGAAAACAAGACAAGCCACTCAGATGAAGTTCTACCGACTAATGGCTGTACCAATAATAGCTTATGGAAGCGAAGCATGGGTATCAATGAAAAAAACTGAGTCCCGTATTCAAGCAGCCGAAATGAGGTTCCTTCGAGCAGTCAAAGGTTATACTAGGTTGGATTACATGAGAAACAAAGTAATAAGAACCGAACTGAATGTAGAGTCTTTATTGCAAATATTGAAGAAGAGTAGAGAAGACTGGTCTAGCCATTTACTTCGTATGCCAGCAAATAGACTTCCAATTCAAGCTTGGCACTACAAACCCGATGGGAAAAGAGGCGTCGGACGACCAATGAAGAAATGGATGCCGGAACAGGCCAACAGAGCCTAATCCTTGAATGACGATGATGATGATGATGATAATTCCGTGTAACCTGGCTGGCTCAGGTCTGGTGTCAGAGTTTTCAGGTCACTCCTGATCAGTTCAGGGTCTCTACGGTACTGTATTTATTATTTAATAAACGTACAAAGAAAACAAGCTCAGCAAACTTCGTGAGCGGTCTCCTGACATTAAAATTAAGAAAAAAAGTTCCAGTAAACATGAATCCTAAAATGCTTCGATTCCCCTGCAGTCGCCATTTTGTTTTTTTCACTTATTATTTTTTTCTAAATAATGGTTGAACATACGACATTGAAATTTTGCACAAACATTTATGACAACTAGACAAAACTACAAAAACATTATAACGATTTTTCAAATTCATAAAACAAAATGGCGGCCTTTTAAAATGTTGTTTCTTAAATAACTAAAGAACCGTTCATTTTACAGAAATCTTACAAGAATAACTTGTTCAAGATAATTCAATTACAAATGTATTGACTCATCATTTTTTAAGATTGGACGAATATTAACTGAAATATGGCAGCTTTAGTGACAGGTGACCGCTGGAGGTTATTTGCAGTGCATGTCAGACCAGGCATCTGGAAATCAAAGTATGCCTCACAATGCAACAGTCTCCGTCTGCTTTGAATGTTATTTGTAAGAATCTTAGATTATTCGGTGTAAATTTTAAAGACAGTAAAAAGGAGTGCAACTAACCTCCAGCGGTCACCTATCACTAAAGCTGCAATATTTCAGTCAATATTCGTCCAAACTTATCAAATAAGGTGTCAATAGATTTTTAATTGAATTATCTTAAGAAAGTTATTCTTGTAAAAGTTTTGTAAAAGGAACGGTTATTTAGATATTTGAGAAACAAAATTTTTAAAGGCCGCATTTTGTTTTATGAATTTGAAAAATCTTCATAATTTTTTTGTAGCTTTGTCTAGTTGTCATAAATGTTTGTGCGAAGTTTCAATGTCGTATGTTCAATCATTATTTGGGAAAAAAATTATAAGATAAGTGGAAAAAACAAAATGGCGACTCAGGGCCGGTTTCTCCAACGACAGTTTAGTTTAAACTTAGGTTTTACCACTCACTAGAAACTTTTTTGTCAGAAAGTTCGATGTCCGAACAGCTGACCATTTGATTCAATGATGCTAACATTGAATCAAATGGTCAGCTGTTCGAACATCGGACTTTCTGACAAAAAAGTTTCTAGTGAGTGGTAAAACCCAAGTTTAAACTAAAAATTGGTTTAACTGACGTTGGAGAAACCGGCCCTTAGGGGGGGAACAATTAAAGCATTTCAGGACCAATGATTGTTTACTGGAACTTTTTTATAAATAATTAATGTCAGGAAACCGCTCACGAAGTTTGTCGGTCTGTTTTAGAATCACCCTGTATAGATAACTATTACAATACTATGGCCTACAGTACAAGTACATAAGTAATATGTACGTAAATATAGTATAATTATGTAAGTGGATTGTAGTCTACTTACATAATTTCTCCGTTCTTCTGTACTGTATCATAAATAATTGTGGGTCTTGCACCAGTATTTCCCAAATCACCAAAAGCAAAGAGGATATTTCCATTTTCAAGGTCCCACGGTGTGGAGTCCCAATTTAACTGTCCATTAACACGATAAGGCTCGGATGCAACCACATTCTCTACATAATTATAGGAAAATAAAGGCCTTTTGCGTCCAAACTCAAGGAATATTTCATACTCAGTCTTCCTAATAGGCTGACCATCGCAATTGGGGCAGTCACTGTTTTGAGCGAAATAAATAAGAATGAAAGAAAAGATCATTCATGAGGCTTAATAATAATAATAATAATTACTATGAATAAATAAAATAATTATATAATTAAATAATTAAATAATTAAATAATTAAATAATTAAATAATTAAATAATTAAATAATTAAATAATTAAATAATTAAATAATTAAATAATTAAATAATTAAATAATTAAATAATTAAATAATTAAATAATTAAATAATTAAATAATTAAATAATTAAATAATTAAATAATTAAATAATTAAATAATTAAATAATTAAATAATTAAATAATTAAATAATTAAATAATTAAATAATTAAATAATTAAATAATTAAATAATTAAATAATTAAATAATTAAATAATTAAATAATTAAATAATTAAATAATTAAATAATTAAATAATTAAATAATTAAATAATTGAATAATTAAATAATTAAATAATTAAATAATTAAATAATTAAATAATTAAATAATTAAATAATTAAATAATTAAATAATTAAATAATTAAATAATTAAATAATTAAATAATTAAATAATTAAATAATTAATAATTAAATAATTAAATAATTAAATAATTAAATATAATTAAATAATTAAATAAATTAAATAATTAAATAATTAAATAATTAAATAATTAAATAATTAAATAATTAAATAATTAAATAATTAAATAATTAAATAATTAAATAATTAAATAATTAAATAATTAAATAATTAAATAATTAAATAATTAAATAATTAAATAATTAAATAATTAAATAATTAAATAATTAAATAATTAAATAATTAAATAATTAAATAATTAAATAATTAAATAATTAAATAATTAAATAATTAAATAATTAAATAATTAAATAATTAAATAATTAAATAATTAAATAATTAAATAATTAAATAATTAAATAATTAAATAATTAAATAATTAAATAATTAAATAATTAATAATTAAATAATTAAATAATTAAATAATTAAATAATTAAATAATTAAATAATTAAATAATTAAATAATTAAATAATTAAATAATTAAATAATTAAATAATTAAATAATTAAATTAAATAATTAAATAATTAAATAATTAAATAATTAAATAATTAATAATTAAATAATTAAATAATTAAATAATTAAATAATTAAATAATTAAATAATTAAATAATTAAATAATTAAATAATTAAATAATTGAATAATTAAATAATTAAATAATTAAATTATTAAATTATTAAATAATTAAATAATTAAATAATTAAATAATTAAATAATTAAATAATTAAATAATTAAATAATTAAATAATTAAATAATTAAATAATTAAATAATTAAATAATTAAATAATTAAATAATTAAATAATTAAATAATTAAATAATTAAATAATTAAATAATTAAATAATTAAATAATTAAATAATTAAATAATTAAATAATTAAATAATTAAATAATTAAATAATTAAATAATTAAATAATTAAATAATTAAATAATTAAATAATTAAATAATTAAATAATAATAATTAAATAATTAAATAATTAAATAATTAAATAATTAAATAATTAAATAATTAAATAATTAAATAATTAAATAATTAAATAATTAAATAATTAAATAATTAAATAATTAAATAATTAAATAATTAAATAATTAAATAATTAAATAATTAAATAATTAAATAATTAAATAATTAAATAATTAAATAATTAAATAATTAAATAATTAAATAATTAAATAATTAAATAATTAAATAATTAAATAATTAAATAATTAAATAATTAAATAATTAAATAATTAAATAATTAAATAATTAAATAATTAAATAATTAAATAATTAAATAATTAAATAATTAAATAATTAAATAATTAAATAATTAAATAATTAAATAATTAAATAATTAAATAATTAAATAATTAAATAATTAAATAATTAAATAATTAAATAATTAAATAATTAAATAATTAAATAATTAAATAATTAAATAATTAAATAATTAAATAATTAAATGATTAAATAATTAAATAATTAGATAATTAAATAATTAAATGATTAAATAATTATTAAATAATTGAATAATTGAATAATTGAATAATTAAATTGAATAATTGAATAATTGAATAATTGAATAATTGAATAATTGAATAATTGAATAATTAAAAATAATTAAATAATTAAATAATTAAATAATTAAATAATTAAATAATTAAATAATTAAATAATTAAATAATAGTCGAGTTGATTTATCACTGTCTGATGAGCCAAAGGTAACCTTATGACTCAGTTCACACAAGACACCAGTCCTACGTCACTGTCAACGTGTATTCCCTGTGTGCATGTAGGTGGTGGGGATAATAAAATCGACCCCTGTGCTCACGCGGAATTTTTGTGAACGAAAGCGGGTATTTAAACATTAGAAAGGATAGGGAATAAGCATTTACAATGCATTTAAAGTATTATCGGATTCCTAATTGTATAAACACCGTTCACAATAGTAATTGCGTCTCCTATTCCTTCCATATTTCCAAACGTGAATTGATTCAACAAAGAATATGGATCTCAGTTTTGATTATTATTCGAGTGAAAAATCCAGTTTGAAAGCATATGATTGATTTGAAGTCTCGCACCCATAATCCATTTCGAAATAATAACCAATGGGAATGAACTCAGCTGTGGATAAACTACTTTGTCTGCTTGGTCTGCTTGAAACATAACCTCCAAAGTTTTAAAACTTGAATTGAAGATTATAATAATGATTAAGAACATGCAATATGTTAATTTTATCTTTTAAAATATAATTCCACAATTGATAAGTAGGCGAAATAGCGACAGGAAATTCTATTTCAATTATAAACTGATTTTTACGTTCATAAGCCTATCCTTTCCCATGTTAATCTTTTCGGAAAGATTCATAAGATTATGATAATTAATTCATAAGATACTTTAAAAATTTCACAAATAATTTATTAATTTGGTAAGACAGTATATTAACAAATGACAGATAGCATAAACTACAGAGAGTGTATAGTCACAGTGTGGCCATTTGTGTGAAGCACTCCATAAAAATAAGTGGAGATCTTATTTTTCCCGCCGCCGCCATACTTTTGCCAAAATTTTTAATTTTGATATGGGATTACAGGCAAACATGAGTACAGGCCAACAGTACTAAGTAAACAAGCGGCGCTTTGCGCTGCACGAAATAAACTTGTATTATTACAAATTTTATCTATAATCACGATCATGAAACATCTTCATTGCTTATCAAAAACATGAGAACGCTGCAAGTATTTCTATCATTCTTTTACTTACATGAAATTTTTAGTGCGTTCAGGAGGGTTTTGCAGCTTAAGTTTACCATCTGAAAACAGTTAAAAAGTAATTATTATTTACGGTGGCGAAGCGTGGTATACTTGTTTGGTCATCGCCGGGTATTTTTCCTATAGCATACCATGCTCCGCCACCAATTAAATTTACACTTCTGAAGGAAAAATTATATTTAAACTCCATCCATTTACGCCTCTCATATTAAATACTTACTACATCTATATACTCATACTCATACTCAACTTACTATAGTCTGTTCAGGGTTAGGAGAGATAATGTTAATAAATTTGTGCGTGCAAGAGTCTAGCTAGGAGCAGCTAGACCGATTCACAGTAGAATTACTACTGAAATAATATTATTATTATCTGCAGTACATGATTCCAGTCTGACCTTGAATGAACGTATTGTGAACTGTGATTTAACAGAAAATTTATCGAAAACAACTGTAAGTCATCGCTTCTATACGCACACAAATGCAAACAGCTTGTTTTGGCCGTCTCTCGATTCAGTGAACAGAGTATAGTGTTGTTATTTATTAAATGAACTGGAAACAATAATGTTCATAAGTAGTGTGATCTACATAGAATGTTGTATAATAAGAGTATGGAACATTGGTGTGAAATACTCCATAACAGTATGTGCTGGAGATTATTTGTCTTTACTTTTGCCAAATTTTGGGATTCTGATATGGGATTACATGCAAACATGGGCCCATTCACTCATTTTTGGAACTTATCTAAAGAGAAACAACATCAAACATATTTTTTTCAACATTAAAAATAGTCTTTTTATTCTTGGTATTGCGTTAAAAAACTTGAAATTATGACAAAACTAAGGCTAGGCGTTCACGGGTTAGTCAAGACAAGACGAGATTAGTCACGTTTGGTCACAGTACTTCACATAGTTGCTTATGAAGCAACACACACCGATTAGTCATTGCATCAGTGTGTGCTGCTTCATAAGCAACTATGTGAATTACTGTGTCTAATCTCATCTTGTCTTGTCTTGACTAACCGGTGTACGCCTAGCCTTACACTGGCAAAGGCAGGCAGGTTGGAAATGTATCACTCAACATGATATTATAATACGTTAAGCATATCTTCTAAATGCCAATCTCAGGGCGATTGGCAGAAGTATGCCTTGATTCGACTAAGCTAACCAATCAAAATTGTAACATCAAATAATGTCCAAAGTGTTATTATACAGAATGTTTCAGGACTCCCTACCGATACTCGAGGGCATTGTTCCTGGGTAAAAAACATATCTGAATATCATATTTAAATTGTCCGGAAGTCCTTAGTTACTCACACAGCTGCCATTTTGTTTTTTTTTTCACTTATTATTTTTTTTTCAACCTAATTTGTTAAGATTGAACCAATATTGACTGAGATATGGCAGCTTTAGTGATAGGTGACCTCTGGAGGTTAGTTGCACTCCTTTCTACTGTCTTTAAAATTCAAACAGAATTATCTTTAATCGCTTAAAAATAACATGCAAAGCAGACAGAGACCTGTTGCATCGTTGTAGCAGACTTTAGCCGCAAGCCCAGTATGCACTGCAACTATCCTCCAGCGGCCACCTATCACTAAAGCTGCCATATCTTAGTCAATATTAGTCCAATCTTGACAAATAAGGTTTCAATCGATTTGTAATTAAATTTACTAAGAAAATTCTTTGTAATATCAACGGTTTCCGAGTAATTCAAGAAACAAAATTTTAAATGGCCGCCATTTTGTTTTATGGATTTGAAAAATTGTCATAATTTTTCTGTAGCTTTATCTAGTTGTCATAAATGTTGGTGCGAAGTTTCAATTCCATATGTTCCACCATTATTGAGATAAAAAATAATAAGTGAAAAAAACAAAATGGCAGCTGTGTGAGTAACTAAGGACTTCCGGACAATTTAAATATGATATTTAGATATGGTTTTCACACAGGAACAATGCCCTAGAGTATTGGTAGGGAGTTCTGAAACACCCTGTACAATAAAATGCACCCACCATACTTGAGTGTTGCAAAAGTGTTGTGGTCCAAATACTTGATCTCGATAACATTAACAGACGTTTTGCGTACATTCAAAGTCCTGCTGTAAAGCTGAATGGAGTCATAGTACTCAACTTGCTGTAGTTGTTTCAGACCTTGCAGTTCGTTTACTATTCTCAGAAACCTATACGCCTGTGAGTAATCCAATGTACAATAATTGAGAATAATTTTACAAGAAAGTAATCCATAAGCTGAGACACTTTCAAATTACAATAATTGGTACATTGGCGTAACTAGGAGGTGCTGGGGGGGGGGGGTTGTTTGGTTGTGGGGTTGGTGGGATTGTGCAGATTTTCATAAGCAAAATACAATTTTCGCCTACCAATGGGGGTTACAAACCCCAAATCCCCCCCCGTGGTTACGCCTATGCAATGGAATAGTGTTCAGAAATTAAAAGTGCTACTTTTTACAGTGTTGATATAAAATATTATTCTTGAAGAACATTTCTTAATATTATTACTTGAAAAAATAACTTTGAGTCCCTGACATTTGCAAAAAAAAGTTGCCAATACCGAGATTCGGTCCTTGTGCTTTACAGCATGCATAGTACATTTTGAGGTTAGAATCAGGGGCGTCATTTGGGGAGGGCAGGGGGGGGGGGTATTTGCCCCCCCCTGATATACGGACACGAGTACAATCGTAATAAAGCCCTTCAGGATCCTTGATAATTGAGAATATTGTGACAGAAAAGGGGGCTAGGCGTTCACCGGTTAGTCAAGACAAGACAAGACTAGATTAGTCACGTTTAGTCACAGTACTTCACGTAGTTGCTTATGAACCAACACACACCGATTAGTCATTGCATCAGTGTGTGCTGCTTCATAAGCAACTATGTGAATTACTGTGACTAAATGTTACTAATCTCGTCTTGTCTTGTCATTGCATCGGTGTGCGCTGCTTCATAAGCAACTATGTGAATTACTGTGACTAAACGTGACTAATCTCGTCTTGTCTTGACTAACCGGTGTACGCCTAGTTTAATGATAAATAAATGACATTGACTCACCCCACTCTTCTCACATGTCCAAATCTCTTGACTAACAAACTTCCAATATTTGTAATGTTTACTTCTCGGTATTGCTTTCATATACTCCTTGCCTTCACTCTGAAGACGAATTCTGAACTTTGTACCATGGTCAAATGAGTAATCGACCTCTTTTGGTAGAAGATGACAACTTGAAAAACGTTACAAGCAAGTGAGTGAAAGTAATTGGGGGGTTTGTAATCCTCCTAAAGCTGTAGCTCCACTAATCTCTCATCATAATTCACTCTACCCTACACTCTAGACTTTTGTGATCAGCTAAGGCTAGGCGTACACCGGTTAGTGAAGACAAGACGAGATTAGTCATGTTTAGTCACAGTACTTCACATAGCTGTTGTTTATGAAGCAACACACACCGATTAGTCATTGCATCGGTGTTGGCTGCTTCGTAAGCAACTATGTGAAGTACTGTGACTAAATGAGACTAATCTCGTCTTGTCTTGTCTTGACTAATCGGTGTACGCCTAGCCTTATAGAAGTTCAAGAAAAGACTATTACTAGAAGGAGTATTTACTAAAGCCGTATTACACTAGAAGTGGAAATAGTAATAGAAGTTATAGAATTGACAGACTATTTCTATAAGTACTTTTTCAATTTCATGAAGCAAAATGGCAAACTTTTGCAATTTCGTTTCTAAATAACTCAAAAACGGTTATTGATATTACAGAAATTCCAAATGGCTGTCATTTTGTTTTATGAATTTGAAAAATGGTCTTGATTTTTTTTGTAGCTTTGTCATAAAAGTTGGTCAGAGTTTCAATGTCATACGCTTATCCATTATTTAGAAAAATAATAATAAGTGAAAAAAACAAAATGGCGTCTAGAGGGGAAATGAAGCATTTTAGGACCCATTTTTGATGGAACTTTTTCATTGTTTTGGTGTCAGGAATCAGTATGAGAGGTTTGGCAGATTCCTCCTTAAACACTCTGTATACCCTATAATAAAATAATATAATACCTATTAATAGGGTATACTGTATATTCAATGATACAGCAGGCGTTGTGGTGAGAGTGGATAGATCTGCTTTGGATTTCTCATTTTGCTTTTGCCAATCATGTTGGAAGAAATATCTCTCGGACTTTATTGTACTAATAGCACACAGTAACAATAAAATGGTTATAATCAAGACATTACTCACTTCACAGTATCATTTTCATCACCGATAGTTCTGCTCCATGCTGTACCAACTCTAATGTTCATTCCCTTCAGACCAATAAATGATCTGTATATATGCCCTGGCTCCAGTACATATTCAATCTCCCTCATCTCAACTCCAGCAGCATTGTTGGACCTTGCAATTACAATGAAATCCTTATTTCAACAAATCGATCAGAAAAAACTTAGGCTAGGCGTAGCCTACACCGGTTAGTCAAGACAAGACTAGTCAAGTTTAGTCACAGTAATTCACATAGTTGCGTATGAAGCAGCACGCACACTGATGCAATGACTAATCGGATCGGTGTGTGTTGCTTCATAAGCAACTATGTGAAGTACTGTTACTAAATGTTAAATGAAAAGACAAGATGTTGTCAACATCGGATTGTCAACGGATTTATTAGAAAATCGAGACGATTTTATTGGAAATCGATTTATTAGATCTCGATTTTCTAATAAATCAGTGGTTTGACAACATCTTGTCTTTTCATTTATTATGGATAACTACCACAATATCACCTTCACAACAACTCAAAGAGTTACTAAATGTGACTAATCTCGTCTTGTCTTACCTTGACTAACCGGTGTACGCCTAGCATAAAGTAGCAGCCACAAAAATGGGTGGCTGAGAAATTTTGCGCTGTTTTCAGATAAGGAACCAGTAAATCGAGGGGTCGAAAATTGTTAGCTGATCACAAATTAACATTCTGAAAGCACTCAGCATTTCCTATTTTAAGCAATTCAACAATTAAATTCACTTGAAAAATACTTTCCCAAAAATGTCCTCCATTTCGCTTGATACATTCCATATACAAGAATCTTGAGCAAAGTTTATTGATCACGTGATCTATCAAGGTGAACGACTGCCATTGGCTCAGACAGGCCTCTCTCCTATTGGCCGGCTCAAGGAAACGTCATCAGCAATGGCGGCTCATACAACTAATATAGTAATGGAAGTCAATCACGTTGTACAAGCTACCATTTAGGCTAGGCGTGCACTGGTTAGTCAAGACAAGACAAGACGAGATTAGTCACATTCAGTCACAGTACTATAGTTTATGAAACAACACACCGATTAGTCATTGCATCGGTGTGTGCTGCTTCATAAGCAACTATGTGAATTAAGCCTGGTTTTCATTAGTAGAGTTAGTGGTAGAGTTGTCTAACTATCTTGTAAACTCTCCCAATAAAAACGTTCATAGTAGAGAAGAATGATGGTAGAGTACTTGTTTTTAAGTACCAAGTAAGTAGAGTAGAGTTAGTATGCTAGTTACTCTACCACTAACTCTACTAATGAAAACCGGGCTTTACTGTGACTAAACGTTACTAATCTCGTCTTGTCTTGTCATTGCATCGATGTGTGCTGCTTCATAAGCATCTATGTGATGTACTGTGACTGGACGTGACTAATCTCATCTTGTCTTGTCTTGACTATAACCGGTGTACGCCAAGCCTAATGATGACGGAAGTTTGAACTGCCTACTGTGGGAGGGGCTTGTCTAAGCCAATGGCAGTCATTTACCTTCTTGATAGGTCATTTAACTACCAATCACAGCGTTTGCTAATAGTATACAGGTTCTGTTGCTTGTCTTAACTTTTGTTCTGAAGATTGATAATGTTGCAATAAAATCGGAACCAGTATCTCAATATCATGGTAAATTTGTCGTTTGAAAACTTATTTCTATTCAAAATTATAAAAAAATATATCAATCAAAGCTAGCATTTAACAATTATTAATGGTGCAATTGAGTTTGAAATGTGATATATAGTCAGACCTACGGATACACTGTATAATAACAGTGTGGTCATTTGATGTCACACTTTTGATTGGTTACCTCCGTCAATTCCACCATACTTTTGCCAATTCCCAGAATATTTTATGCAAATCATATGTTATGCACAGTGATTCACCTCTTAGGCTAGGCGTACACCGGTTAGTCAAGACAAGACAAGACGAGATTAGTCACTTTTAGTCACAGTACTCCACATAGTTGCTTATGAAGCGGTACACACCGATGCAATTACCAATCGGTGTGTGTTGCTTCATAAGCAACTATGTGCATTACTGTGACTAAACGTGACTAATCTCGTCTTGTCTTGTCTTGACTAACCGGTGTACGCCTAGCCTAACCTACATTATTTGCCTTTGCCAGTGTCAATTCTCATCATTTAAAGCAATACCAAGAGTACAGAGATTATTTTTAGTATTAGAAAAGTTATTTTCGATGTTGTTTCTCTTAAAATAAGTTCGAAGTGAATGGGCTCATATGTTTACCTGTAATCCCATATCAAAATTCACAAATTGTGCAAAACTATGGCGGTGACTGGAATAAAAATAGTTCAAACACATTGTTATGGACCTTTTCACACTAATGGTCACACTGTTATTATACTGTCTCTGTAGGTAGACCTATATACTGGCAGTAGAGAAAATATATAATATGGATTTGTGATACAATGCTTATAGAACAATATTATCAAATGGACTCATTCACATACCTAGCCATAACTTTTATTAATTTTCTGTCCTCTGGAGATTCTAGTCTGATTTTTCCTGCTGTAATATTAAAATCAAATTCTATAATTAATTGAAAAAAAAAACATTGATAACATTTAGACTTGAAGAAATCTTTCAACTGTTATTCCCAATAGGTTTCTACAATTAACTTTCACCTGTATCATTATTTTTTATCTGTCCTGAAATCAGGTTAAAGACAGCAAGGTGGAACTACCCTCGCCTAGGGTCCTCCCACCATTCAAAGCCGATACGCTAATAATGAAGATTATTATATAATCTTTATCTTATCTTTCTTTTTACTATCTTCATCTTGATATTATATTATTATTATCTTTAACGAATCATCTTTTAATCAAGATTTTAGTTTATTGAACAATAAATAAACATCAATTAAAATAAAATGCAATTAATTTAAAATAATGCAATAATAGTAGGCCTAGTTTATCTACGACCATGTTATAATGCAATCATTACCCCGGTCGTAAAGGCAGCTTGTACACCGGAGCAATTAAGCAATAGGCAATAAGCAAAATTTGGATCATATGATCGTCTACTCTATAGAAACAAATAGTCCAATGCACAACTAAAGCAGCTGTTTCGGTGTGCATTGAACTATTGGTTTGTATAGAGTAGACAATCATATGATCCATATGTTGCTATAGCAGGATTCAATTAACTTGACATAAGTCAGCTGTTTTGGTAATAATTAAACAGTGACTTCCACACAATAATCAAAATGCTTATAGCCCCTAAAGACCTTTAAAGTCTTTAAAATACCTTTTTAAAGAAGACCTTTCAAAGAATAACTTTTTAAAAGACCTTTTCAATAATCTGCGAGATTCAGCATTTGTAGGTCAAGTATTGTGATATTGCTCTTTGAAACAGCTGATTTCTGACAAGTTGAATTGGATTCTGCTATAGTTGCCTATTGCTTATTGCTCCGGTGTACGACCGGGGTTACAGTTTTATAACTTAAACTAGCTACATTAGCTTTTTCAAAATGGAATTTGAAACTTATATCATAATGAAGTCTTTTTGAAAGGATGCTATATTACGAAACATTACTTGTTCAATCTGATCCAGTTCAAAACATATTGAAACGGAACAGCTCCTCACCTATACAGCAACCATTGAAATAAATAAATAATGATTTATTTTCCAAAATACCTTTATCTATCACAAATACAAATTCAAAAATATTTACAATTAATTATACAAACACTGTATAAACACAATAGAACATATGTTCGTTTATACAGTATACAAACATTGCATAATATAGTAGTTTATGCAATGGTTGTATTATGAGAGCCTTTAAATAACGAGTGAGATATCAAGTTAAAATACAAGTGGCAACGGCGTAAGTTATTTTAAGGTATCTCAAGAGCCGTTTAAAGACAATAATACATCCATTGTATACACCATTCTATCTACGACTAACAAAAAACAATAATATCTGCATTATCAATCTTAACTACGACCATTGTTCTATTTCAATGCTCACCTTATACTTATAGGTTAGGAAGCTGCTGAAAGCACACATGCATGAGCAACTACAGTGCTTTTATCAGCTGCGATTGCGTTTTGTTCCGTTCCAGTGTTTTAAAACTGGAACAGATTGAACTAGAACCGTGTCATAATATAGCATCCGTTTTATAAAGTGGTCATTACGATACAAGTTTCAAATTTATTAAGGAAACATGACGATCAATATGTAAATGCGGCATTACAGTCTTATATTTACCATTCAACTGATCCATAATAAATTGTGAATTGTTCCTTGGATCTAGAAATTAATAATTCATTGCAACACTCAGGGTCGATGCACGAATACCCTTTAAATTTAACCGTCGTAATTTCATTTTAAAAAAGCTACTGTTTCAATTTCAATATGAAACTGTAATGATTGAGTTATAAATCGGTAGTAGATAAAAATAATAATTATAGTAAAATTATTTTTGATTTTTTGAGTAGAATGGCTAAAAACCAATAGGTGGAATTTTCTTAAAAGTACTCACAATATCTCATCAATTCAAATGGGAATTTGTAGGTTAAATAATATATCGATTTAACTCTGATGTTTTTGTTGTTCAATGGTTTCACTTCTCTCAGTTCAACCCATTCTGCCGAATATTTCACTTCCCCAACTTCTGTCCTGCTGAAAAACTCTTGAACGAGTCTCAAAAATTGTATTCCCTGAAAAAATGTAATAAAGTTAAGTTCACCCCGTGCAGCGTAAAGCGCTGATCGCATTTTTTTTTTTCTAATTTTTGGAGACGGTTTCGGAGATCGGATTTGGTAGACCTAGCAAATTGGTCCAGCGTAAATTTGAACTAGGTCTAAAAAATGGCTTGCTGAGACAGAGTTTATCCACCTCGTATCTCTTCTGAATTCTGAATCATTCATGCAGCTGAATGTCTTTGTAAAGATGTAGGCCTATAGCAGGATCCATTTAACTTGTCAGAAATCAGCTGTTACGGTAATAATTAAACAGTGATTTCGACACAATAATCAAAATGCTCAAAAGTCTTGAAGACCTTTAAAGTCTAAAATAGGCCTACCTTTAAAGTCTTTAAAATACCTTTTTAAAGAAGACCTTTCAAAGAATAACTTTTTTAAAGACCTTTTCAATAATCTGCGAGATTCAACATCTGTAGGTTAAGTATTGTACTGGTGGCCGAGTAAAACATATGTTTTCTGACAAGGATCCTGCTATACGCTGTGTGTTATGTACTCGAAATCATATTAATACATTTTACTGATTAAAATTTCGTTAGTTACTCCATGCAAATTAGAACCAATAATGTCATACAAATTATTCAAAACTCAACTATGTTTAAAACTTAGAACTTGAAGCTGTTTTTGCCACACTTCACGGTAAGGCTAGGCGTACACCGGTTAGTCAAGACAAGACAAGACAAGATTAATCACAGCAATTCACATAGTTGCTTATGCAGCAGCACACACCGATTCAATGACTAATTGGTGTGTGTTGCTTCATAAGCAACTATGTGAAGTACTGTGACTAAACGTGACTAATCTAGTCTTGTCTTGTTTTGACTAACCGGTGTACGCCTAGCCTAAGAAGATGGTTTCTGGTCACTTTATAGACTGGAAAGTTAGGCTAGGCGTACACCGGTTAGTGAAGACAAGACGAGATTAGTCACGTTTAGATTTCACATGTTGCTTGAAGCAACACACGCGATTGGTCATTGCATCTATGTGCTGCTTCAAAGAAACTATGTAATTACTGTGACTAAACGACAATCTTCACTTGTCTTGTTATGACACCTAGTGTTATCATTTACATGAGTGAGATTTTGCTAGGAAACTGTAGAATCAGCTGGCGACCTGTAAATTAATACAGCTGTAGACCAGTAAACAGAGCTGGAGACCCGTAAACGCAGTTGTTTGTTGCGAGAAGATTTAGTTCATACTCGAGCCGCTAGATAGGACGACAATGACAATGCACTTTTGATGCACCATAACATAACCTTTTTATGTTTAAATCAACAACCAACGAACGAATATTCTAATTGATTTGTTGCTATGAAATTAAATTAATGTGGCGAAAAGTATCGAACAGCAGTGCATGCGCAGTACATTCACTTTACGCTCGCTGAATAACCGCTAAAGCACAGTACGTTTTCCTCAGGCTCGCTGAAATTTGGGGAAATGTAATTTTCATAACCTCAAAAATTGAAATCAAGCAATGGATATGAGCAAAGACAAATAATTAAAACTGAATTAACTGCGGTTGTAGAAGAAATTTTGCATGTAATTCGCAAGTAAAGCTTCTTTATTTCTCACGTCCTCCTCGTGTTTCGGAGGACACGCTAAGCCGGCTGCCTAAAAAACAGTCTTTAAGTCAAGTCAGAGACCCTGAACCGATCAGGAGTGACCTAAAAACTCTGACACCAGACCTGAGCCAGCCAGGTTACACGGAATTATTATTATTATTTATTTCTCATGCAAAATTATCATGCTTCACTACACGTCACGTGATAACTGTTTTGCTTGTGCAATAAAGTCGGGCTTTACGCTCTTAATACATAAATAGCTATTGGACTTACCTTTTCATCCTTACAGATCCAAAGCTCATCTTTGATTGGTGTAATGTAATCCAGATAGTTTTCTTGCGTTATTGTGATTGTTTTCTGACTGGTTTTATCGGTTATATTCAATTTTGGTCGATAATCAAAAAGAAACGTTCCAATATCCTGTTGCTTTTTGCAGCTGTCGGGAGAGATTCATTATTACTGTTATAGCCTAATCAGATTCATTTAATTTGACGCTTTGCATTAGAAAGATAAAGGTAATTTCTTTGCCATCGTACTATACGGTCATCAGCAACGTCAAGAAATAATATTTATGTATCTCTCTATCTATCTATCTATATCTATCTATCTATCTATCTATCTATTCATCTATCTATCTATATCTATCTATCTATCTATCTATCTATCTATCTATCTATCTATCTATCTATTCATCTATCTATCTATCTATCTATCTATCTATCATCTATCTATCTATCTATCTATCTATTCATCTATCTATCTATCATTCATCTATCTATCTATCTATCTATCTATTCTATCTATCCATCCATCCATCCATCCATCCATCATCTATCTGTCTATCTATCTATATATCTATCTATCTATCTATCTATCTATCCATCTATGCATTCGCATATCTATCTATCTCAAATACCTTTTGAATTCAAAAAGCATTAGGAATTGTTCAACCTTCTAATAACGTTAGTAAGTGTCATCTCATATTAGTTTTTTTCCAAATTATGAACGTTTTTCCATTGCTCAGAGTTATCATGCCATAAAATCAATCAATTCATTCCATGAAATAATATTCAAACATTTAAATAAATCGAAATCTTACGATCAAGTGATGAACAAGTTCCAGTAACAGACAAGAACTGCAGAACCGAGAGATTTGGATTGGAACTTGTCTTTGTCTTCTTCGCAAGAATGATAAAAGTGCTCTCAATAATAAACACACGTTCATACTTTGGAAAAACCATAGCCGAACACAGAATTCATACTCGTGACCGAGCGCTGTGATTGGCAATTGAATGTCCTATCAAGGTGAACGACTGCCATTGGCCTAGATAAGCTCCTCCCACAATGGGCGGTTTCTACGAACATCACAGCAATGGCGGTTCAAACAACCAACATAGTAAAGAGAGGTGATTGATATTTACGAAAACAGATGGAATAAATAGGAATAGCATTCCTATACTTTAGTTTCAATTTACCAGAGATTGATAATGGTGTAACAACCGAAACTGAAGTATCTCGTTGTTTCATTAAATAATATGTGGTTTTGACAACATCAAGTCTTCTTATTCAGTATGGATAACTACCACAACATCACCTTCACTACTATAGCAGGATCCAATTAACTTGTCATAAATCAGCTGATGCAGTAATAATTAAACAGTGATTTCGACACAATAATCAAAAGGATTGAAAGTCTTAAAGATCTTTAAAGTCTTTAAAAGACCTTTTTAAAGAAGACCTTTCAGAGAATAACTTTTTAAAAGACCTTTTCAATAATCTGCGAGATTCAGCATTTGTAGGTTAAGTATTGCGATCATATGCTCGTCGATCATAATATGTCGATTACATATTATGTTTTATGACAAGTTAAATGGATCATGCTATACCTTGTTTCTAATTACCTTGTTCTGATTTATCAGGCAAGTAAACAAAACTTACATGGCAACAGATTCTTTAACTCCAAGTATTTCTGATGGAATAGTAGATATCAGTTCCATTTTGATGGGCAATTGTGCATCAAAGATGTTTTGCAAGGCTCCTGGTATTGTATAAGTTACCTCAATGAATTCATCGCCTTTATTCCTCCCCACATTACGGTAGGTCTTGACCCAGCTGTAATAATTGAAATTCAACTTTGTACTGTAATTAAATAATAGTAGTCTATGCAAGGGTTGTATTATTAGAGCCTTCGAACCAAGAGTGAGTTACCGAGTTTAAAATACGAGCGACAACTCCGCTCGTTATGTTAAGGTATCTCAAAAGGCTAAAATACAACCTTTGCATACTCCATGCTATGCAAGACTAACAAAAAACAATAATATCTACATTATCAATCTATAACCTCGATTCAAACTACCATTGTTCTGTTTCAATGTTCACCTTATAGGTATAGGTATAGCATCACATTTTTAAACCTTTTGTTAACTTCAAGGGCCGGTTCATGAGCTCGGGATTCGGCTAAGTCCTAGACTAAAACGAGTGGCTACCGTAGCATCGACAAACGTTAGCCGCGAAACTATGTACTAAGGGCTCTCTTTGCTGCTAACCCACTATATAACCTGTCGAGACAAACGTTTGTCGATGCTACGATAGCCACCCGTTTTAGTCTAGGACTTGGCTAAATCCCGAGCCCTAAAAATCACTTATTTCAGTATATCACTTTAAAAATCACTTATTTCAGTAATCACATATTCTATGTATCTTTGTAAGTTTAGAGTCTAGATTGATAAATACAGTACTGTATTGTTTTTTTTTTTGTTTTTTTGATAATCCGACTTCTTTTGCGATCCGATCATGCTCCCGGTCCCAAAGGTGACGGATTAGAGGGGTTCTACTGAATGTAGAAATATATAATCAGTTTCATTTAATTTTACGCTTTGCATTAGATAGATAGATATAGAGGTATTATTTCTTTGCCAACGTACTCTACGTTCATCAGCACTGTCAAGACATAATACCTCTCTATCTCTCTATCTAATGCCTAGCTATCAAATGATAACTTAAAATCTTCATCTATTCAGGTTTAATGATAACTTACTCAGGAATTTTTTCATCAGCCCCGACAGTTTTTCTCATAAGTTTTATAAAGCCATCTGTAAAAGATATCAATGTTAAAATAATTGTACTTGTTGATTTACTATCTAAATTTAAACTACTTTCTGTTAAGTATGTGATGTGCACTTCATGTAAAATAATCACATTCGAATAATTTATTCAGTATTAGCTGCAACAAACGTAAATGTTCTACGTCATTAGTTATTATTCAATTCTTCATTTGCAATACAAGAGAATAACACTGAACTTGGAATAACACTTAGCTTGGAATTCGAATATTTCAAAATTCATCTCTCAGATCATATAACTTACCTATGTATATGAAGCAAAGTTCGAAAGAATTTTGCACATGCTCAATGTGATAATGAAATTATTATCGTCAGCATCTTTGTTTAAACGAAGTCTAACAAAACCTGGTTCCAAGTTCATGCAAACTATTAACCGACAATTTAAGCAGGTAATTGAACGTTTAAGTTAAAACTTGAAGTTTTATTGGACTCAATATGAACGAACGTGGTGGATAAGGGCCTAAATGCATAAAGCTGGGCGTACACCGGTTAGTCAAGACAAGACAAGACGAGATTAGTCACGTTTAGTCACAGTACTACACATAGTTGCTTATGAAGCAACACACACCGATGCAATGACTAATCGGTGTGTGCTGCTTTATAAGAAACTATGTGAATTACTGTGACTACACGTGACTAAGCTCGTCTGGTCTTGTCTTGACTAACCGGTGTACGCCTAGCCCAATATGTTAGACATGTTTGAGAATAAACAAAAGTTCCCCAAGCTTTATTTTCAACAAATGCAGTGGTCACATCTGGTATCTTTATAATTATAAAATAGGCGAACATGTCAGCTCCAAGAAGGAGGAGAAGAAGGAAAAAGAAGAAGTGAGAGAAGAAGAAGGAGAAAAAGAAGAAGATGGAGAAGGAGGATGATAAGGGAAGAAGAAAAGGAGGAGAAGGATGATAGAAGAAAAAGGAGGAGGAGGAGAATGAGATGTAGAAGAAGGAGAAGAAGGAGAACTATAACGACCGCCCACTCTCAAATGAATAATATCTATCACTATCGTAGAATTCTTTTAATTTGGCGGATGAATGAGCTGTTTACAAATGGGGAAAGAAACACGAGTTGAGTGTCACAACAATCATTCGCCATCCGCCAAATTGAAAACAATAGTTTCAGTTATCAAACAATGTAATGATGATGATTATTTATACAAGGTAACTTAGATACTCTCAGGGCCGCTTTCCCCAAGGCTGCTTAAGCTATACATCTAGCTTAAGCCTCATTCGGAGAATAGGAAAAGTCAATATTGCTACAGCTTTAGTTGTTTATTAGAGATCGGTTAGTCGAGGCAAGAATAGAGACGACATCACAGTACTTCACATAGTTGCTTGAAGCAGCACACACCGATGCAATGACTAATCTTTGTATGTTGGTATGTAAAAGTGATGTCGTCTTGTCTTGTCTTGACTAACTGGTACGTTTAGTTTGTCAGACAAGACAAGACGAGTTTTCATAGTCCACTAAGTTATGAAGCAGCACACACCGATGCAATGGCTAATCGGTGTATGTTGCTTCATAAGCAACTATGTGAATTACTGTGACTAATCTCGTCTTGTCTTGTCTTGACTAACCGGTGTAGGCCTAGCCTTTAAATGTAAATTGGAAAATAATAACGAGTCCAGATGGTACTCACCAAATCTCCAAATTTTTGAATCGATTTGATCAAAGTATTTGATTTTTCTAATGTGAGCGGTACGACGATTTCCAATCAAAGGCTTAGAGGTTACTTCCACTCCGTCCTGGTACAATATCCGACTGATCTCCTCCCGACCCACTAGCTCTTCCATTATCCTTATCATACCGATCTGAATTCAGAGTGGAAATATCAGTTTTGTACATGTGAATCGCTCTAATTAACAGAGGCACCGAAAATGAAAAACTAGGTGACTCACATAGTCGTCATTTGGGGGTGGCAAGGGGTGGCAGTTGCCACCCCAAAATTCCCAAATCCCTTTTTTTGCTATCCCAAAAATCGTATTATCAATTAGTAATCAGGCAGTAATAATTTCAGTTATTTGCAAACAAGTGAAAAATTACAGTTTTAAACGTGGCACAATCTTGATTTTTTATTCAACATTTTCACTGGCACACAATAATCAAGGTTTGTACAGACCCTAGGTTGGCCAATCCCCATGATTGTCCAACTTGAAAGTCCAATTTTCCCCGATTGGTCTTACTATAATAACGTGAAAAAGTGACCCAGTTAACATATGCCCTATATCTACAGAGTGTTTCAGAACTCCCTACCAATATTCTAGGGCATTGTTCCTGGGTAAAAACCATATCTAAATATCATATTCAAATTTTCCGGAAGTCCTTAGTTACTCATACAGCTGCCATTTTGTTTTTTTCACTAATTATTTTTTATCTCAGTAATGGTGAAACAAATGGAATTAAAACTTCGCATCAACATTTATGATAACTAGACAAAGCTACAAAAAAATTATGACAATTTTTCAAATCCATTAAACAAAATGGCGGTCATTTTAAATTTTGTTTCTTGAATAACTCGGAAACCGTTGTTATTACTGTTGTAATATCATATTGTTGCTGTATGGTGTTCGTTTAGTCTGGGAGATGGCGAATAAATGTTATTTTGCTCGAAATATACAGTATATCTGTCGTCCAGTTTCAAAAGGGGATAAGTCCAATTTTTTTTTTTGGTTTTTACTCCGCCATTATATTCTACTTTCAGAGCTCTATCGTATAGCATGTTTAAACTTTTGCAAAACGTATAGCAGGAGCCAATTAACTTGTCATAAATCAGCTGATCCAGTAATAATTAAACAGTGATTTCGACACAATAATCAAAAGGCTTCTAAGTCTTAAAGACCTTTCAAGTTTTTAAAAGACCTTTTTAAAGAAGACCTTTCAAAGAATAACTTTTTAAAAGACCTTTTCAATAATCTGCAAGATTCAGCATTTGTAGGTTAAGTATTGTGATATTGCTCTTTGAGACAGCTGATTTCTGACAAGTTGAATTGGATCCTGCTATAGCAAGTCCGTTCAGAATTCAATAGCAGAATCGTAAAATGATGCATATAATGGGATATGTCCAGCTGCTATACTGCAGCAATATGGGACATGTCCAGAAACACAACGAGCTGTTGCAAAACGGTGTATGTACAGTGACAAATTATGAAGATAATGTTTTAACTGGGCTTTAATAATCATCCAAAAATTAGATAAGTCTATATTTATATTTAAAAGTTCATAAAATTATTATAAACAATTGATAATTGAGATTTAAAATTTATACATTTTTATCTGAGATTGGCGTCATGAGTAAACAGGAAACATAATTATGTTTCTAAATTTGTTTAGGTTCATTGCATGACCATCAAAACAGCGAAAATACTTTTCTGTACATTTGGACTGAGAGTGAACACAAGAAAGGGTCTAATGAGATAGCATCTTGTATCTTCCACAGGCTGTGCAACATGGATTTCACTGAAAAAATTCTTCAATTTTGATCTGCGATAATTTTTTGTTTCTATATGTGGACCTGCCTCGGCGTAGCAAATAAATTTATGCAGCTCAACTGTATAGCTGTAGTTAAGTTCGTGCTGTTTATCATTTAGAGCAAGATGTGCGTCATCAAAAAAAAAAAAAAAAACATTCTCATAGCTTTCTGCTTCAAAATAAGCTCACATTGAAATTTGAATCGAATACTTGATGCCAAATGATCAGGCAGGTTGAAAATTCGAGAAATAAAAATTTGCAGAGAAAGATGATTGATAATAATAATAATTATTATTATTGATTTATTACATAGACATCTTAACCTTATAATAACAGATAGTTTTTTACACCACGTTCATAACGTAACCTTTTTCAAAGAGCAAAGAGTAATGTCTACCTTCATTACTCATTACAATTAGTTTTTGGTCCTTTGTTTACATTAACGTTTTTTCAAGAGATAAGAGAAATAAGCTTTTGCAGGGTGACTGATTCGTTCATTAACTTCTAACTAAACATTTTCTTGTTGTATACAGAAAGCATAGAAGTACAGCAGGAATAATTTAACTTGTCGGAAAACAGCTGTTTTGGCAAACAGTAAACAGTGATTTTACGCAGCTTTGACACAATAATCCAAATTTTAGGTTTCATGTTTCGATTCAGCCAGAGTCCCAGATCGATAAGTCCCAGACTAAACGGTAACATCGACAAACGTTTGTCTCGACAGGTTAGTGGGTTAGCAGCATTAGCCCTTAGTACATAGTGTCGAGGCTAACGTTTGTCGATGCTACGGTGGCAACGTTTCCAGTCTGGGACTTGGCTAAATTTGAGCTCATGAACTGTCTCTTTAAAGCGAGAAAAGGATGCTAGTGGGTTAGCAGTATAGAGAGCCCTTAGTACATAGTGTCGAGGCTAACGTTTGTCAATGCTACGGTGGCCACCCGTTTCAGTCAGGACTTGGCTAAATCGAGCTCATGAACGTTAGTCTCTCTTTAAAAGCGAGAAAAGGATGCTAGTGGGTTAGCAGCATAGAGAGCCCTTAGTACATAGTGTCGAGGCTAACGTTTGTCGATGCTACGGTGTTCACCCGTTTTAGTCTAGGACTTAGCTGAATACCGAGCTCATGAACCGGCTCTTAGTCTCTCTCTTCAAAAGCGAGAAAAGGATGCTAGTGGGTTAGCAGCATAGAGAGCCCTTAGTACATAGTGTCGAGGCTAACGTTTGTCGATGCTACGGTGGCCACCCGTTTTAGTCTAGGACTTGGCTAAATCCCGAGCTCATGAACCGGCCCTTAGTCTCTCTCTTTAAAAGCGAGAAAAGGATGCTAGTGGGTTAGCAGCCTAGAGAGCCCTTAGTACATAGTGTCGAGGCTAACGTTTTTCGATGCTACGGTGGCCACCCGTTTTAGTCTAGGACTTGACTAAATCCCGAGCTCATGAACCGGCTCTTAGTCTCTCTCTTTAAAAGCGAGAAAAGGATGCTAGTGGGTTAGCAGCATAGAGAGCCCTTAGTACATAGTGTCGAGGCTAACGTTTGTCGATGCTACGGTGGCCACCCGTTTTAGTCTAGGACTTAGCTGAATACCGAGCTCATGAACCGGCCCTAAGACTTTCAAGCCTTTGGATTATTGTGTCAAAGCTGCGTAAAATCACTGTTTACTGTTTGCCGAAACAGCTGTTTTCCGACAAGTTAAATTATTCCTGCTGTACTTCTATGCTCAAGACTACCTCAAGATTTTCAAGCCTTTGGATTGACACACTTGTTCTTCCTCATATTGAATTGAGTAAGGCTAGGCGTACACCGGTTAGTCAAGACAAGACGAGATTTGTATCGTTTAGTCACAGTACTTCACATGGTTGCTTATGAAGCAGAACACACCGATGCAATGACTAATCGGTGCAATGACTAAATTCCTGCTCCTCCCACTTCCCCTCCTCCTCCTACTCCTCCTTCTCCTCTTTTCTCCTTTTATTCCTCCACTTATCATCCTCCTTCTTCTTCTTCTTCTCCTTTTCTTCTTCTTCTTCTTCTTCTTCTTCTTCTTCTTCTTCTTCTTCTTCTTCTTCTTCCTCTTCTTCTTCTTCTTCTTCTTCTTCTCTCTTCTTCTTCTTCTTCTTCTTCTTCTTCTTCTTCTTCTTCTTCTTCTTCTCTTCTTCTTCTCCTTCTCCTTCTTCTTCTCTTCTTCTCCTTCTTCTCATATCCTTCTTCATCTCACTCTTATTTTTTCCTCCTTCCTTCTTCTGCTTCTTTTTCCTCCTCCTCCTCCTTTTCCTCCTCCTTCTCCTCCCTCCTTCTACCCTCCTCCTCCTCCTTCTCCTCCTCCTCCTCCTCCTCCTCCTCCTCCTCCTCCTCCTCCTCCTCCTCCTCCTCCTCCTCCTCCTCCTCCTCCTCCTCCCTCCTCCTCCTCCTCCTTTTTAGTCATTGCATCGGTGTGTGTTGCGTCATAAGCAACTATGTGAACTACTGTGACTAACTGTGACTAATCTCGTCTTGTCTTGTCTTGATTAACTGGTGTACGCCTAGCCTACGTAAAATAATTATTATCTATGCGTAAATTGCTTACTTTGCCCGTTGCGCAATTCCAGACCTCTCTCACAATGACAGCAAAGTATTTATCATAAAGTGCCTGAGTCAATTTATTCGTTTTTCCTGTAGAGTTTTTCATACGGATTGATGTCTTGTAGACTGTTCTGAAGTCATTCCTTTCTCTGCGTTTGCATCTTAAAAATTCAGGAAAGCAAAATTACAAATTTATATTCTACTTAAAAGGATACTTTTTTATTCTACTATAGGGCGCTCCGCCCCCTGGTGGAATCATCCAACAATAAGACAAGGAGGCTCGCTACGCTCGCCTACATAATATTTCATTTGAACATGTTTGCTTTACTGGCTTTAATACATCAATTAGTAGCGAAGCATGGTATACTTATTTGGTCATCGCCAGGTATATTTCCCATAGGAAATAAGTATACCACGCTTCGCCACGGCCATCAATAGAGAGCTGAGAGAGACCGTCAAACCCTTCATTACACCCTTGTAAATATTAAAGAATAAATCAAACAAAAAATCTGAAAGAATCAGTTTCAGAAGTTCGGAATTTTTCGGTTCAGTCGTTCTTCTAACAAGAAAAAAGCGCTTAAAATAATAGCTTGAAAAACATCAATATCAGGCGTAATTTGAAGATGATTTTAAAATACTTTAATTCTTCGTATACCTTAGCTGAACCTGTGTACAAGGTTTGAACGTTCTTAGTTCAGTCGTTGTTGAAGAATCTGCAAAAACGCAAGGAAAACTGCAAAAACGCCGATTTCTGCCGTAATTTTGGGAGAATCTCAAACATTTTTTAACAGATTATTTTTAGATTTTTAACAAACCTAAGTACGAAATTTGAACATTTTCTACCAGTAATTTCTCGAAAAAGCTGAGAAAACGCACAAAATCACTAGAAAGCGCGAATATTGGCGTATCTTTAAAATGTTTTCAAAATCCGTCTTGTTAGTGGGCGTCCATACATACCGGTTAGTCAAGACAAAACAAGACGAGATTAGTCACGTTTAGTCACAGTACTTCACATAGTTGCTTATGAAGCAGCACACACCGATTAGTCATTGCATCGGTGTGCTGCTGCTTCATAAGCAACTATGTGAATTACTGTGACTAAACGTGACAAATCTCGTCTTGTCTTGTCTTGACTAACCGGTGTACGCCTAGCCTAACGGACGACTTTGTACTAACGGAAATCAAGTTGATTCAATTAACTTACATCATCGTCGTATTTTCATTAGTATTTGGAACCACTTGGTAGTATTTCGAGCCCACTACAAAAGTTGGTCCGTTCTCGCCAATCTCTTTAGTGTACAATCGGGCATTGTCAAGGCTGTAGGAGAATTCTCTCACTCCTCTTTGACATAAACTGCGAAAAAATAATTGTGTAATAGAACTATTGAAAAAATGTGATAGTTTTCTTATTTGATACCAATTTTCCAAAGATACTATGACATACAGACTGTACAGTACAGAGTGATTCAAAAAGAATACCACAACTTTAAAACTTTGTATTTAATGAAAGAAATATGATAGAACCTTCTGTTATACATCATTTCAAAGAGTAATAAAATAAGTTTTTTTCACTCACAAAGAAGTTCAGAGATGTTCAATATGACCTCTCCAGACACTCGAGCAATATCAACCCAAAACCTCCCTGAAACTCTTTCCACTCTCACTGTAGCATATCAGGCGTAACAGTTTGATAAGCTGCTGTTATTTCTTAATTCAAATCATCAATATCCATTCACCATTTATGATTTAATATTTGTATTTTACCACAAATATTTCCAGATTCATTTAATTTGACCCTTGGCATTAGATAGATAGAGAGATATTATTTATTAACGTTGCTGATGACCGTGGAGTATTATGGCAAATAAATAATACCTCTCAATCTATTCAACTATCTATCTAATGCCAAGCGTCAAACAAATTCAATTAATCTGATACTAAGTAGTAAAATCGCTTGGCATTAGATAGATAGAGAGATATTATTTTTTGACGTTGCTGATGACCGTGGAGTACTATGGTCAAGAAATAATACCTCTCTATCTATTCAACTATCAATCTAATGCCAAGCGTCAAATTAAATTAATCTGATAATAAGTAGTAAAATTGAAAAAATCATAGATAGAGAGATATTATTTCTTGACGTTGCTGATGACCGTGGAGTACTATGGCAAAGAAATAATACCTCTCTATCTATCAAACTATCTATCTAATGCCAAGCGTCAAATTAAATTAATTCGATAATAAGTAGTAAAATTGAAAAGATCATTGTTCTCTCATTCTAATCATTATAAAATCTCGATAGAATCAAAATTGACGTTGCTAATGACCGTGGAGTATTATGGCAAAGAAATGATACCTCTCTATCTATCAAACTATCTATCTAATGCCAAGCGTCAAATTAAATTGATCTGATAATAAGTAGTAAAATGGAAAAAATCATTGTGCTTTCATTTTAATCATCATTAAGGGCCGTATTTATGAATGTTCCTTGAGTGTTCCTTTCCAAAAGGGCGCCTTGACAAGAGTTTCATGAATGAAAAAATTGCAAAGAAATAATACCTCTCAATCTATTCAACTATCTATCTATCTAATGCCAAGCGTCAAATCAAATGAATCTGATAATAAATAGTAAAATTGAAAAAATCATTGTTCTTTCATTTTAAACATTAATAAATTTCGATACAATCAAAACTCACCAAGATATGATGAAGGAACTAAATATATAGAAAATAAATTTCAGAGGTATCATTCTCAATACAATGCTGCCACAATGAAGTAATCATTCGAGTTAACACAATAATTTCTAGAACAAACTACCGAATTGAAGGACAACTGGCGTATTAAGACGGTTGACAAAATTTTGCCTGTTAATAATGGATGCTTTATTAGTGGGAGGAATATTTATGAAGGCGAAATGGCGGCCATCTTTAAATGAATAACCAGCACTCATTAATAGTCCACCCACTATTCATACTTTATTGACATCCTTCAAGGTTAGCATGTTAGCAGCCATCTAAGATCTAATTGTTTGATTATTGTTTCAATTTTTTCATTGTTGTGCCATTTACAAGAGTTACAGAACTGAGATGAAACAAGTACAGAGTGATTCAAAAAGAATACCACAACTTTAAAAATGTGTATTTAATGAAAGAAACATAATAGAACCGTCTGTTATTCTTCATTACAAAGAGTATTTAAAGAAGTTTTTTTCACTCACAAACAAGTTCAGAGATGTTCAATATGACACACTCCAAACCCTCGAGCAATATCAACCCAAAATATCCCTCAAACTCGTTCCACACTCTCTGTAGCATATCAGGCGCAACAGTTAGGTAAGCTGCTGTTGCAAATTTCTTGTTGCAAATCATGAATGGTGGATGGATATTGATGATTTGAAACGAGAAATAACAGCAGCTTACCAAACTGTTACGCCTGATATGCTACAGAGAGTGTGAAACGAGTTTGAGTACCTATTAGGTTGATATTAGTCGAGTGTCTGGAGGGGGTCATATTGAACATCTCTGAACTTCTTTGTGAAGAAAAACTTCTTTAAATACGCTTTGTAATGATGTAACAGAAGATTATGTTTCTTTCGTTAAATACATTTTCAAAGTTGTGAATCTTTGAATCACTGTAATAAACATTATTATTGCAGAGACATCAACTATTTCACTCAATCAATATTTTGATTTAATCACAACATTATATCTACATCTCATATTTTCCATATCTCAACTATAATTTACGTCCAATATTATTTTCATTATCACTACATATCTAAGATCGAATTGTTTGATTATTGTTTCAATTTTTTCATTGTTGTGCCATTTACAACAGTTACAGAACTGAGATGAAACAAGTATAATAAACATTATTATTGCAGAGACATCAACTATTTCACACAAATAATATTTAATTCAATCATTGAATATAATTTATATCCTTTAATTATTGTATCCTTTAATAATTTATAATTTATTCCTTTATTTATATCCTTGATTTATTGTAATATAAGAAGTATGCGTCAAAATTTCAACAATTTTCTGTTAGAATTCTCACAGATAAAACACCCAGTCACCTTTATAGTTTTAAGTGAAATATGGATTAACTCTGATGAATTGAATTTATACAATATTCCAAATTACAATATGTTTGCTCACTGTAATAATGCTTATAGATCAGGAGGAGTAATCTGTTACGCTCTTAGTTCTGTCTGTGCTACTGAAGAGGATTTCAATGACATGAAAACAGCTGATACCCTTTTATTAAACGTTAAAATTAATAAAACCTATTTCAAATTATTTTGTGTCTATAGATTACAAGAGTTTACAGAGAAAAGTTTTATCACTGAACTAGAACAAATTATGAAATATTTTACATCAAATGCTATTGTGGTAGGAGATATAAATATCGACTTGTTAGACGAAAAGGATAATTCGATAAATTATCAAAGTTTAATGGAAAACAATGGTTTTTCTTCTCTAGTAGATAAGGCAACTAGGATTACAACCAGATCAAAAACCCTAATTGACCACATATTCATCAAACACAGGCAGATAAATAGTTTTAAGTGTGCTATCTTTGATTTACACATTACTGACCATTGTCTATTAGCTCTGAAATTTGATGAAAATCGTATTGACCGAGAAGAAATAGCGTTATCTGTTAATAAACATTGTATTGATATCGATAAGGTTTGCGAGTATCTGCAAGTACTAAATTGGAATGAAATTTATCAGACAGAAGAGGTAGATCTAAGTTACGAGAGGTTTCATGCTACTCTGACAGAGATAGTAGATAAATGCTCGAAAACTATTATCATTAACAAGAGGCTTGCAAAAGCAAAGATAATAAGTCCGTGGATTACCTCAAACCTATTACGGAAAATAGAAAAGAGAAAAAAACTTTATATATTAGTAAAAAAGAGGCCGTATGATACAGCCCTGAGAAATCATTATAATGTGTATTATGATAACTTGAAAAATGAAATAGATTTTACTAAAAAACGCTTCTATTCAGACAGTATTCGCAGTGCTGATGGAGACCCGGCTAGGCAGTGGAGAGTTATCAATAACTTGACTGGCGAGAGCCGTAATCAAACTTTTGATAAGATAGAATTGGAGAATGGTTCTATAGAGTGCGACCCTCAAATTGTAGCTGATACTGTTAATCATTATCTTATTAATATTGTTCGGTCTGACTGCAATGCACCTTCATCTGTCTGCTTGGGTCTTTATCATCACTGCCAATCCTTTTTCATTGAACCAACAACAGATAATGAAATCATAAGAATCATATCTAGCCTTAAAAATAAAAAATCGTCCGGCTTTGATAAATTTAATGTAATACTAATAAAAAAGATTGCTCCGTATATTGCACCCGTTTTAACCCATATTTTTAATTCCAGCTTCTCTAAAGGTATTTTTCCGGAAATGTTGAAGTTAAGCATTGTCACTCCGCTTTTTAAAAAGAAAAATTCATTAAAATTAAATAACATCAGACCTATTAGTTTGCTTTCCATTTTTTCAAAAATCTTAGAGAAATTAATGATAAGTAGATTAGTTGTATACCTGAATAAAATTAATTTTTTCTCCCAAAAACAGTTCGGTTTCCAAAAGGGAAAATCAACGGAGGATGCGCTTCTAAACTTCTCAAACCTAATTTATAATAGTCTAAATAATGGCAATAAAACAACCGGTCTCTTTGTAGATTTTAAAAAGGCGTTTGATCTGATAAATCATGAAATTTTATTTTTGAAACTTGAGGCGGCTGGGATCAGAGGAGTGGCGCTTCGGTGGTTCCGCAGTTTTCTGTGTAACAGGGAACAGCGGTGTGTGTTGGGCTGCTGCCTTAGTAGCCCCTTGTCACCGTGGGCGTCCCCAGGGTTCCGTTTCCTCCGCACTTCTCTTCATTATCTTTATAAATGATCTTTTAAGTAAAAATTTTAATGGCCAGATCCAGGCTTTTGCAGATGACATCGCTTTCTTGTATTCCAATAAAATAAGGAAACTATAAAAATAATATTATTTCTGATCTTACCGTCCTGCGAGACTGGTGTACAATAAACAAAATGGAGGTTAATGTTGCAAAACAAAATTCATTAATTTTGATTTCCGGCTTTTGATTTTTCCACCCCAATTCTGTATCATCCTGAGAGTGTCAACGCTTAGATTGCGATTGTGCAGAAATTGAAAAAGTGGACCCTTTAAATATTTGGGATTAACATTTGATGAAAAATGTCTTGGAAAAACATATTCAAACGCTCCATGGCAATATTAGACGATCAATTAGGAAATTTTATTTTCTCAGAAATATCTGTGATCAAACCCTAATGAAAACATTATATTATGCTCTAATTCATTCCCTGAATGCAATATGGTTTGATATGTTGGGGTGGAACATTCAAAACTTTATAAACAGATTGCGAATAACTCAAAATCACCTAATTAGACTAATATTGCACAAAAGATTAAGAGAGCTCTTTCCCATTGTATTGTCTTTTGAAGATTCTGCCCATTCAGAATCTATTTATTTTCAAGGTTCTAAAACTGTTCTATATAAAAAGTGGAAATTCCGGTACTGAGAACCTTTATTATAATATGAGAAGTTTTGACAGAATACTGTGTAGGACTCCAAAGGTTAACAAAGAACGTTTTAAGCACTCCTGTTTGTTTATAGGGCCCTATGTATATAACAAACTACCAATAGAGATAAGAAGGAGTAATTCTTGCACTGTGTTCTGTAGGAGAGTTATGGAATGGTTATTTAAATTACCTGATACTTGGTCCATAAGAAATATATTATGTTAAAACCTTATATTATTTTAAACTGTGATCCGTCTGTATTGTTCTCTGATTATTTTGTTAAATTGTAACACGTTTATACCATAGTCCACTAAAATTTTGCCTAACTATTCAATAATAATTAATCCATTTTCACTTGTACGATAATTTAATGTGATACTAGATGAATTCATTATTTACGCTGCAGGCAGTACCTGAATTATGAAATTATGTATATAAGCTGTATAGACTAGACTCTGACTCCTTGTTTTATTATTATTTTTTTATTTTGCACACTGATCACACATACTTGTAAAAGTGATCAGTTTAATTTCCAAGTAATTATACACTTGTTTTTTAATGTTTTTTGTAGAGGGAAATAAAATTCATTTATTCATTTATTCATTTATTAAGAAGGACACACCTTATCGCCAAAATTCAGATCACTTTTTTTCTTCAAGTGCTACTTTTTGCATTCGCCACCAGAGTTCTCCGGTCCCTTTCGAGAGAGCGCGCCGAGGGTAAGAAAGAGAGCATGTGAGAGCGCGGCGAGGGTGTGTGAGAGAGTGAGTGGAGGGTGTGAGAGAGAGCGTTTGAGAGGGTATTGAAAGAACTACTAGCGCTGTCTCGCGTCGAATGCTTAGAACTAGCGTTTCTACCTGCCGAATTGGGCTGAATTTTTAACACGGCGTGTGTCTTCCTTATAGGATATATATTCTATGATTCAATCACAACATTATATTTACATCTCATATTTTCCATACTTCAACTATAATTTACGTCCAATATTATTTTTATTATCACTACATATCTCACTCTCTTTTGGGAAGGAAGGCTTTTGGAAAGAGGATCAAATTAAAATTATCTTTGTTTCTTTTCTCTTGAAGTGACAACTGAAGTGTTCTTAAACATCGTACAGCTTTGATTTTATTAGTTACTGGGATATTTTGGCTGAATATTTTTCAAATACGATTGGTTTGGAAACAGATATCTTTACAATTGTTTCAATGATAACCTAGCTCCAATCACCCCCCCGATTGTTCACTCAGTCTCTCACTCGAGAGCGATGATGTCCATCAGCTACTCCTCAATGCAAACTTTATATAGCGGGATCCATTTAACTTGTCATAAAACATATAATCGACGAGCGTAATATGATCACAATATTCAACCTACAAAATTAATGCTGAATCTCGCAGATTATTGAAAATGTCTTTTAAAAAGTTATTCTTTGAAAGGTCTTCTTTAAAAAGGTATTTTAAAGACTTTAAAGGTCTTTAAGACTATCAAGCCTTTTGATTATTGTGTCGGACTCACTGTTTAATTATTACTGGATCAGCTGATTTATGACAAGTTAATTGGATCCTGCTATAATTATTTGCCACATAACTAACGGGAGATTTGTGAGTTTTGACAGACACTGTAGTGGGCTAAATCAGCTGATAAGTAGTCGAAGTAAACTGCTGAGGAAATTGATAGTGTTTCTTCAAATATTTTCACCTTTATAAAATGCAGCATGAGTTGCGCTTAATAGACACGGCGATCCATCAACTCAGCTGACGCCTTTGCTCACTCATCAATCATGCCAGCAAACTTTGACTTCTTTCTCTTCTTATTCTCCTTTTCTTCTTCTGCTCCTCTTCCCCCTCCTTCCCCTTCACCTCCTTCTCCTCCTTCTCCTCCTTCCTCTTCTTATTCTCCTCTTCTTCTTCTGCTCCTTCTCTTGTTTTTCTCCTCAATTTATTTTTCCACTCCTCTCCTTCTTGTAATTCTCGTCTTAATGATTTTGATCTTCTCTTTCTCCCTATACCTTTCTCCTCATTCTGAATTTTTCAACCTCTTCACCATCTCTATTGCCTTTCATTTCATACACTCTCGTTATCCTCTTTCTTCTTCTTTATCTCCTTCTCATCTCTCTTCTCTTCTTCATTCTCTTCTTATATTTTCTTCACTATCTTCTTCTATTTCCTTTTCGCTTCTTCTTCTTCTTCTTCTTCTTCTTCTCTTCTTCTTCTTCTTCTTCTTCTTCTTCTTCTTTGTCTTCTTCTCCCACCCCTTCTTCTTCTTCTCCTTCTTCTTCTTCTCCTCCTCCTTCTTCTTCTTCTCCTTCTTCTTCTTCTTCTCCTTCTCCTTCTTCTTCTCCTTCTCCTCCTTCTCTCCTTCTCCTTCTCTCTTCTCCTCCTTCCTCCTTCTCCTTCTTCTCCTCCTTCTCTTCTCTTCTTCTCTTCTCCTTCTCCTCTTCTCCTTCTCCCTCCTTCTTCTTCCTCCTTCTCCTCCTTCTCCTTCTCTTCCTACTCATCCTCGTCCCTGAGAAAATGTTAGAAAGTATGAAGAATTATTCTGTTAGAATACCATTGTACTTTATTATTATTCCCGTTCATTACATCATATTCCCGCATTATTATATAGAAATGAGAACGGGAGATGAAATAAAAATTTGAAGCTGATGTATATAAAAAGTCTAACTTTGAGAGGAGATTAAGAAACAAGTAACAAAGTGAAAAGTAAAGGTAGATATTAACGTCCTCTCTCACTATAAACTTACCCTCCTTGTTATTCTCCTGAATTTCCACGTCATTTCCCATGATTCGCATCAAAAAATAGGACAGGTGATAGTAAAAAAGTAGAGCGAAGTATAATGACAGATGTCAATCAAAAACTGAAAACTGAGTGAAATGCATCTAGCTGTGGTTTAAAAGGTTAACTATTGGATAAGTATTCGAGTTTTTAAAAGAGAAGTTGAGAAAAATTTTAACTGAGGACTTTTCAGCTCGCTGCTTGGTTCTGGTCTTGGTTATTGGTATAACACAATACTTTCAAGAACCATTATCTGGACCCTAACATTTATATAAATGTACTCTTACTCCACCTCCTCCTCCTCCTTCTCATCAACCTCGTCCTCCTCCTCCCCCTTCTCCTCCCCCGCCGCCTAGCCCTCCTCATCCTCCTTACCCTCCTCCTCCCGCTCCTGTCCTACTCCTCTATCTCATCGGCCCCTTCGCCTCTCCCTCGTCTCCTTCTTCTCTTCCTCCTCCTCTACCGCCTTCTCACCTTCTCATCCTCCTCCTTTTCTTTGTCAACCCTTCTCCACCTTCGCCTCCTCCTCCTTCTCCTCCTTCTTCTCCTCTTCCTATCTTTCTTCTTCTATTTCGCCTCCTTCTCCTCCTCCTTCTCCTCCTCCTCCTCCTCCTCCTCCTGCTCCTACTTCTCTGTCTCCCCTTCTCCTTCTCCTCCTTCTATTTCTCCTCCTACTTCTCTGTCTCCTCCTCTTTCTCCTCCTGCTCCTCGTCCTCATTCTACTTCTCCTCCTCATCATCCCCTCCTCGTCCTCCTACTCCTGTCCTACTCCTCTTCTTCGTCTCCTACTCTCCTTCTCCTTCCTCTTCTTCTTCTTCTTCTTCTTCTTCTTCTTCTTCTCCTTTTCCTTCTTCTTCTTCTTCTTCTTTTTTTTTTTCTTCTTCTTTCTTCTTCTTCTTCTTCTTCTTCTTCTTCTTCTTCTTCTCCTCCACCTTCTCCTTCTCCTTCTTCTCTTCTTCCTCTTTTCTTCTTGTTTTCTTCCTCTTCTTATTTTTCCTCCCTCCTTCTCCTCCACCTCCTTCTCCTTCCAATCTTTCTATTCCTTCTCCTCCTTCTCATCCTCCTCCTCCTCTCCTTTCTCATTCCTTCTTCACCGTCGCCTCCTCCTCCATCTCCTCCTCCTTCTCTTCCTTCTTCACCTTCTTCTCCTTTTCCTACTTCTCTTTCTCCTTCCACTACTACTCCTCCTCCTCCTCTTCCCACTTCTCTTCTTCTCCTCCTCATCCTCTCTCTACTCTTCCCTTCCTCCTCATCCTTCTTCTTCTCCCTCTCTCCTGCTCTTCCTCCTCTTACTCCTCCTCCTCCTCCTACTTCTCTTCTTTCTCCTTCTTCTCCTCCTCATCCTCACCCTCTCTCTACTCTTCTCTTCCTCCTCCTCCTTCTTCTCCACCCCTCTCTCCTGCTCCTCCTCCTTCTCCTTCTTCTCTCTCCCTTCCTCTCTCTCCTTCCATTTTCCTTTCTTCTCCCTTTCCCTTTTCCTCTGCTTCGTAAAATCCTCCGCTTAAAACACCCACATACTGAAGCCGTAGCGATAACCTGTATATTATTATCCTCCCACGAAGTCCTAAGTAATTGCACGCTACATAAGGGATCATTTCAACATTTCACTTCACTAAGAGCTGGAGATACATTCTATACATATTCATGTAACATTATATAAAATACATGTATGTATATAATAATATAGGCTACATACTGGGAATAAGTATACACCTTTGAAAACAAACAGCTTTGTTGTTCTCATCTTAGTTTACCAGGGAATTGAAAATTTACATGATAATAATTGAACAAGCGAAACAGCCTCTCACTTTTGGATCGACTTTTCCGTTCCATATACAGAGTGATTCTGAAATAGACCGACAAACTTCGTGACGGGTTTCCTAATATTAAAATCAAGAAAAAGTTCCATAAAACATGGGTCCTAAAATGCTTCGTTTTCCCTCTAGTCGCCATTTTGTTTTTTGACTTTTTATTTTTTTTCTCCAAAATGGTTTGATTAATCTTGTTGAAATTGGGCATGGTCAAGGCCAAGGTCGAGGTCTACTGTAAAAAGAATGAGAAAACCTTATCTGACGAATTATTTCAAAATGGCGGGCTACAAAGGTTTTTGAGTTATTTCAATGCTAAATTTCAAATACCCGCCTTTTGGAATATTTCTCACTCAAAAACAAATGTACATAAGCTCATAAATATGTAATGAGAATATATAGAGCAAAAATATACTGATAATAATTTGTGAGTTATCAACATGAAATGGCGAAGTTTAGACATATGAATGTCCATTATTGGAAAAGGAGATACAAAGAAATCCTTTTCATCAACACTTGACCATGGTTGAATAAAATATAAAATTTTACATATATTATATTATTATAAAATATAATATATAAAAGTACTGTAATATAAAATTTCACATATAATATATATTCTGACTGATGTACAAAATAAAGACATTAAGCCTCAATACTAAAGAAATACTCTAATAAAACAATGTAAACGATTACATGAAATAAAAGCAAGTAATTTGAAAAAAAAATTAAATGAAAATCGGAGGAATAGCTGAAAAATAATTAATTATTAATTGATTGTTATGGAGTAAGAGAGTTATTTAGAAATGGGAGTGAATAGAATATAGAATTGGTTGATTAACGTCTCGACATGTGTAATTGTGATAATATTATGATGTAGATGAGTTTTCAAAATTATGTTATAATACTCGTATTATGATATTAATAGAAAAATTCTACATTTGTCATTATCGACTCAGTTACGAATATTATCAATATAGGAAAAAATTATACGATACAGTAAACATTTTAGCCGTCAATTAAGATAATTAGAAATCTATCATTCCAGGGATGAAAGTGGGCTCGATCGCCTGATCGATTGATCGGTTGACTTCCTTATTATTCGTACTAGGTCTAAAGAGAGAGAGAAAGAGAAAAGAGTGATATGTGGTGAAGAAAGTGTGAGAGCGTCAGGGGAATATAGAAACAGTGAGGAGATAGAGAGAAAAATTGAAAGAAAGAGAAAGGAAGAGTGATTAAAGAAGAGGAAAGAGAGAGTGAGCTTGTGTGACAGATAGTGAAGAAAGAGTGAGAGATACATATAGGAGTGAGTTGCTCAATAGGTGGAAACTCAGTGCAGTGTGCCGTGGCCGTAGAAACTATAACTTCAAATTTACGCTAAACTGCCAGAGCCTTCAAAGGCTTTCTGTTGTAGCTTTGTTGTTGTTGGATGTTTATACATACCATGTATACAGAGTGGAGCCCCGAAAAGGGTTTTAGACGCCCCAAAATGGGCCGGGAACAAGGGTTCGGGGTTCAGGGCACCCTGAGAAGTGAATTATGACTCACTTTGGAGAGCTTTCGCGTGTGCGCGCGTGTGTGCGCGCTTTTAAGCCACTCATCCACCATTTTGTTTTCATCTGCGATCAACGCAGCAGTTCCAGCGGCTAATTTCTCGAAAGCTCGAAATTTTCACTTCACTTATTTTAATTCTCGGAAAGTTGAATATTCATGACTGTACTGAAAGTGTGTGAAGTTGATATTACATATGAAACTTCTGTATAGAACAGCTGATGAAACAGTTCAATAGTTGAACAGCTGACTGAATTGTTCATTTAAGTTGATAGAGATATAGCAGGATTAATTTAACTTGTCAGATAACAGCTGTTTCGGCAAAAAGTAAAAAGTGATTTTTACACAATAATCAAAAGGCTTAAAAGTCTTAAAGACCTTTAAGGCCGGTTCATGAGCTCGCAATTTAGCTGAGTCCTAGACTAAAACGGGTGGCCACCGTAGCATCGACAAACGTTAGCCTCGACACTATGTACTAAGGGCTCTCTATGCTACTAACCCACTAAGCTGTCGAGAGAAACGTTTGTCGATGCTACGGTAGCCACCCGTTTTAATCTAGGATTTGGCTAAATCCCGAGCTCATGAACCGGCCCTTAGTGTCTTTAAAATACATTTTAAAAGACCTTTTCAATAATCTGCGAGATTCAGCATTTGTAGGTAAAGTATTGTAATATTGCTCGTCGAAACATAATTATTGTTTTCTGACAAGTTAAAATGATCCTGCTATACTCTTGTATAGCTGATGTAACAGTTCAATAATTGAACAGCTGACTGAATTGTTCATGGATTGAGTTGATGGAGATATAGCAGGATTATTTTAACTTGTCACAAAACAGCTGATATAACGTCAGTAAACGAGCGTACATCAATCAGCTGTTTTCTGACAATTTAAAATAATCCTGCTATACTCTTTACTGTAAATTAATGTGAATGATGAATATTCATGACTACACAGAAAGTGCATGAATTTTCATAAATCATAGCAAATTCTTAAAAAACGTCTGTAGAAGTTTATTGAGAGAAAGATGGAGAATAGGAGGGAGGACCAGTAAGGGAGATACAAAGAAAGATTAGATTAGATTAGATTATTTTCTTTATTCATGTAGATAACAGATATCTTGGCTTGAATTCAAGATTATGTTAGTAAAATATGCAATTCATTATTCGACAAATCTACATAACTAATAAATTATTTAATGCGATGATGTGAAGCAGAATGATACCGATTATATTTTTGTTTTTTTTTATCGTATGACTTTTCATCGGTGGGGTGACCCTTAAGGGTAGGTTCCATAGTTATTATTGTGATTTATCTATATGTAATGGCGATTTTTGAACATAAAAACGTACATTCTTGAAAAAGGAAGAATGTATAAAGATATCCTCTTTATTAACACTTGACATGATGGAGGGAATCGATAGCATTAGACTTCTTCACTCATGTAGATAACAAAATATAACCGCTTAGGTTCTAGATCACTTAAGGCTAGGCGTACACCGGTTAGTCAAGACTAGTCGTCACGTTTTGTCACAATAATTCACATAGTTGCTTATGAAGCAGCACACACTGATGCAATGACTAATCGGTGTGTGTTGCTTCATAAGCAACTATGTGAAGTACTGTGACTAAACGTGACTAATCTCGTCTTGTCTTGTCTTGACTGACCGGTTTACGCCTAGCCTTAGATGTATAAAAGTATAAGTAATATTATTCTATCAATTTTATAAATATTGTAAGCTAATAATTCCAGCAATGTATGCACAAGATGCAGTTTGATAATTCTAACATAATTGAGAGAGCTAGTGGGGGCTGGAGATGGAGTATAACAGAAAGAGAGAGACACAGACGTGAAAGAGAGAAAGGAAAATGAATTATCAGAATAAGAGAAGCATAATAGGGAAAAGAGTGGGTGAAAAAGAGAAAGAGAGAGTAGTGGTGAAGAGATGAAGAGAAAGTTGGTAAGATAGTAGAAGCTGATTTGAGAGAAAGAGAGTGAATAACAGAGTATGGAAGGAAGAAACATAGGAGAATAAAGAGAGAGAGAGAGTGAGAGAGAATGAGGAGAAGAGAGAGAGTGGCAGTAAGTGTGTTATACTGTGAGAAAACAATTATTGTGAGAGAGAGTGACGAAGAGAGAGAGAGTGTTTGGGAGAGAGAGAGAGAAGAGAGAAGAGCGAGATATCGTTCTAATGCGATTGGCTGATGTTATTATTGGAGGTAACTAATTATAAATTGATTGGACTGCTTTGCATACGCATTAAACATTAATGTTATTCCCCTTGAGGCACATTTTCAGAGGTATGGTACAGTGTGTATATACACTCTCCTACAGCACCCACACTGACAATGAATTACCTCACTACAGCTTTTCACAATGATTAAGTGAATAAGAATACATTAAATGATGCACAATATTGAGTAGGCCAATTTCAAACTCGGCCAAGTCCAAACATTTAAAAAATGAGATTAATATTGATTCTTATAGTATTTTGAACGCTGAATTCGAAAATACAGCGTATTTTATACATACAGATATCCTATTATATTAAGCGAGGAATTTCTGTATGTTTATATGTTTATATGTTTATATGTTTATATCCTATTATATTAAGCGAGCAATTTCTGTATGTTTATATTTATGTATTTATGTATTTATTTATTTATTTATTTATGTATGTATGTCCAACGGATCTCGAAAACGGCTCTAACGATTTTGACGAAATTTGGAATATAGGAGGTTTGTGATACAAAAATTAGTTTGCGCCGGGTCTCATCCCTGGGATAACTCGCTAAAGGACCTAAAAAAGGAGAAATTGATCCTTTAAGAATCAGCTGACAGAAGAAAGAAATTTCCATCGGCTGTAAATGATGAGAAAGAGTGAGAGCGAGTGAGTGTGTGAGTGAGACAAGATTATTATTTCAGCTGCTGAGACAGTGACAGAGAATCAGCTGACAGTTCTCGATGTTGAGAGAGAGTGAGTGCGAGTGAGAGAAGATTATAATTATCAGCTGTTGAGATAATTCGTTTCAATCAGTATAGCAGTATCCAATTCAACTTGTCAGAAATCAGCTGTTTCAAAGAGCAATATCACAATACTTAACCTACAAATGCTGAATCTCGCAGATTATTGAAAAGGTCTTTTAAAAAGTTATTCTTTGAAAGGTCTTCTTTAAAAAGGTCTTTTAAAGACTTTAAAGGTCTGTATGACTTTCAAGCCTCTTGATTATTGTGTCGAAATCACTATTTAATTATTACTGGATCAGCTGACAAATGACAAGTTAATTGGCTCCTGCTATAGTAAAAACAGCGTCTCGATTACCAAAATTGAGAAAATGCAGAAGCACATCAGCTGTTCCTATTTCTTTCTGGATTCAAATTTATTAATTAAAAATTAAAAGATATTAAAATCATTAAAATAAAAAGGAATTTAAATCATGAAAATTAAAAGGAATTTGAAATTTTGATTATATTCCATATTGTATTGTTATTTTTAAATTTGAGGCATGAAGTAAGCCATGTGATCTGTTTTTATTTATTTGAGAAAAATCGTCAAGAGTTCATCAAAACAGCTGACCTAAAAAAGTTATCAACCCATATTATTATTTCTCTGAAGCAAAATTTTACCACAAGTGCGATTTTTCAAATGATATGCATTCAAACTTGATTATTCATAATATTTCGGAAGCTGAGATTGATTTTTTTATAGTGCAATGATGATTCAGTGCATAAGACTGATTGCTGTACTTTAAAAAATTGTTTAATTTCATTCTTTTTTTTCCTTTTAAATTTCCATTCCTGTGCCTTTGTAGGCCTACCCCCGAGCAGAGCTCGGTACCCCGATATTTTACCTTAACAAGCAAAATCTTGAACAAGATTGATTGCTTGCAATTTGCAGACTCCGCAATCCGTATAACTGACCGAAATAACTCACATATCTGTCAAGTACTTCAAAACTTACTCCATGGAATGCAATCTATACGAGAACGATATCCTATTATATTAAGCGAGCAATTTCTGTATGTTTATATTTATTTATGTATTTATGTATGTATTTATGTATTTATGTATGTCCAACGGATCTCGAAAACGGCTCTAACGATTTTGACGAAATTTGGAATATAGGAGGTTTGTGATACAAAAATTAGTTTGCGCCGGGTCTCATCCCTGGGATAACTCGCTAAAGGACCTAAAAAAGGAGAAATTGATCCTTTAAGAATCAGCTGACAGAAGAAAGAAATTTCCGTCGGCTGTAAATGATGAGAAAGAGTGAGAGCGAGTGAGTGTGTGAGTGAGACAAGATTATTATTTCAGCTGCTGAGACAGTGACAGAGAATCAGCTGACAGGAAGAAACAATTTTCCGTCGGTTCTTGATGTTGTTGGTAAAACCAGCGGTTCCATTACTGGAATTGAGAAAAATATCGAAACACATAAGCTGCTCCTATTCCCTTTTTTTCTGATTTTAATTTATCTATAGAAAATTAAAAGGAATTTGAAATTTTGAAAATATTCCATATTGTATTGTTATTTTAAAATTTGAGGCATGAAGTTAGCCATGTGATCTGTTTTTATTTATTTGAAAAAAAATCGTCAAGAGTTCATCTAAACAGCTGACCTAAAAATAGTTATCAACCCATATTATTATTTCTATATGAAGCATAAATAGAAATAATAATAGTGGTAAAATATTTTTTAATGAAAATAATGAAGTATTATTACTACTACTACTACTACTATATGAAGCAAAATTTTACCACATGTGCGATTTTTCAAATGATATGCATTCAAACTCGATTATTCATAATATTTCGAAAGCTCAGATTACTTTTTTTATAGTGCAATGATGAATCAGTGCATAAGACTGATGGCTGTACTTAAAAAATTGTTTAATTTCATTCCTTTTTTCCTTTAAAATTTCCATTCCTGTGCCTTTGTAGGCCTACCCCCGAGCAGAGCTCGGTACCCCGATATTATATGTTTGTATGTCCAACGGATCTCGAAAACGGCTCTAACGATTTTGACGAAATTTGGAATATAGGAGGTTTGTGATACAAAAATTAGTTTGCGCCGGGTCTCATCCCTGGGATAACTCGCTAAAGGACCTTAAAAAGGAAAAACCGATCCTTTAGGAATCAGCTGACAGCAGAAACAAATTTCCGTCGGCTGTAAATGATAAGAAAGAGTGAGAGCGGTGATTGTGGGAGTGAGACAAGATTATTTCAGCTGCTGAGACAATGCATTTCAATCACATGATCACTCGTGAAATACACAACTACACTAACTTTTTTGGTAAAACCAGCGGTTCCATTACTAGAATTGGGAAAAATATCGAAACACATAAGCTGCTCCTATTCCCCTTTTTATTTCTGATTTTTAATTATCTATAGAAAATTAAAAGGAATTAGAAATTTTGAAAATATTCCATATTGTACTGTATTGTCATTTTTAAATTTGAGGCATGAAGTTAGCCATGTGATCTGTTTTTATTTATTTGAGAAAAATCGTCAAGAGTTCATCAAAACAGCTGACCTAAAAAAAGTTATCAACCCATATTATTATTTCTATGAAGCAAAATTTTACCACAAGTGCGATTTTTCAAATAATATCTCTGATTTTAATTTATCTATAGAAAATTAAAAGGAATTGAAAATTTTGAAAATATTCCATATTTTATTGTTATTTTTAAATTTGAGGCATGAAGTTAGCCATGTGATCTGTTTTTATTTATTCGTGAAAAATCGTCAAGAGTTCATCGAAACAGCTGAGCTAAAAGTAGTTATAGCAGGATCCAATTAACTTGACATAAATCAGCTGATCCAGTAATAATTAAACAGTGATTTCGACACAATAATCAAAAGGCTTGAAAGTCTTAAAGACCTTTGAAGTCTTTAAAAGACCTTTTTAAAGAAGACCTTTCAAAGAAAAAAATTCAAAGAAAAACTTTTTAAAAGACCTTTTCAATAATCTGCGAGATTCAGCATTTGTAGGTTAAGTATTGTGATCATATGCTCGTCGATCATATGTTTCATGACAAGTTAAATGGATCCTGCTATATCAACCCATAATATTATTTTTATTAATTTTACCACAAGTGCGATTTTTCAAATGATATGCATTCAAACTCGATTATTCATAATATTTCGAAAGCTAAGATTAATTTTTTATAGTGCAATGATGATTCAGTGCATAAGACTGATGGCTGTACTTTGAAAAATTGTTTAATTTCATTTATTTTTCCCTTTATAATTTCCATTCCTGTGCCTTTGTAGGCCTACCCCCGAGCAGAGCTCGGTACCCCGATATTGTATAAAATACATATTGAGGAGTAGCTCATAGACCTGATCAGCGCGCTCTAGTGAGAGAGAGTGAACAACCTGGGGGATTTTGTCCATTGTGAGATAGGAACAAAACACGATTTTGAGATAGAATTCAATTAAATCATTAAGGTATCATCAATACTTCATTGCTATCTATTATTTAGTGGTTTCAAGGTGTTTTAATGAATGTGTTCGTTCTGGGAACCGGTAGATTGTACCAAAACCCACCTTTTCTGCACCGGTGCAGATGTTCCACGTCCCTTGGGAGCATTTTGACAGAAAATGTACCATCAGCTGTTTCCGGTTTCGCCTGCACCGGTGCAGGATTTCTGCCCCGAGCCAGTTATATGGGGCAATCCACCGGGGCAACTCACCGGTCGACTGGTTCGAGACTAGGAGCGTCTGCTAGCTGACACTGCGCATGATCTGATCTGGCGTCTGCATTTCAAGATCGCGTCAAAATAAAAACATGTTGATTGTAGTTGATGTATAACTTTATTGTCGAAATTAACAAAACTGAGGAAGTACATTCTCCAATGATCGGTAAGTTTATTAAGTTTTTATTCTACAATATTTTGCAATTTCAACCAAATTATACAATTTTTAATCTTTATGTGGTTGTTTAAGGTTAGATCTAGAAATGAAATTTAAACCTTTTATCGCCATTATTTATGGGAAATGATTTCACCACATGAAATATTTAAAATTGGTCATTCTATTACTCAATTGATTTTATTATTAACCTCCTGGGTCCTGCCCTCAGATTTGATCATACCTATTGTTGTATCTTTCAAATCATGTGATACAATCATCTGAGTTTTTACCTAGTAACGAAATATGAAAAGTCATATAACAAGTCAATATTATAACAAGTATGATTACATTTACGTTCAGTTCTCGAGTTCCATTCAAGATTATTTCTATTCAATGTACTCAATAAAGTCGATTCATTATCATTTTCAAACGACATATTTATCATAAAACCTATTAATTCCTAATATCCCATTTTCATCACATTCCATTGCTCTCAAACTAGTCCTGTCCAACAAAATTAAAATTATCTCTGTTGGTCCTGATGTGCTATTTTCAGTACATGTAAAACATAGTCTGAGTGAAATTCTGCTCATTCTTCTGCTGAAGACTTCTGATGACTTACAAAACCGAATGTTCTCAACTTGAGAATAATTGATTAATTAAAAAAGTTGATATTAATTTATCAATTGAAATTAATGCTTACACTCAGACAATTATATGTTGAAAATCTAATGATGATAACAGTGCTTGATGAGAAACATTTACTTTTTCAGGTGTTCCTAAATTCTGGGCAATGACCATTCAGCTCACTCTCATTGTTTGCAGCTACCAGCAATGTTTTGGCCCACTCTTCTGAGCTTTGAAAGATTCTACTCTTTCTTATAGATTCACAACTCTCAAGTATAGGTTTTTAGAATAAAAAATCATTAAATTGAATTTTACAACTTTTATTTCATTCATTCATTTCCAAATTATTTTAAATAAACATAATATCTCAAGTTAACATTACTCATTCTTTTGTTCATAAAAAGAAGATGATTTTATTAATTACAACTGGAAATAGAAGTATCTTACTTCCAAAACTATTCAAAATGCTCACGTATCACAATAAAATACTGAAAAAATTAAAACTCTTATCTAATGAACAATTAATTGATAGATCTCAAACTCAAAAGATGAATTCCAGCCATCTTTCAAGTTACCTAATATTTATTTCTTATCTAGAGCAAGGATTGAAGAAAGTTATCTTGATTGTGACTGATAATAATTGATGTTTTTTGTTTGATAGACTATTATTGGATCACATGTAAGATTCATAAAATTGAGTTATTACATCAATGTAGTGAAATTTTTAAACAGAAATAAAGGTTTGTATTTAGGCAAGTTCTCGGTTTGGATAATTATGCCTCTCACACCAAGGAGAACTCAGTGATAGTTCCCTAGAATCCAGAATCATTCATTCTAGTATCAAAAGTTTTCTCAATGAGTTCTTACCGAACTGTATTGCATTGTAAGGAGCAATAAACGAATATCGATAGCTGGGAATTACTATCTATCTCTGAGAGTATTGTCATAAATAAGAAAATTGTAGTTTTTCTACAATTCTTGAGATATGCGAAATATTTGATTTCCAGCTTCAAGTTCACAATTATTGAGTATTGATTATTTTGTTTATTAAACACTAGAAGCCACCGTGCTTCGCAACGGAGGTCCACAAAACAAAGCTAAAATTGATTTCTTTGTCTACTATGTGTATCAAAGATATTATTGTTTTTTTTCTGGATTAGGCGTTTGAAATATTGTATAGTCAAATGGAGAGCGTACTTGTTGTCAGTTCTGTATTTAATGCATTCAACAACAATAACAAAGCTGAGTTTGGTGTGGCCACGAAATGATCACGTTCAAGGTGCTGGTCCTCACATAAATAGATGCTTCAATTTTGAATCTGGCGCTATTCACCTTTCTAGATTTCTGAAGGTACAAGTGTACCATCTGTGTGTGATAGTTAGTCTGAAGGAGAGGAATTGTATTTTCGAAGATACAAGAACTGTCTCAGTACGGGCAGTTTAAAATCTTGTGTTTAGGGAATCAATCCTACTGTAGACTGAGTACCACACACAGATTTGGGTAAGGTAGGTGTGAGGCCAGTTAGTGTGATATTTGGTGGACAAGCTGAGCAGCCACATACCTTCAAAGGTAAGTCCTTACTTTATAATAAGACACCACAATATTCTTTTTTTTATTATCGCAGCAAAGTAAAATAACCCCCAATAAAAGTTGTTACTTTCATTTAAACCCCAAAAGGGTATTTTAATTATTTTAAAGGTCCAAACAAATATATTTTTTTATAATTCTTTTATTAATAAAGAATTTATTATTTTATTATTATTAAAGTAAATTATTATATTTATTATTATACCTCTTGTTATGTTATTACGTCCTTGCCAAGGCTACTTATTAAAATAAATTATTATTTCATTATAGTAAATAAACTACTATACTATTACATTCATTACTTTATTATTAGATTTATTATTTATTTTACTATACCACACCACGATTATTTGGTGGAGGCGCCGGGTACCGATCCCAAAAGGGTATTTTAATTATTTTAAAGGTCCAAACAAATATATTTTTATAATTTTTTTATTAATAAAATAATTTATTATTTTATTATTATTAAAGTAAATTATTATACCTCTTGTTATTTTATTACGTCTTTGCCAAGGCTAATTATTAAAATAAATTATTATTTCATTATAGTAAATAAATTATTACATTTATTATTTTATTATTCGAATTTATTATTATTATTATTATACCTCACTCCACAGTTACATACTTGGAGATTACCACCCCACTGTTACAGTATCTTTATATTTTTCTATTTTCCAGTTATTCATTCAATTTTCATCAATTAATTGCTTCACAGTACAGCGTAGTATAAAATATGTCAATAAAATTTGTTTTGTTGAAAAAGTAATTTAAATTGATACTGAGCTGACAGAATATCAGTATTATTCTTTTTTGTATTTTTATAAGTTATAGTGAATTCTTTGATTTGAGTTGAATTTGACTCAAAACTTTAACATTAGGATTATTGCATTTTAGGCTATGAGTTGAATTTGACTCAACACTTTAAAATTAGGATTATTGCATTATAATAATTTTAGGCTATGTCAAGATCAATCAATCATGAGGTAGGTCTACTATTCAATATTATCTTGATGGATACTGTAAACTATTATATTCAACCCAACTAAAGTCATAGATTTAAGTTATAGCCTATGTTTAATATTATAAGTTACCATATAATATTATAGCACAGACAACAGTTATAGTTGGTATAGTTAGTCTATGATTATAGGATTATTGCATTATAATATAGGCTATGTCAAGATCAATCAATCATGAGAAAATTGTAACCAGTACCTAGATGCATCAGGGCACTGAACAATAAATTGAGTATCTTCTCCTAGGGAATTGAATCACCTTTTTCTCTATCAGCTAATTATTGATCTTTAGTAACGCCATTTATTAAAGCATGAGACGCCTAAATATAGCAGGATTCAATTAACTTGTCAGAAATCAGCTGTTCCAGTAATAATTAAACAGTTATTTTGACACAATAATCAAAAGGCTTGAAAGTCTCAAAGACCTTTAAAGTCTTTTAAAAACCTTTTCAAAGAAGACCTTTCAAAGAATAACTTTACTTTTCAAAAGACCTTTTTAATAATCTGCGAGATTCAGCATTTGTAGGTTAAGTATTGTGATCATATATGTTCGTCGATAATATGTTTTATGACAAGTTAAATGGATCCTGCTACATTTGGAAAGCAAGGACTTAAAATCTCAACACATGGAAATTAATTTCAAAAGTGCGCGCCGAAAACTTGTACCGAAGGCGTTCCATGGGAGCATGCAGTTTTGCACCGGTCACGTGACAATTTTAGATCACGTGACTGGTGACTGGTGGATTGCCCCGGTGCAATCTACCGGTTCCCAGAACGAACCCAATGTATTAATTGGATTAAAGTAATTTTATCAGAATTTTCGTCATCTTGTTGCTAGACTCTTCTTGCTAGGTTAGGATTTTTGAAGTTTGAACTTCCCGCTATGTGTAACCATCGGTATCGTATGTATGATAAACATTATTATTCCAGAGACGTTAACTATCTCACACAAATAATATTCAATTCAATTACAACTTAATTACATCTTATAATATATTTTCCATATTTCATCTATTTAAGTCCAATATTATATTTTATATCAGTACGTATCTCACTCTCTTTTAGAAAGGAATGCTTTTGGAAAGAGGATCAAATTAAAATTATCTTTATTTCTTCTCTCTTAAAGAGACAACTGAAGTATTCTAATATCATCACCATACTAACACATGTTAAGACGTTAATCAAGCAATACTATATTCTATTCACACCCATTTCTAAATAACATCTCATCTTCCATCACAATCAATTACTAATCCATTATTTTTCAGCTATTCCTTCCATTTTCATTTATAATTATTTGTTTTTTTTTCAATGACTCGTTTTATTCATTTCATATAATCTTTTTTGTTTTATTAGTGTACTTGTTTAGTTCTAATTCTCAATTATTTTTCATTTCAGTCTAAATATTTTCAGTCTAAATATGTCAATCTTTATTATTTCAATCAACCAAGGTCAAGTGTTGATGAAAAGGATTTCTTTGTATCTCCTTTTCCAAGAATGGACATTCATATGTCCAAACTTCGCCTTTTCATCTAGATAACTTACAATTATTTTATCATCAGTATACTTTTGCTCTATATCTACTCATAGCATAATTTATAAGCTAATGTAAATTTGAGGAATAATCAATATTGTATACTTGTTATTATAATCTAGAATTTAAGCCGTCATATCTGTTATCTACATGAATAAAGTAATAAATCTAAATCTAAATCTAATCCAATCCATTAAATTTCTCTCCCTCTTTCTCTATCTCTCTCTTGCTCTCTGTTGTTCTGTCTCACCCTATTTTTCTCTCTCTCTCTCTCTCTCTCTGTAGAATAACAGATGAGTAAGGTTCGAATAGCCTACTGGAAATGTGTCTCACACACCGGCTGCAGACCTCAGCTAATTAGATAGCTAATTCATTAATTTATTACAGAATCATACAAATCAATTAATTAATTTTGGTGGGCTGCCAAATCGCATGCAGCCTGTATTTATGTTAATGTTCCCAGCGAATTGAAAACATGCTAGTGGTTTGAGAAGAGTATTGTGGAGGCAGATACATGGGTCATCTAGAAAGTAAAATGATGGTTTAAAATATTCTATTCGCTGTGTGCACGTAGGTGGTGGGGATAATAAAATCGACACCTGCGCTCACGCGGAAATTTAGTGAAGGAAACAAGTTAGTTTAACATGAGAAAGGATAGGGAACAAGCATTTACAATGCATTGAAAGTATTGTCATATTCCTAATTGTATAAATACCGTTCACAATAGTAATTGCGGCTTCTATTCCTTCCATATTTCCAAACGTAAAGTGATTCAACAAAGAAATCGGATCTTAGTTTTGAATTAATCGAGTGAAAAATCCAGTTTAAAAGCATATGATTGATTTGAAGTCTCGGGCCCATAATCCATTTGGGAATATTGACCAATGGGAATGAACTCAGCTGTGGATAAAGTACTTCGTCTGCTCAGCCAGCTTAAAACATAACCTTCAAAGTTGATTTTTAAACTTGAATTGAAGATTATACTAATGTACAAGAACATGCGATATGTTAATTTTATCATTCTAAATATAATTCCACAATCGATAAGTAGGAAAAATAGCAACAGGGAATTCTATTTCAATTATAAACTAATTTTTACGTACATAAGCCTATCCTTCCCCATGTTAATCTTCTCCGGAAGATTTATACGATTATCCGCCAGAGCGCAACACCGTAGATGCTCACAGCGAATAGAGGCCCTCGAACAGTTGATGTGCAAAAGAGGTCGTTAGATGGAATAAATAAATAAATAAACAGGTATAGTGTACGGTTTCTCCATTCACCTTGAAATGTGTCTTATTCGACTATATATTGCAATTGTATATTGTTTTAGTTGGATGCAAATCAAATTCATCATTCATACACATGAGTTGGAAATTCTCGAAAAGCATGATAGATGGCAAAACAAAATAAAGAAGAGAACAAATAATAATATTTGGAATGGAAAAGTGTTTAGCCTCAGGTGGTGCAGCCATGTAAGTCGATGAGATATGTTGTTGTTAAAAGGGCTCGACATATTATACCTAACAACTTCCAGGGAGGTTAACTGGGCCCCCCCCCCTCACTTAACCGACCCTTTCACAAGTGAGCCTTCTGAAAGGAGAACTCTTGATGGAACAGAGGAAGAGACCGTGAAAGAGGATGAGTAAGAGGTGGTAAATGACTGGAAAAGAGGGAAGAGAGAGAGAGAGAGTGAGAAAGAGAGGAAGAGGGAAAGAGAGAAAGAGATTGACCCTTTCACAAGTGAGCCTTCTGAAAGGAGAACGCTTGATGGAACAGAGCAACAGACTGTGAAAGAGAAAGAGTAAGCGGTGGTAAATGACTTAAAAAGGAGAAAGAGAGAGAGAGGAGGAGAGAAAGAGAGGTAGTGAGGAAGAGAGAATGAGAGAGAAAGTGAGGAAGAGAAAAAGAGAGAAAGAGAGGATGAGGGAAAGAGAGAAAGAGAGGAAGAGAGAAAGAGAGGATGAGGGAAAGAGAGGAATAGAGAAAGAGAGAAAGGGAGGTAGAGAGAAAGAAAGATAGAGAGAAAAAGAGAAAGAGAAAAAAGAGAGAGGTAGAGAGAAAGAGAGAAAGAGAGAAAGAGAGAATGAGAGGAAGAGAGGAAGAGAGGGAGGAAAGATAGAAAGAGAGAGAGAGTGAAAGGGAGAGAGAGAGAGGTAGCGAGAAAGAGAGATGGAGAAAGAGAGATAGAGAAACAGAGAATGAGTAAGAGGTGACAGGTGGCTTTTGAAGAGAATTGAAAAAAGAGAGAATGTTGAAGAGGTGGCAAGTGACTGTAAAAGAGTAGAAAAGAGAGTGAGAGAGAAAAAAAAGTCGGCTAACTATGAAAAACGAAGAGCATTGCGCAATATTTATTTCCGCGTGTAAACTCATATTTCATTTCCGACTTTCTTTCTTGATGATAAATCATCAACAAAGCACCAAAGGAGAATGTAGAGAAGAAGGGTAAGGAACAAGGTGGAGAGAGAAAGAAAAAGAGAGGGAGAGAGAGAGAGTGATTAAATTATATTCTTGTAGATTACAAAATATATTGGCAATTTAATTAAATTAATCCTGCTATAACCTGAATAAGCCAGTAACCTGTTCAATTAAGTGGTTTCACGGTTTTGTTTACCTGCTTTAGGTAACCTGCCTCCAGTAACCTGAACGTCTACCAGTAGTTCAAGGTTATTTGATTTTAATGGAATATAAAAAAAAATTTGATTGTGTAACTCAGTGATTAATTAATCTAGAAATAGTCTATTCTATAAGGCTAGGCGTACACCGGTTATTCAAGACAAGACAAGACGAGATTAGTCTCATTTAGTCACAGTACTTCACATTTGCTTACGAAGCAACACACACCGATTAGTCATTGCATCAGTGTGTGCTGCTTCATAAGCAACTATGTGAATTACTGTGACTAACGTGTGACTAACTAACTGTGACTAAACTAATCTTTTCTTGTTCTGACTAACCGGTGTATGCCTAGCCTTAGTGAGTACTTCTTCTAGAAATAGTCTGTCTATTCTATAACTTTTATTATTATTTCCATTTCTCCTAGTATAATACGGCTTTATAGTATTTACTATACTCCTAGAAATAGTCTTTTCTTGAACTTCTATTACTGTTTCTACTTCTTCTAGTGTAAGAACATACTGTCTCAAGCTGCTGGATCTAAGTAGAGCTAGAGAAACCTTCCACCGAAAAATGAAGTAGACCAACGGTGATAAAGTTGAACTACCTACTATAAAAAGTAATGAACCAGAAGGAAGTGGGGAGCAAACGTACAGGGGGGTGGAAGGGGGAGACGCCTTACAAGGAAAGTGAATTGTTTTCGTGGGAGAAGTAAGGGGTAAGGAATGTTCTTGTGGAGAACTTGAAGAATAATATATGAAGAACCCGTATTCCGGCTGGAGGGATATTGAGAAAATTGAATGAAGACTGTAGTTTATGATAGACACTCATCACTTTGAGACAATGTAAACTGTTGAATTCAGTAGCACACATGACAAAGAATATCACAGAATTCAGTTATTGCATTGCTAATTCCTATATTATATTCCTATTATATTTATCATATTATATTATATTAGTTTTATATTATACAGGGCATTTCAGAACTCCCTAACAATATTCTAGGGCATTGTTGAGATAAAAAATAATAAGTGAAAAAACAAAATGGCAGCTGTGTGAGTAACTAAGGACTTCTGGACAATTTAAATATGATATTTAGATATGGTTTTTACTCAGGAACAATGCCCTAGAATATTGGTAGGGAGTTCTGAAACACTCTGTATAATATTTTTATATTATTATATTATAATATGTTCCTGTTATAGTCACTTATATTATTCCTATATATAGTCACAAGCAAGGAAACATTGTTATTTTTTCATGATGAGCGATTTCAAATAATGTTATGCCTCCTTCATCTCCACAACTTACTACATCTAATTCTCTTTCTCCCCCTCCCAATCTCCTTTTTCTCCATCTTCTTCCTCACTACTCCTATTCATCCACTTTACCTCCTCCTCCTCCTCCTCTTCTTCCTCCTTTTCCTTTCTCCTCTCTCTCCTCCTCCTGCAACACCTTCAACTTCCTCTTTTTTTTTCTTCTGCTTTTTTTGCTGCTGCTGTTTTTGTTGTTTGCTGCTGTTGTTGTTTGCTGCCGTCGTTGTTGTTTGCTACAGCTTTTGCAGCAAGAAAAAAGAGCAAGAAGAAAAGAGCAAGACGAAAAGAACAAGAACTGAAGAGTAAGAAGAGAAGAGAAAGAACAGAAGAGCAAGAAGGAGAGAGCAAGAAGAAGAGAGCAAGAAGGAAAGAGCAAGAACGAAGGTGCAAGAAGAAAAGAGCAAGAAGAAGAGAGCAACAACTAAAGAGCAAGAACCAAACAGCAAGAACAAAGGTGCAAGAAGAAAAGAGCAAGTATAAAAGAGCAAGAACTAAAGAGCAAGAACAAAGGTGCAACAACTAAAGAGCAAGAACAAAGGTGCAAGAAGAAAGAGCAAGAACTAAAGAGCAAGAAGAAAGGAGCAAGAACTAAAGAGCAAGAACTGAAGAGCAAGAACAAAGGTGCAAGAAGGAAAGAGCAAGAACTAAAGAGCAAGAACAAAGGTGCAAGAAGAAAAGAGCAAGAAGAAAAGTTTATGGATCCAATAGCAGTATTGAATCATGTGTTTTCCAATTTAAAAAAAAAAAAACTGAGAAACCGGGCTATGTTTGTCAAAGATCTTTTATAACACATTTGATAGTCTAATACGAGCCAAAGACTATCTAATGTCTTATAATAGATCTTTGACAAACAGATGCCCGGTTTCTCAGTTGCACAATAAACTAAACACGTCATGGTTATTGATTCAATACTGCTATTGGATCCATAAACTGTTTATTGAACGACTGAGAAACCGAGCATATGTTTGACAAAGATCTATTATAAAAAGATTGATAGTCTAATACGGGCCTTAGAAGGAAAATAAAATGGTTTTGATTGATTAATTGTTTGTTATTTTCTGAAGTTATAAAGTCTGCAGTTTTCAAGTGTTCCCTATACGGGTTCCTCAAAACAGCCCCCGTACATTGCAAGCTTTCTCACGGACTCGATATGAGTGAAACTCTGTAGGGGGTTGGAATAACCTCCTCACGAATTCTGTGAGCCTGGTACAATCAACCCTTATTTTCATACCACGGGGCTCGGTGGTATGTCCTTTAAACCCCCTGAATATCGATTGCAATTCTCCTCTCACCCCCTTTTGTGGGGGGGGGGGGTTAGGGGATTAAACAAACCTCATCCTCATGAAATGAGGGTACCTCACAAAAAAGTTAGGGGGTCCTCGGAAAAGTGTCCGCCCTTTTCAACATTGACCTCAAACACTGACCAACCTCAAGAAGTTTTTGACCTTGATCTTGACATGACTTCGCACTCATGTTGATGCTTACCATCATAGAAACTAAACTTGAAGAGATATATCATTATATAATTATATATATACAGAGTTGGTGAAAATTATGGAAACAGCTTAATATTTCTTATACAAAGGTAATTTGACGGTTAGTGACCTTGGGGATCGTACTAAAATTGAAAATACTACTTCACTGTGACTTCAAAAATCTGGTCCGCCATCTTAGATCCGCCATATTGAATCTAACTTCATTTTTAAAATGTTAAGGTGGTCATGTTATACATTTTTTCGACACAGAATTTCAAGAGAAAATGAATGGCGGAAACCGTACATCGATATGGGAAACGGTTCTTTCTCTCTCTTTTCTCTGTCTTTCTCTCTCTTTTCTCTGCCTTTCTCTCTCTCTTTTCTCTGCCTCTCTCTCTCTTTCCTATTCTCTCTTACTTTCTCTCTCTTTTCTCTGTCTTTCTCTTTTCTCTTCCTTTCTCTCTCTTTTCTCTGCCTCTCTCTTTCTTTTCTCATTCTTCCACTTTCTATCTATCTAGGCTATCTATCTCTCTTCGTCTCTCAGTCTAACTCTCAGTCTAAATATAAATCTGTCTTTCTCTCTCTCTCTCTCTCCCCCCTGAACATCTCTTGTCGTTTTGAGGCTCCCTTCCCCCACATTTATATGCGCATAATAAAAACGCGTTACAGTATGACAAACGGCACCTCTGAGGGACTCCCTTCATAGAAGCGGCTGGAAAAAGGCCCTAGTTTGATAAGAACATCCCTTAAAATATGACTTCATCTCTTCTCTTTTAGCCCAACAATCGATTTATCTAATAACTGTAAGTAAAGCGGCAGTTTAGGGGTTGTAGATGTGGGGTGGGGTTGAGGCTATGATCTCCGAGCTTAACGGGTTGGAAAAATTCGGTGCTCAAGCTTTGTTGAATATTTTCCCCAAAGATGAAATTTATAGGGAAGATGTTGCATTGAATCTGCTATCTCTGGTAACTGGCATATGCTAGTCGAAAGGTTGTCAGTGCTCAATTGAATAATCAAATCAAATCAAAGGTTATTCATGGAAAAAATACTGGATAATAAGGTTCCGTGTATCAAATCAAACACTGAAATTATTTTATTTATATTTAAATTGACCCAATATATTTGAAGATATTGACATGAATAAATAGTGGATAAAAGTGAATAATCTTATTTCTGGACAGCCCGAGCTATATTTTCACACTGAATAAATAAAATCTAATCTATCACGTTGTTTATAAAAAATACTTGAAATTGTCAAAAGCACATATTTAATACAACAACGAGATACTGCAGTCTCGGTTGTTATACCATTATCAATCTCTGGTAATTTGTAACTAAAGTAGAGTGCAGCAGAATTCATACTCGTGACCGAGCGCTGTGATTGGCAGTTGAATGGCCTATCAAGGTGAACGACTGCCATTGGCCTAGATAAGCTCCTCCCACAATAGGCGGTCTCTACAAACATCACAGCAATGGCGGTTCAAACAACTAACATAGCAAAGAAAGGTTATTGATATTTACAAAAACAAATGAAATAAATTGGAATGCTTGAAGAGAACAACGTGGAATAAAAATAGCAAACAAATTCATTGTTTTTGTAAATATCAATAATTACTTTCCTTTGCTATGTTAGTTGTTTGAACCGCCATTGCTGTGATGTTTGTAGAAACCGCCTATTGTGGGAGGAGCTTATCTAGGCCAATGGCAGTCGTTCACCTGAAAGGCCATTCTAGTTTTCCATAGTTCTGTAACTTTCACATTTTTCCTCTCAGCTCTGTGTAATTCTTCATGATAGTTCAGTAACTTCCCATTGTTTTTTCTCAGCTCTGTGTAATTTTCCATTAGTAGTTCAGTAGCTTTCCATTGATTTTTCCTCAACTCTGTGTGATTCTCCATTAGTAGTTCTGTAACTTTCCATTGTTTTCTCTCAGCTCTGTGTAATTTTCTATAAGTAGTTCAGTAACTTTCCGTTGTCATTGATAGGCGTACACCAGTTAGTCAAGACAAGAGAAGACAAGATTAGTCACATTTAGTCACAGTACTTCACATAGTTGCTTATGAAGCAATACACACCGATTAGTAATTGCATCGGTGTGTGCTGCTTCATAAGCAACTATGTGAATTACTGTGACTAAAAGTGACTAATCTCGTCTTGTCTTGTCTTGACTAACCGGTGTACGCCTAGCCTTACACTTGAACTAAAAATAGTCCAATTATTATTTTTTTCTTAAAATTATCCCTCAATTTCTGTGGGTGAAGCTGCACCCCAGTGTCTGAGAAGATTTTGGATTCAGATTCAGCGCCCTAAAATACATCTAAAATGGTGGAAAAAACTTTCGCATCATTCTCCTGAAATTCACGTGTATGGCATCCATTCGATTGAGCTATGCTTTAAAGCTATATGCTTTTCCTCCGTTTATTGTTATGGACCCATCCTTCATAGAACTGTTTTCAGTTCTCTTTTAGTCTTTCCCTTTACTTTTCAGTTGCTATTTCGATTCACTCTAGCTCAATCTCTCTTTCTCTCTTTCTCCCCTTCTCCACTGCTCTGACCATTCCTCATTCCGTTCCTCCGTTCCGTTCCATTCCGTTCCTCATTCGATTTATCGTTTCATAATTCTCTTTTAAAACCGACCAGTTCAGGCCGTTCACTATAAATTCCTGTATGAATGGAAAGTGATAGTGTCTCACTATCAATGTAGTAATTTCAAGTCTTCTTCTCTCTTTTTTCTTCTTCTTTTTTCTTCTCCCTCTTCTACTTCTTCTTTTCCTTCTTCTTCTTTTTTTTTCTTCTCCCTCTTCTTCTCCCCTTCTTCCTTTTCTTCTTCTCCTCTTCACCTTCTTCCACTTCTTTTTCTTCCTCTTTGGCGGGAACACAATATTACAGACTTTTCCACACCAATGACCACACTGTTTCTACTTCTTCAGTCTACAGTCTTACAGTCGTTTTCTACAGTCTCTGTAGCATAGACTAATCAAATAATTGAGAATGGATTATCTCTGCTGTTCGCCTTCTTTCCGCATTCATTGCACTGCAGGTAGGTAAATGGTGGATTATTTACGCGGTTTATAAAGAAGGCCTTGATCATTTTCAACATGTTCTATTATTGCTGATGTTCTATGAGCTATAGATAAATCATCTACCATCCAGGTATCAACCCAGCAGTGCGACTACAGCTAAAACCTCAAAGGAATCGGCGAAAAAATTTCACCGTACTCATGTTCATTCAATTTCAATTCTTGGGAACACAGAGACCTCTGACCTAACTTGGTTTAACACAGCACCATCTCACATGACCCTTATTGTACGACCGGCCTTCATTGTGGTTCGTTATGGATCGGCTGATTTAATTAGTGCAGAAACTAATTAATTTAATTAGTGTAATAGCTATCGCACATCGATTGAACCTCGATGCTAGTATGCCAGTTCACATAAATCCCATTCATGAAGGTAAAAATTGAAATCTAATTTGTGTGCTTCAAACTGATAAAATCGGGGAAGATAAATTCGATTTGGTGACAAAAAAAATTTCTGCGAAGAGATATCCTGTGGTTGGAACGTAAATTCAATTTGTATTTCATAGAAATTGATATTGAATTTTCTAGAAAATTTATCTGTTTTACATTGTGATAGTTATCTATACTGAATAAAAAGACATGAAGTTGTCAAAACCACATATTTTATGAAATAATGAGATACCGGTTTTGGTTGTATCATTATCAATCTCTGGTGACTAGAATTAAAAATAGTGCAGCAGAATTCATTTCGTGACCAAGCGCTGTGATAGGAGGTGGAACGGCCTATCACAGTGAACATGCCATTGGCCTAGATATAAGCTCCTCCCACAATGGGCGGTATCTACAAACATCATAGCAATTGCTGCTCGAACAAGTAACAAAGCATGGAGAGGCAATAGATATTTACATCATACTGAGCCGCCATTGCTATGACGTCTGTAAAAACCGCCCATTGTGGGAGGAGCTTATATCTAGCCAATGGTAGGCGTTCGACTTGAATGGCCGTTCAACTACCAATCACAGCGCTCGATTACGAGTATAAATTTTGTTGAACTGTATTGAGTTTGAGTTTACAGAGATTGACTGATTTGGTAACAACCTGAAACCAGTTTTTTTAAATAATTATGTGGATTTGACCATCTAGTCTTTTCTTCTTCTCCAAGGAAGAAGAAGAAGTGGAAGGAAGGAGAAGAAGAAGAAGAAGAAGGAGAGTTAAAGAAGGGAGGAGGAGGGAGGAGGAGGAGGAGAGGAGGGAGGAGGAGGAGGAAAAGAAGAAGAAGAAAAGAAAGAAGAAGAAGGGAGGAGGAGGAGGAGGAGGAGGAGGAGGAGGAGGAGGAGGAGGAGGAGAAGAAGAACAACAACAAGAAGAAGAAGGATGAGAAGAAGAAAAAGAAGAAGAAGGAGGAGGAAAGAAGAAGAAAAAAGGAGAAAGAGAAGAAGAACAAAAGAAGAAGGAGGAAGTGAGAGGAAAACGAGAAGGGAGGGAGAAGAACAGGAAGAAGAAGGAGAAGAAGAAAAAAAGAAGAAACAGATAAAAAGATGCGAGTGAAGGGATGAGAACACTAACAAGAAAAATAAAATTGTTAGAAAATGTTGATTCACTTGTACAAGACATGGATTTATGTTTTGGAGGGTAGTCATGACAATGTTTAAAAACAAAGTTCAATTTGATTCATGGCGTATCCGTACATTTTCACCTGATTTTCGAGATTATTCTATTTCAACCCCTGAATAAATACAGCAGGCAGCTGCATGTATATGTCTGAAGGGGTGTACTAATTATGAAATACGGGCAATTAAGGGATGCTGTTAGTTTTATTGCATTTTTTACGACTTACATCCTCTCATAAATACATCAGCCCTTATTTCACCTCACTTGAATAATTCTGCTCATCGTCGCTACTTTTCGCCTCCATTTTTTACTGTTTTCAAAACTTCATTCCCTGCGGAAAACGTTGTGAGGCTGTAGGAGATAATTTCCTGATATTCCCAATTGAATTTCCATTTTGCAGGGATTGTGGGCCGTATTGAATGTTCCTTACCCAAATGAATGCTTTATCCTTATTCGAATAAATGTCGGTTTCCAACATGGAGCTGACAAACATAACCTCATTTTCAATGGTTCAGAGGACAGTAAGATGAAATTCTAGGGGCTAGTAGATGCTTCATTATTATTGACCCAATTACCTTTGGCGCTGTATTTGAAAACATCTACACAATCTCCAACTCAAATCAGCCTAAAAACATAAATCCGGAATGTGGGAATGTTGTCTTGCATGAAGATGAAGTATATTCGCTCAATCAGTTTTGATGAGCAATTAGCACAAAAGACCTACTGATAAATCCCGGTTTACCAAAGCACCATCTTCGAAAAATTTAAATTTGAATATGATGGCCTTCATTGAATTCAAAGAGCACTGCCAATCTACGTCCATAACTAATGTCGACATTTGTCCAGAGTGCCCCGCCAATGTAGTTATTGAGACAGCATGGCCATCTTTAGAGCAAAACTCGAGGCTATGACACAGGTTTCGAACCCTATTCATGGAAGTATGGGTAAGATACGATACTCACTCACCAATTTGACAGCCCTGGTTTCAACTTTACAGTAGAATCCGTAATTGATCTTGGTCACGAAAAAAATTTCAGGGAATGCGACAATCCGCAGCTTTGGAACGTAAATTTGAATCTCCTATGTAAATTGCTTATTCCCTCATCCTTCATTTTGACATCTACAGATTTTCTTTGAATAAAATTCCTGCGTGAAGCTGGGGTCAAAACCATGCATATTATTATGCCCACCACTTGGCGTGCACACAGCGAATATAGTCCGGATTCAACGTCAGAGAAGCCAAAGTATTTGTTTATATGAGCAGTATTCTTGATGCCAAGTTTCGCCTTGAGAGAAGAGAAAACTGCACCAAGGCACGTGTTTGTTGGCCTCCCGCCACTGTGTGCGAGCAACAATGCACAGTAGTGGCAAGCTATGCACTCGGAAAAAGTGGCAAACTATGCTACAGTAGAGAGGCACATGGGATAGAGACATTCCTGAGCAAATGCCTTGTGCTAATAATATGATAAAGAACGTCCCCATCTATGTGGGAGGATGCTGACTCTGTATCTATAGTAATTGTTTGTTGGTTTGGCGACTTGAATGGCTGTTCAACTACCAATCACAGCAGATTACGAGTATGCCCAGATCTGGTTGCTGATAGATGTTATATTGAGCTGTGTATTGACGTCTGATACACTTCTTCTTAAATTATTATGTGATTTGACATTCTGCCTAATCTCCAAGATGTAACAATTCCCATTGAGAGGAGAAGATTTCAGCCAAGAACAATAAAGAGTTAAAGATATTTCAGGCTAGGTGGCGCCCCGGTTGGTCAAGAAGAAAAGAAAGACAAGATTAGTCACGTTTAGTCACAGCACCGCCATAGCTGATTGCGAGGAGCAGTATACACCGGGAGGTGCATGACTCATCGCATAAGAACAACTACAAGCAACGGCGTGACAGTACCGTGACTAATCTGTCTGTCTTGTCTTATTCAACCGGTGTACGTCTAGCCTGAAGATGCATACTATCATCCGCCAGAGCGCAACACCGTAGATGCTCACAGAGAATAAAAATTATGTATCTTGTTCAACAGTTAAGTTGAAAAAGGAAAATTTGAATGATTAGTGTTCGTGATGACTACTCTCAACAAATGGTAGATGAGGAGAAGAATGTATAGACACTCAGCACAGTTCACAAAGATGCGAGGCTTGGTGGGCTTTTTCTTCATTTGTAGCCATGCTGAACAAAGCTAGAAAATTAAATAAACGTTGTCAGGAGGTGGAAACATGTTGAAATTCACTTAGGGAATAGAGGACTGATGCTAGTCTGTCTCGTCTGGCTTGCATCCAGGTCATTACAATGCTTTGATAATCGATCTCACCCATCTTCATTCATTCCATCCTCCACTCCTTCTTTTCCTCATCCTCCTCGTTCTCTCGAGATTACTCTCCTATTTCATCCCCTGAATACGGCAGGTGCTGCTCTCCTTCCTCCTTCCTGAAGGGGTCTCTCCTTCCTTCCTTATGGATGCTCTCCTATTTTATTGCACCTTCTCCCTCTTTCATCCTCCTCACCTATACATCTTCCTTATTCCCAATCCTTCTACCTTTTTCATTTCCTCCTTCTTCGTCGCCCCTTCCTCGCTCCATTCTTCTCCTCTTTCTCCCATCCTCCTCCTTCCCTCCTCCTCCTGCCCTCCTTCTCCTTCTCCCACTCATCTTCCTGATATCTCCTCCAATCCTCCTTCCCATTTTGCACCATTCTCCTTCTTCCTCCCACCTTCCTCCTTCTTTCCTCCTTACTCCTCCTTCGTTCTTTTTTCAACAGGAGCTTCCCAGCCTCTCCTTTCTCCTCCTTCCATCTGTAGGATCTCAGCTATTCTCTCCTCCTCCTCTATATCTCCCATCTCCTCCCTCCTCCTGAATAAATATTCACATACACCCTTTTCACGTAACATGCAGAATTTAGAACTAGGAAGCCACCGATGATTGTTGTATTTTTGTGGACGGGGCCCTAGGGGCCTGACATAATTTATAGTCAACAGTTTGATTTATACCGCAAAGTTACCAATGAAACAGCTTTTGAATAACCATTATGAACTTTCTTTTGAAAATTCTTCTACATACAGATAAGTGTTTTCAACACAGCGCCAAATAATTGAGTAACAGTTTCAATAATAGATAACTGACATCGTCCAGAGTGTATTTCGGTCAATAACGTTTTCAATCGAGATACAGCATGGCCACGCTTATTATCAGTTATCTCGTTAAGCGCTAAGAAACAAGTTATTTTCGTGATTTGATTTGAAAAATGAAGGTTCGAATTCCAAATACTGTCCATGCTACGGAATGACATCGTTCCAATTTCATATGTTTGTTCAGAAATAGTCCGAAAACCATTTTTCAACATTTCGAACAATATCTTTTGGGTTTGCGATAATATCACTGTTGAATTGTTGTTAATAACTGTTATTAGAGCCAGTCCTATCACCTTGTCGATTTGAATCCGTACATAAATGGTTTGAAAACGAATGTTTGCACCGCATGCGTCATGTGCAAGGCAGTTGGCGCTATGACGAAAATCAGCACTGACAAAATTCGACCAAGTGCACACAGCGTAATAGTTACCGTCATGAGTACACAGAAGTCACTGGCGAATAATTTGAAACTGGAACAGCTGACTGAAATTCACGTGGTGGTTTTTCAGAGAAAATATGAAAATCTCCCATAGCTATTGGTTGCAATTAATTGAACGAATTCGGTGACTTTCTGAGAAAATGGGCCCAGTAGAATCAGGAATACGAGCATTCACAATGTCAATCTGACCAAAATTTTATCTTAGGTGTATAAAACCGGATAACCACCTGTGCCAATTGCGGCTAAGCACTCAGCTCGCCATATTCAAGAACCGTCAAGTGATTCAGCTACACTGGCAGCAACCTACAAAAAGCTACTGTGAGCACCTTCACCTGAATTAACCCCGAGTCAGCATTCAAAAATTGACAGGCTTCCAAACCAGCAATACAATAGTTGATTTAACCAGTGCCCCAGCATAGGCACCCTAAAGGCGCCATGGCCGAGGAGTGATACAGAATGGGAGAGGAAGAAGCCGTGGATAAGAAACTACTTTGTCTACTCAGAAGAAGGAGAAGAAGAGGTGCTTAAAGAGAAGGGAAAAGAGGGAGAAGAATGAAGTAGTTAAAGGAGATGAAGAAGGAGATGAAGAAGGAGGAAAAAGAGGACATGAAGAAGAAGTTATCATTTCATTTGAAGACTAGACAAGAAGAATCTGAAGAAGATAGAAGAAAGAAGAAGAAGAAGAAGAAATATGTAAGAAGACTAGAAGAAGAAGAAGAAGTTAAAAGGAGAAAGTATAAAGAAGAGAGGTAGGAAGAATTTTGTTTTCATTTTACAATTTTACAATCAGGAGTTGGAGGGGGAGGGAGGGGAGGAGGGAGCAGGAGGTGGTAGGAGAATTCTACTTGGAGGAGGAGAACTGAGAAACGAAAAAGAAGAAGAAAGATACATGAAGGAGAAGAGGACGAGGAAATATTGGAAAAAAGGAGAAGAATGCAAAGATGAAGAAGTAGAAGGCAGAAGGAGGATCCTCGCTAGAAGAAGAAGAAGCCCGCTGAAGAAGAAGTAAAATACAAGAAGAAGAAGTTGAATGATTAGAAGAAGAAGAAGAAGACACCTCCAACAAAGAAGTAAGAAGAAGAAGTAAACAAGAAGAAGAACGAAGGAAGAAGCTAAATATATGAGAAGAAGTATAGGAGTGTGGAGGATAGAGCAGTGAGGAGGAGGAGGAGGAGACGAAAAATAGAAATAATATATAGATGTAGAAAAGAGGAAGAAGAGGATAATACAATAAGAAAATTAGAAGAACGAAGAAGAAGTACAAGAAGAAGAAGAAGAAGAAGAAGAAGAAAAGAATAAGAAGGAAGCAAGAAGTGAAGAAGAAGTCTGAGCCTTAATCTCGGCAATACAATAGGCTAGGCACAACCAGGTACTGTAGTCATAGGAGTGGCATCTCGAACTAACCCATGCTTCAAATAATGTCTTGAGATGTCCTGTACAAACCTAATCCGCTTCTGGCTTCCTAGAATTTGATCCTAGATCGATTTATTTGACAGAAAGCGGATCTAATTCGAAAACCAATCGATTTCATTTGTCAAAGTTTTACTAAATAAGTACTGAAAGCGCGGGATAATATCCTCGAATGGAGAATAGATCTACAATCATTAGCATATGACATCCTTCCTAAGGATATAATCATAATATCCACGCGTAATGGAGTTTTCAAAAGGTAGCTGGCTGGAAGATGCCTTCTGTTAAGGCCCTTTTCAGACCGCCGTGCAGCGCAGTCTTGCAACGTTGCCCTTCTGGCGACGTAGAAGATCAGGCAGCAGACGGTTGTCATAGCATCACGATTAAATACGCTCAGTTTCCACAGTAATCACATACCTGCTTGCGAGCGTTAGCCACAACCGACGCAACCTGACTAATCTGCGTGCGCTGTCCTTGCAAGGTTCTGGCGTGAAACTTATTGTGACCAAACGTGACTAGTCTCCTTCTCCTGTCTGTCTCCTGACTACACCGGTGCAGTCAGCCTCCTTATGCGGCAATGCTGGTTCGCGAGGTTTATCTAGGCGTATTCCACCGATTCCCCAGTCAAGACAAGATAAGCATGAGATTATCATCAGTTTACTGTACATAAGCTGCTTTGCGGAGCAAATTACACCCTGAAATTGGTCATTGCGAATTTCAGTGAACGGGCTCCTGGCTTTCAGCAGCAGTGAATCAGGAACTGAGAACTAAATCCGTGACTAATCTCGTCTTAGCGTATGGCTTTGGTCTTGGGACTAACCGAAGCGTACGCCCCAGCCGTGTGTAATTCCGTACAATAACTATTATTAGCTAAGTTCTATCACCAAAATGGAGTTGACTAATTTTGACCTGATCCAACCTGGTCACTTCCTCACGGTAACCCTACTGTCAATGTGATAAAATCGCTTTGCCCATGCCATGTCTAGAGATAAAGCTTTATCGAAACAATTCTCTGTTGGATAGTCGATTCCTTTGAAGCCGATGATGACACGATGACGATACTGACATTCGCCTAGCAATACAATAGCGCAATGCGTCACCAGTGCCCTAGCCTGATTGGGTCCAAACTATGCTCTTGAAGAGGAACCCCTGACCCAGCCTAAAGAATTTCTAGAAGTTAAGGACTAGAAAAGTAGAAGAAGAAGTTTGAATGTTCCGTTGCCTGAATCAATTGTCGTCACTTATTATTAATAAGAAGGGAATGATTGAAAAGCAATGACAAATATGAAGAGATATAATAACTGTGTAAATAAGAATTATATTACAAACCTTTCTTTCAATAAGTACCATCGCAATTTGAGATTCTGAGAAGCTATCATTTGTAAGACAAAGATAGACATGGACCAATCAGAAGCATAGCTGGTGACGCATGCGCAGAACGAAGATGAAACGTGTCGTCGTCAGGCGTTGTCGTCACGTGGGGGAATTGACCCAAGTTTGTAAGTTGAACAATATTGTTGGTAGAAGAAATTACCTTTTGTACTTAAGGGAAGTTGCAGCTCCAGAGGAAGTTGGGTACCCAAAATTTTGGTAGATATTTTAAAATTACAAACACCAAGAGAAAATACATGAATACCTAAAACATATGCACATTTGGAAGATTTAGCTGAAATTTGAAACCGTGTTAGTTAAAGACATAAGAAGAAGAAGAAGAAGAAGAAGAAGAAGAAGGAGAAGAAGAAGAAGAAGAAGAAGAAGAAGAAGAAGAAGAAGAAGAAGAGGAGTAGGAGGAGGAGGAGGTGAAGAAGGAGAAGAAAAAGTTGACCCTTTCTCAATCGCCTCGCCAATCCCAAGATGTGAGACGAGTTTCTGGTCTCTTTCATTGAAAGAAAATGCTGCAAGCTTCTCCTTTCCTGGAGATAATTTCCTCCATCTTTTGTTAGCGTGTGTCTTTCTTCCCCATCAATACCTTTTGTCATTTAGTTTTTTCTTCTTTTCTTTGAAATTTTCTTCTTTTCATCGGCTGAACACAATTCCGCTCTTCTCATTGGTCCTTGGAGAAATGAGTATTCATTCTCACGCATTCTTCCACTTTCTCAGTCTCACTCTTTCTCACTCTCTCTCAATTTTATTCTCCAAAACACACTCTTACAATTTCACACTCACAAACACAATCTTTTTCTCTTGTTTGAAGCTTTCACTTTGACTCACAAAACTGTTTCGCTCTCTTACAAAAACATCATAATATTACCGTTATTTATTTATTTATTAATTTATTCATTCATCTTCATCACATTACATCAGTTCTTGGGAATACTCCCAGTTGCTAGGTGTTATATCAAACATTATACAGTAGTCATTAAGACGAGGTTGAAGCGAATTAAAAGTTTTACATGTAAAATTATAAATGTCATTGATTCTACAGAGTAAGGCTAGGCGTACACCGGTTAGTCAAGACAAGACGAGGTTAGTCACGTTTAGTCACAGTACTTCACATAGTTGATTGTTGAGCAACACACGCCGATTAGTCATTGCATCGGTGTGTGACTAATCTCGTCTTGTCTTGTCTTGACTAACCGGTGTACGCCTAGCTTTAGGTTTTATACGTGGACGAGAGACAAGATTATGCCAGCTGTTTTTTGTCTCTCTCCCACGTATGGAACATCTGCTAACCGCTATTAACCTCAAGAGCAAAAAACCGTTCGTGTGAAACCGTTTAGACAAGACAAGACAAATTAGTCATAGTTGCTTATGAAGCAGCACACACCGATGCAATGGCTAATCGGTGTGTGCTGCTGCTGTGAAGTACTGTGACTTCACGTGACTCATATCGTCTTGTTTTGTCTGGACTAACCCTAAAAATGACTGTTCTTGTGAAGTACTGTGACTAATTTCGTCTTGTCTTGTCTTGACTAACCGGTGTACGCCTAGCCTAAGGGAGAAACAAAATTACTATTCTCACAATTGATAGATATTCAGCAAACGGTCGTTAGTCCACTCTGTGATGTCGCCTGCAATATTATTGATTGTTGAGAACAAACCCGCCATTTATAATCGTCTTAATATCGAGTTCAACTTGAGCTCAGTTGAGAAGAAGTTGGAACAACTCTGTTCCATCTCCTTGCAGCCGCCATCTCTTATCAGCCTGAGCGCCCAACAATTGACAAATGCCGTTCAGAAAACTTTTCGTCTCGCAGATTTGTCATTAGCCTAATCTGCTGTCGACTTCAACGGCTGCAATAGCGTTCGCTTGCTTCCAAAATGAAATGAATGAAAATGAGACTCCTTCAGCTCGACAACTTTTCACGAGATTCGTTTGTCCAGGAGGTGGAGGTGGGAGAAAAGGATGAAAAGGGGATTCAGAAGAAGAAGAAATCAGAAATTTTATTGAAAAAATTACACAGTACAACAATTTTTTAATACAATAAATTTGGTGTCACATGGGTTTAAAAAACCTTTGCGTGACACCGAGTTCTTAACATCGGAATTACACATTATGATAAAATTTACACTAATACTCTACTTAGAAATACCTTAATTGCTATAGGACAGTAAGACATATGATAAGAGAGAAAGAAAAAACATTGCTATATAAACATAATGGAATGTGAATTATTACAAATGAATACATACGCTGTATAGTTGAGGGCTATTAATAGTTAAAGACTATAAATTAGTATTGATTGCTAATAACATAACGTTTATCGGAACGGAATGATGATGTCATTTTAAAAGAAAAAAATGGGGAAAAAGTTTGAGTTTTAGAATAATACTCACTATAATTATTGAAAATATTATTGTTGTTGAAAATTTAGAACCTATTATACTCTGGGCAAATTAGTTTTTCAGAATTTTCCAAACCAATTTGTACCAACCAGGAATTTACAGACAGTTTGTAATTTTTAAATGAAACGTTGAGGTTTCTGATAGCTGGTGGGATATTGCGGAGTATAAAATTTGAAACAAACACAGAATTTGTAAATAAAATAGATTTAACAACTCATGGAACCTGTAACCCCACATTCATTGCACCTCTTGTATAGTGATCATGCACTACTGGCTCTATGACTAAGTCTCTATTGGAAAGGGAAAAAAACAAGTGTTTCCCTAATAAATAATTGCCTAACTGATAATAATTTAGTTTCACTGAATAATTGAGTTGATGGGAATCTGATTGGTTTTTTGATTCTGGTGCACCATGACGTCATAGGTTGTCATTTAGGGGATGGGGGGTTAGCGAGGATGGTGGCGTGAGGGCGAGAAGGGGGGTTAGTGTGAGTGTGATGCTGGAGGAGGGGTTTATGATGTCATGGTAAGAATCCCCCTTTTGAGGGATTCTGACATGAGATGTCAGAATCTCCCTTTTTATCCTACTCAGGAGAGATTGAAATGGAATGAGTATATTCTACAGTTATCAAAAAAGTCTACATTCATGCATTTGGTTCAAGCATGCAACATAGTTTTGAATAAGTTTTTCCTACAGTTACCCAAAGTGTCACCACAGTAATGCAGTGTCTATTTTTGCATTGATCAAAACTGCTTTTAAACGAGCAAAATTATAGCCTTTGCCTACGGTGAACCAAAAAGTGTCTATTTTCGCATTGGTTAGGCTAGGCGTACACCGGTTAGTCAAAGCTAGACAAGACGAGATTAGTCACGTTTAGTCACAATAATTCACATAGTTGCTTATGAAGCAACACACACCGATTAGTCATTGCATCAGTGTGTGCTGCTTCATAAGCAACTATGTGAATTACTGTGACTAAACGTGACTAATCTTGTCTTGACTAACCGGTGTACGCCTGGCCTTGGAGTATGCAAAATATCCTTCTGTGTAGTAGTAAAGGTGACATTGTGGTAGTTATCCATACTGAATAAAAAGACTTGAAGTTGTAAAAATCACATACTGTTTTCAATAAAACAACGAAATACCAATTTTGGTTGTTACATCATTATCAATCTCTGGTAAACTAGAATTAAAATAGTGCAGCAGATTTCATACTCGTGACCGAGCGCTGTGATTGAGAGTTGAACGGCCTATCAAGGTGAACGCCTGCCATTGGCCTAGATACAAGCTCCTCCCACAATGGGCGGTATCTACCAACGTCATAGGCTATGACGTGGCGAACCGTGGTATACTTATTTGGTCATCGCCAGGTATATTTCCTATAGGATCGGCAATGTCCAAATAAGAATACCACGCTTCGCCACTAGTCATAGCAATTGTGGCTCGAACAAGTCACAAAGCATAAAGAGGCAATAGATATTTACATCATTTTGAGCCGCCATTGCTATGACGTTTGTAGAAACCGCCCATTGTGGGAGGAGCTTATATCTAGACCAATGGTAGGCGTTCGACTTGAATGGCCGTTCAACTCCCAATCACAGCGCTCGTTTACGAGTATAAATTTTGCTGCAATGTATTTTAGTTTTAGTTTACAGAGATTGATGGAGTTGTAACAAAAGAAACCGGTTTTTTTTTTAAATATGTGGATTTGACAACTCCAAGTCTTTTCATTCAGTAATCATTCAGAAAATATAGAAGAAGGAGAGGTTGTGAGAGAATCTTCAACTTTTAGCAAGAAGAAGAAGAAGAAGAAGAAGAAGAAGAAGAAGAAGAAGAAGAAGAAGAAGAAGAAGAAGAAGAAGAAGAAGAAGGAGAAGAAGAAGAAGAGGAGGAAGAAGAAGAAGAAGAAGAGAAGAAGAAGAAGAAGAAGAAGAAGAAGAAGAAGAAGAAGAAGAAGAAGAAGAAGAAGAAGAAGAAGAAGAAGAAGTAGGTGAGGAAGAAGAAGAAGAAGAAGAAGAAGAAGAAGAAGAAGAAGAAGAAGAAGAAGAAGAAGAAGAAGAAGAAGAAGAAGAAGAAGAAGAAGAAGAAGAAGAAGAAGAAGAAGAAGAAGAAGAAGAAGAAGATACACGAGATAGAATTCTGTAAGTTGAGAATGATAGCTATGACAACTTTGAGTTGTGAGGAAGAGAGAATGAGAAAGAGAGTGAGTGAATGGGAGAAAGAGAGAAAGTAAGAGAGATCGCAGGTACGAATTGAAAGATTGCAGATTGTGAGAGAGAAGAGTGATTTCGTCTTTGAATATTGAATCATCACGGCACTTGAGGAATGGCCGCATATAATCATATTACGAGAGCTACTCTAACACGAGAGCAGCTCCTCCAGAATAATTCTGATGTCACTTGAAAAAGACTTTTTGCGCAGTATCGTCCTACAAAATTTCCATTTTTCTTCAACTCTACTTTTCGTTTGCTTCATTTATGGTAATTTGAGTTCACGCGTATTCCAGTCCATTCAAAGCTTCGAGGATTGTATGGCGATACTGTAGATCAAGAGATCAATTATTCTCCCTGTCTTTTACATGTTGAATTTAGCAATAAGATGCTATACTAATAGTATGCTATACAATTTTCAAATTTTTCTAGAACAGTATGCGAATACTTTTCATTAGATAGATAGAGAGATATTATTTCTTGCCATTGCAGATGACCGTTCAGTCGAATGGCAAAGACCCAGCTGGAATCAGTTGACTGTCGACTCACTCAAGTCGACAAAGTATTGAGCTGCTGTGAATCAGGTTGTAAGCAGGGTCTAAGAGGGTCCGAAATCATGACTTGAGAAAGGGTTTTAGTCGAACTAAGTAACTTGTTGGGAGTGCTGAGCCAGTCAAGTGAATTAACTAAGCTCTAAGTGGCAGGGCACTTGCAATGTATTACACAACTAAGTCCCCTCAGCTTCGCAAGCCCAGAACAATGTTGGAATGCATGTTAAACAACACTCTACCTGAGTCCAGGAGAATTCAATTTTGATGGAAAGAATTTATTATTAGATGGAATTTAATTATAAATCTGTAATGATTATAATGGTCTTCTTCTTCTTCTTCTTCCTTCTTCTTCTTCTTCTTCTTCTTCTTCTTCTCCTCCTCATTCTTCTTCTTCTCTCTTCTTCTTCTTCTTCTTCCTCTTCTTCTTCTTCTTCTTCTTCTTCACCTCCTCTCCTCCTCCTCTTCTTCTTCTTCTTCTTTCTCTTCCTCCTCTTCTTCTTCTTCTTCCTCTTCTTCTTCTTCTTCTTCTAATCTCCTCCTCCTCTCCCATAAACACCCACCTCCTCCCTTCTCCTTAACTTCTCTGTATCCGGTTCACCTGTTTGTACACGTGTTCTGACGATGCGGCACAGCACCGCGAAATGTACATAAACACATTATTTGTGAGTATCTGTGAGTCAATTTAGTGTTTATAATTTATTATTAGATATGGAAATTAATTATAAATTTGTAATGATTGCATTATAACTTAGTCTTCTTCTTCTTCTTCTTCTTTCTTCTTCTTCTTCTTCTTTCCTTCTTCCCTTCTTCTCTCTTCTTCTTCTTCTCCTTTACCCTTTCCTTCTTCTCTTCCTACTCTTCTTCTTCTTTATTATTATTCTTCATTACAATAGCCAAGAGTTATATGTAGTTTTAGCTGTTAATATAATATCATCGTGGATGAACTATTATATAATTTTTGTCAGTTAGGCTAGGTCCTACTGGTTAGTCAAGACACATACTATGATTAGTCACGCTTTAGTCGCCAGCATTCACATACTGCTTATGGAAGCGTAACACACACCGATTAGCTGGGTTCATTGCATCTGTGTGTGCTGCGGTTCATAAGCCAACTATATGAATTACCGTTACTAAACGTGATCAATCTCGTCTTGTCTTGTCTAACCGGTGTACGCTCTAGTATTGAATCAGATGTGCATATTCAGAACGTTAACGAGTTGCAGCTGTACTCGGAATCCAATGAATGCATCGACTAATTGTTGTGTAAAAATTTTATCATTGTTCTTTGAAGCTGTAATGAAACCAACACAAATATCATGGAAATCGTGTTCTAGAAATCAGCACTGGATTAATTCAATTCTTATCGTTATTCAGAGGTGTTGTTGAATAGACGCAATTATTATTGTGAAATTACCAGAAAAGAATTCAGCTATATATAGGCTACCGGTTCCTTCCAGAGAACATAGCTTCAAAAGATGGAGGAGACACTATTTTTCACTTTTCCTGTTTTTGGAAGTTTAATACCTTTTAATGTGGCAGAAAATGTAAGTAGATTTTCGTGAGAGGTCTGGGAAAACGCTTGAAAAGCTTTTGGTTTGATGGTATTATTTATAAATTATAAGCAACAAGGTCACTACTTGTTCTGTGCTATGTGCTACACACCCATACCAATTACGCAGAGTGTTCCAAAAGAATAGTGACTCCAGTATGTACCACGAGATTACACGAGCTAAAACAAACAGCAAATTAATGTCAATTCCCCTTTGTTTTCTGAGTTTTCTGTGATATGTAATTTAATTTCTTTGAGAGTATGGTATCATAATTAGTCTCGTTGAGTGATCAAAATTTTCTAATGAAATTTGGTAGGCTTACTGATAAGTATCTAGTATACAAAAAATTGAATATTTCTAATATCTGAATTTTTCAAAATGGCGGGTTTTGACTGTACTTTTTAATTTAAGCTAACTGGAAAAATTGGAAGTGTTTCATACAAAATCTGGACTTTGTAAACTTTCATATAATATAGGCCTATTATATTATATGATATCATATATATTTTACATAATATCAGTGGTCACTCGGTAAGAGCAGTTGCTGGCAATCATGTGGTTGAGTAACAAACATTCAAGACTGCTCTTGGATGGGTGAATAATTCATCATTATATGATATTATACAC
>CM029537.1:12060883-12246364 GCA_017141395.1 Laodelphax striatellus | reverse complement strand
TGACAATTTTTCAAATCCATAAAACAAAATCGCGGCCATTTAAAATATTGTTTCTTGAATAACTCGGAAACCGTTGATATTACGAAAATTTTACAAAATAACATTTTTTAGAAAATTCAATTATAAATCGATTGAAACCTCATTTGTTAAGATTCGACCAATATTGACTGAGATATGGCAGCTTTAGTGATAGGTGACCGCTGGAGGCTGGTTGCAGTGCATCCTGGGCTTGCGGCTAAAGTCTGCTACAACAATGCAACAGTCTTCGTCTGCTTTGCATGTTATTTTCAAGCGATTTTAGATTATTTTGTGTGAATTTTAAAGACATTAAGAAAGGGTGCAAGTCACCTCCAAAATGGCAGCTGTGTGAGTAACTAAGGACTTCTGGACAATTTAAATATGATATTTAGATATGGTTTTTACCCAGGAACAATGCCCTAGAATATTGGTAGGGAGTTCTGAAACACCCTGTATACATTGATAACTTACGTTACAGGCTCGGTTATGCTATTAGAAGGCCACTTCTGGCCAATCTCCACCGATCTTCCATTATCTCGAATTTTGATTTGATGGAATCTTCCATCATCCAAACGATAGATATTTTTTTGGCCTTCAGAATGCTTCCTAGAAAAGTGGGGTTGACCCACCAACAACATTGTATAAATATTGAATAAATATAAAAACATAAATGAATACCAAATTAATACCATTGACTGAATTTGTAGGAACTTTGTTGGTAATTTTTGCAATGTGCGGGTGAAAGGGGGGGTCACGGGTGAAGGAGGAGGGGTTCAAAACGAGAACGAGCCCCTCTACTCCTTCTTACCTAAGATGCCTTTTGGTGCACAAAAATAGATAGTCATAATTCAATTCATTAAAAATGAAAATTGACGTAAAACTTGGAAAATTTATCAATAAATTTGGAATGATTGTTACAAACGTTATTTTTTATAAACCAATATTCACAAGAATCTCGATTTGCTTTGAAATTATTATTGATTGTCCATTTTCCAGTGTAATTTGAAGTTAGGCTAGGCGTGCACCGGTTAGCCAAGACAAGACGACATTAGTCACGTTTAGTCACAGTAATTCACATAGCTGCTTATGAAGCAGCAAGCAGCACACACCAATGCAATGACTAATTAATTATTGGTGTGTGTTGCTTCATAAGGAACTTTTTTTTTGAGGGTGATGCCCACATGAGGTCTAGGCTTGTGCGTGAGTAATGAGAGGGGTGATGATGAGAGATGACGACTGTTTTTAGGCAATCGGGACCGTCGGCTTTTTCTCTCCTCCGAAAGACGGGAGTGGCCGTTTCTGTCAAAATCCGTTCCGGCAACTGTATTCGATCTTGGAACCTTTGGATTATCAGACAGGCGCTTATCGCCCTCGGCTACGGACCACTAACTATGTGAAGTACTGTGACTAAACGTGACTAATCTTGTCTTGACTAACCGGTGTACGCCTAGCCTTAGAAGACAAAATTTATGTAATGTAAGTAAGGCATCTTGAGTAAGCCTAGGCGAACTAACACCGGTTAGTCAAGAAGAGATTAGTCACATTCAGGCCCACTTTCCCCAACGCTGCTTGAGTGTAACAGCTGATGCTCAATATTTTTTTTCTATACTTTTCCTATTCTCCGAATGAGGCTTAAGCTAGATGTATAGCTTAAGCAGCGTTGGGGAAAGCGGCCCTAATAATAATAATAATAATTCCGTGTAACCTGGCTGGCTCAGGTCTGGTGTCAGAGTTTTCAGGTCACTCCTGATCAGTTCAGGGTCTCTGACGTGACTTAACAACTGTTTTTAGGCAGCCGGGACCGACGGCTTAGCGTGTCCTCCGAAACACAAGGAGTGGCACTAAGTCACAGTACTTCACAGAGTAGCTTATGAAGCAACACACACCAATTAGTCATTGCATCAGAGTGTGCTGCTTCATAATCAACTATGTGAAGTACAGTGACTAAACGTGACTAATCTCGTCTTGTCTTGACTAACCGGTGTACACTTAGCCTAAGTCTACTTGTGTGGGTAATGTTCTTATTTATTTTCCTCAATCTCATAAAGATGCTGTGAGATACTGAGATGGGATACAATAAATTTCAAATTTGGTTTTACAAATCAATTTCTTCCTCACTCTGTTGCATCTGAATCTCTGTATTTTCTGTAATTGAAAATGAACGTTCCACTCTTTATTGCAGTGTCCGATTTCACAGTAGACATATCGGGTTCCAATAAGTGTAAGTTTCCATCTGAAAAATAGAACAAAAAATTATTGACAATAGCTTGACCAATACGCTCTTGCATATTGCTCGCAAACTATCCTGACAGAGCTGAGCATAATATCAGCTGATTATTGGATAACAATCATTTGCCATCCGTCAAAATAGACTAAGGCTAGGCGTACACCGGTTAGTCAAGACAAGACAAGACGAGATTAGTCACGTTTAGTTACAATAATTCACATAATTGCTCATGAAGCAGTTGCTTACTGATGCAATGACTAATTGGTGTGTGTTGCTTCATAATCAACTATGTGAAGTACTGTGACTAAATGTGACTAATCTCGTCTCGTCTTGTCTTGACTAACCGGTGAACGCCTAGCCTAAGGGGCGGTTTATGAGCTCGGGTTTATCTTTATTCAAATGAACATGTAATTTATTAGAGAATGTTATTGCAGTTGATTTTACTAGTTATTTAGCTGAAATATATTGTTCTATATTTGCGATTCACGTCAAGAAGTCAGCATTGCATAGATGGGAGTTTGCTATTCTTGTTCAGCACAAGGCAGTTGCTGATGCTCTATCCTATTCTCACTGTGCATAGTTTCTCCTCACATAAACTATGCTGACTTCTTGATGTGAATCGGACTATAGTAAAACTATTTCACTTGGATTTTTTATTTCAAATTAGTTCAGTTTGTCGTCGATCCCACTATGTTGCTGTCCTCGATTTATCGCCCGGTTAAATTTGATAGACGTACGAACAACCAGGCATTAGAGTTCCGGAACCTCAATTTCTAGAAAAAAAGCCCTGCCTAAATTTATTATAGTTCCTAAGCTTTTTGCACAACAGCTTACTTTAGTCCGATTCACGTAAAGAAGTCTGCATTGTTCATATGAGGAGCATTGATGCCAAGTTTCATTGAGAGAGAAAGAGAAAACTGCACCAAACGTGTTTGTTGGGACTGTGTGCGACAACAATGCACAGTGCGGCAACTATTCACAGTGCGAATAGGATAGAGACATCAGAAACTGCCTTGTGCTGAACTAGGATAGCAAACTCCCATCTAAGCAATGCTGACTTCTTGACGTGAATCGCACTATAATAGGCCTAAAATATCATTAATTCCTCCTCACACAAATTGAAGTTTATTACAAAAAATTGCTCATTCAGCATAATAATTATACTAATATGCAACAAGTCAATTCTATATCAAGCTCATTCCATTTCAAATTGCATATTTATAGCTTATTTCAATAATTCTTCTACAAAACATTTGCAGACAGAATGTCATCTGTATTATAAATGTATAACACAGATATAATTAGAAGAGTATATTCAATTGAAATGTTATTCCACAAAAAATCGCTCAGAGAGACTTCCATCGAACCCCTTGTGAGTTAAAAGTTACCAATAAATATGAAATATTTTCAGGATGAAAATGTTAATAGAATCAGTTACCATAATCCAGAGTCCTATCATTAGTGGCATGTAAAAGTTTTCTTTCTTCAACCTCCAAATATTTTCTGTTGTCAATAAATGTGAGAGTGTATCCTTTCCTGGCAAACGCAAGACGAAATTTATGTATGAACCGGAACTTATTCACTATCCTGTAGAATTTCAATTCCTGTAAATTTAATGAAAATGATGAATTACAACACTCATAATATAGAAATAGAAAAATGCAATAAATCTATACATATAAAAGCGAAATGGCACTCACTTACTCTCTCACTCACTCACTCATTCATCAGGAAAACTAAAAATATACTGAACCAAATGCGTTCAAATTTGGCATGCATGTTCAGTTGGAGCTTTAGACGCGCACTAAGAACGGATTTTGAAAACATCCTAAAGAACCGCCCAATATTTGTGTTTTTGTTCGTTTTCTCAGCTTTTTCGAGAACTAATTGGCAGAAAATGTTGAAATTTGGTAATTAGGTTCGTTTAAGGTCTAAAAATAATATGTTTACTGTGTCTACGGGGGCGAAGCCCCCTGGTGAGCGCGAAGCACTCACTATGTCAATGGCTGCCAGGGGTGCAGGGGGCGGAGCCCCCTGGCTAGACTGTAAGGCGAGCGAAGCGAGCCTGCTGGCTAGTGTAGTATAATGTGTGTAACAACAAAATACATGTATATACAGGGTGATCGTAAAGTCGCGCAACCCAATGTTTGAAGCCGTCTAGGAATGACAGGTAAATTTGTAAAGTATGATTTGCATATGGGAATTTTTCGTCCAGTAGTACAGCAAGTAGCTGCACTGCCAGATCACGCCATCGGGCGACAATTAGCCAGAAATCAGTTTGTTTGTTCAGTTCAAGTCGCAATGTCTTTTACGCAAGAACAACATATTTCTATCGTTTTGAGTTACTGTGAATCGGAATCCTACGCAAAGTGTCAAGAACATTTGTCCAATGCCTTTCCAGATGCTAAAGTACCAAACAAATCGACCATATAATATATGTCGTTTTTTTCATCGTTTCCGGGATACAGGTAGCGTGAATGACCGTAATCGTACCGGCCGACCAAGTGTTTTGTCTGACGACAGACTGCAGACGATAAGTGAAACGTTCATTCGTTCTCCAAAAAGTCTCTTCATAAACTTTGAAAGAAAAATCAATAACACATTACAGCTTTTTAAGACTGTTATCATTTTGGGTTGCGCGACTTTTCGATCACCCTGTACAAGTTATATCATGAGAAACTGTTGTAGTCAGCACACCAATAAGCAGTTTTCCTTGAACTCCTGGACGTCCGTCCTCCTTACACCATCGAAGTGAAAGGTATAGCAGGATCCATTTAACTTGTCATAAAACTTGTCATATGTTCGACAAGCAATATCACAATTCTTAACCTACAAAAAATGCTGAATCTCGCAGATTATTGAAAAGGTCTTTTAAAAAGTTATTCTTTGAAAGGTATTCTTTTAAAATGGTCTTTTATTAAAGGTCTTTAAGATTTTTGATTATTGTGTCGAAATCACTGTTTAATTATTACCAAAACAGCTGGTTTCTGACAAGTTGAAAGGATCCTGCTATACTCAAATGTGTTTCTCAAAAATAATTAATTCGAATGTATATTGAATTTTTCTATTTTCAATTAAATATTTCGAGTTTATTAAATTAAAGATTTCTTTCTAAAAAGTGAATTCTTTGGGCTCAAAATCTAACTTACATAAATCATGTACTGTTTGTGTTAGAAACGAATGGATCTAAGTGAATTGACTCATTATGATAAGCATGATCACCCCTTATGATAAGGGGTGATTGAGGATCCTACTGAAATCAAAAGTACGACTCTACAGTGACTTTTTCAAAATTAGACCGCCATCTTGGATTTGCCATTATTTTCAAATGATGAGATGGTTATGCGATACATGATTTCAATACGGAATTATAAGGTAAAGTGACTGGCGAAAACCGCACATCGATATGTGAAACCGTTAATGAGTCATCAACATATTTACAGTAAATATGGAAGATGAATAATTGGCAATATCTTTAAAACGATTTGACATATCGATGTGTGGGTTTCGTCATTCATTGTCTCTTGAAATTCTGTATCGAAATCATGTATAACATGACCACCTACTCATTTGAATAAATAGTTAGATTCAATATGGCGGATCCAAGATGGCGGACCAGATTTTTAATGTCACTGTAAAGTAGTTTTTTTTCAATTGTAGTACGATCCCTGATGCCACTCACCGTCAAATTACCTTTTTATAAGAAATATTAAGCCATTTCCACCAACTCTGTTTCTACATACAGAAATGGATCCCTTAATAATATATACAGAGTGTCCCAAAAAATTTTGACTCCAGTACTACCACGGTATTGTGAGAGTCAAACAAACAGGAAATGTCTTTGGCAAAATGCTGAATTCTCCTAAGTTTACCTGTAATCTGCCATTTTATGTTTTTTATATTTTTTATTATATCTCGTTAAAAAAACAAGATTTCCTCATCAAATTAAGCAGGGGTATAATTAAAGGTGTGGTTTACAGAATAAATTATCAATAAATCTCAATATCTGTTTTTACCAAAATGTTGACCGGCTAAAATATTCAATTCGATTTTACTGGAGAAATATTGCTTTTTACAAAAAAAACCTAGAAATACAAAAATGTAGAGATTCTTATTTTAAATAAAATAATGATATCTGATTTTTAAGAATCGGATCATAAATAACCGAGATATGGCTATTTGAAGATTGCCAGTTCTGTGTTTCTTCATTTCTTCAGCAGTAAGACATGAAAATAAATGAAGAAACACCGAACTGGTAATCTTCAAATAGCCATATCCCGGTTGTTTATTATCCGATTATTCAAAATCAGATTGAAAATGTCCACATTTTTGTATTCCGAAGTGTTTTCGTAAAAAACAATATTTCTCCAGTAAAATCGATTTGAAAATGTTAGTCGGCCGCCATTTTGGAAAAAAAACAGATATTGAAATTTATTGATAATTTACTTTGTAAACAACATTTTTAATTACACCCCTACCAAATTTCATGTGAATATTTTGTTTTTGAACGAGATATGATGAAAAATATTAAAAACAAAAAATGGCGGATTACAGGTAAACTAAGGAGAAATCATAATTTTGCCAATGACATTTTCTGTTTGTTTCGACTTGTAGAATGTCATGGTAGTACTGAAGTCACTATTTTTGGGACACCCTGTATACATACAGAAATGGATTGCTCAATAAAGCAGAATATGGTTAAAATGACTTACAACTTTCCCGAATTCTCTGCATTCCCAAACTTTTCGACTTATCGGATATCCCCATTGAGCCAACTGTTCTTCGGATTGGAATTTGTACGTATTAGAACCAGCACCGCTTTTAGTCATTAATGCAAAAAGACTGAAGCTTTCTCTTGTCTCATCCGTGAGTGTACACCTTCAAAATAGTTTATTCATACGTAGTAGCTACGCATCCGTCAACCGTACGCCGCTTAGACGTCCGTCAAGAGTGTCACGTGATGTAAGACGTCACGGTTACTGTGGGTTGACGGACGAATAAGGTATGACGTCACAGTTACTGTAGGTTGACGGACGAATGAGGTATTGGCAGTTGGCACACGTCAACTCGAACTCAGTTGTTTATTAGCTATGGATGCGGAAGGGCTGAAATTTCCCAAGGGCAGGTTATCATGGTCTCCCAATTTAAGCCTCCAGATTTTTTCCTAGGGGGCTATCTTGAAGAAAGGATTTAAAAAATAGGTCTCATACACTAAATAAACTGGAAATTAAGAGATTACCAATTTTAGTGTAAGCGTAGCCTAATTGTCAAAGTGTCGACCAAACCTGGTAAACCGAATATGAGATCATTAAAGCAGCTCTGATGTTAGCCAAGACTGTTACTGCTGTTAGGTTGGTAGCAGGGTCGAGGCTGAAGCTAAGAATGTGGTCAGAGCTTTTAGAGGCTTTTTAGGTGTGAGAGCTTTTAGGTGTGAATCCCACCTACTATTGAATGATTGTGAATATTGTGAAAGTGCATTAAGTTAATATATTTTTTTAAGAAACCCACATTCCTTCGTAGAACATTACCATTGATGTTTTCTACTAAGTAAGCCCTTGGTACATCATGCAGTTTTTTTATTATGACAGCCTTCTCCCACCTTTTAGTAAACGTGTTAAGGAGCAATACAACTTCACCAGGAGAAAATAAATACATTCTTAGCTTCAGCCTCGACACTGCTACCAACCTAACAACTGCGACCGAGTGCCGCAGCGGAGCCCGACCCAGCGTCGCCAGATGCAATTGATGAAAAGTCCCAACTATTTATAGTTGATGAAAAATCCCAACTCTTTACAGTGGGGATTTTTCATCAATTTCATCTGGCAATGCTGGGTCGGGCTCCGCTGCGGCACTTGGTCGCAGTAACGACCTTAAACCCACCTTAAAATGTAGAGGAATGCCGAATTTAGAGGGTCTTGTGTTAGCCTACTCAGTTTTGACACAATACCTACTTAACCTACAAATACTAAATCTCGCCAAAAGTTTCGCAGATCATTGTGTCACAGCTGGGTAATTATTAATGATAACGATCTATTGTTATAGATCACCATCGGCCAAATTATATGAATTGCAGTAGGCTATGACAATTACCATAATTTTTGCGCTATAGCCGTCCGTCAATCGTCAATGACCACTTGACATTCTAGAGCGACGGCTCGTAGTACCAAATATTGCCGCTGGCGCTAGTAGAGCCGTTGCTCTAGAATGTCAAGTGTCAACGACATATACATTTTTTTTTATACATTGTGCTTGTGCTTGTGCCCATGACGTCATTGGTCACATGACTCTCTTGACGTACGTCTTAAGCGGCGTACGGTTGACGGACGCGTAGCCACTTCCTTATATATAAAAATGTAGGTATTCTCTTAGTTATTCTATTTCTCACTTCCTTCCTCATAACTAAGAGATTTTATTATTGAAATAAAAACACAGATGTTGTCTTCTTCTACTAACTTTAACTTTAAAAAGTTAGTAGAAGAAGACAACATCTGTGTTTTTATTTCATTATGGAGAAATTCTACAATATCTCTGAGAACAGTGTTAGATTTTATTATTGATTAAAGACTAGTTAGCACATAATTTCTTAGTCGAGCAATTAAGAGGAAAGGGAAAGAAATCATGGAACGAAGTGAGGCAAAATGTCTGAGATTCAAACTATTGAGCGAAGCTCAATCTCAGGCCACTTGTGTAAAGCGGTTGTGATCAAACTCCTCCTAGACTACTTCCATGGCCGATTTCCATGAAATTTGGCTCGGACATTTGGCTCATATCAACTTTGGGAAGGTTGTAGAATAATTAAATTTGAAATCAATGGAGGAACAATAAGAAAATAAGGACATAACATCAGTGTCAAATTTGTGTCAAATTGATTTAAAGAGAAAACTACCAGCTGGCGTGTAGAAAGTACTATCAGATTCATTTAATTTGACGCTTCGTATTAGATAGATAGAGAAGTATTATTTCTTTTCCATTGTATTCTAAGGTCTTCAGCAATGTTAAGAAATAATATCACTCTATCTAATGCGAAGCGTCCAATTGAACGAATTATACTGCAAATCAGTCGATCATTTCATATTTAGATAGAGAAGTATTATTTCTTTCCCATTCTATTCTAAGGTCTTCAGCAATAATGTTAAGAAATAATATCACTCTATCTAATGCGAAGCGTCAAATTGAACGAATTATACTGTAAATCAGTCGATCATTCCCACCTGATGGAAAGAAGATCTGCTTATAAATAATCTATTTTGTGAGGAATAACCTAGCCGAGATTTTAAGCTGCGTTTACACCAAAAGTTTCCATAACATAAAAAATTCTACGGTACTGTATTTTTTATTTAATAAACGTACAAAGAAAACAAGCTTAGCAAACTTCGTGAGCGTCTTCCTGACATTAAAATTAAGAAAAAAAGTTCCAGTAAACATGGATCCTAAAATGCTTCGTTTCCCCCCTAGTCGCCATTTTGTTTTTTTCACTTATTATTTTTTTCTAAATAATGGTTGAACATACGACATTGAAATTTTGCACAAACATTTATGACAACTAGACAAAACTACAAAAACTTTGTGACGATTTTTCAAATTCATAAAACAAAATGGCGGCCTTTTAAAATGTTGTTTCTTAAATAACTAAAGAACCGTTCATTTTACAGAAATCTTACAGGAATAACTTGATCAAGATAATTCAATTACAAATGTATTGACACATCATTTTTCAAGATTGGACGAATATTAACTGAAATATGGCAGCTTTAGTGACAGGTGACCGCTGGAGGTTAGTTGCAGTGCATGTCAATCCAGGCATGCGACAAAGTATGCCACAACAATGCAACAGTCTCCGTCTGCTTTGAATGTTATTTGTAAGCAATCTTAGATTATTCGGTGTGAATTTTAAAGACAGTAAAAAGGAGTGCAACTAACCTCCAGCGGTCACCTATCACTAAAGCTGCAATATTTCAGTCAATATTCGTCCAAACTAATCAAATAAGGTGTCAATAGATTTTCAATTGAATCAAGTTATTCTTGTAAACGTTTTGTAAAAGGAACGGGTATTTAGTTATTTAAGAAACTAAATTTTGAAAGGCCGCATTTTGTTTTATGAATTTGAAAAATCGTCATAATTTTTTGTAGCTTTGTCTAGTTGTCATAAATGTTTGTGCGAAGTTTCAATGTCGTATGTTCAATCATTATTTAGGAAAAAAATTATAACATAAGTGAAAAAAACAAAATGGCGACTCAGGGCCGGTTTCTCCAACGACAGTTTAGTTTAAACTTAGGTTTTACCACTCACTAGAAACCTTTTTTCTCAGAAAGTTCGATGTCCGAACAGCTGACCATTTGATTCAATGATGCTAACATCGAATGGTCAGCTGTTCGAACATCGGACTTTCTGACAAAAAAGTTTCTAGTGAGTGGTAAAACCCAAGTTTAAACTAAAAATTGGTTTAACTGACGTTGGAGAAACCGGCCCTTAGGGGGGGAACAATTAAAGCATTTCAGGACCAATGTTTACTGGAACTTTTTTATAAATAATTAATGTCAGGAAACCGCTCACGAAGTTTGTCGGTCTGTTTTAGAATTACCCTGTATAGATAACTATTACAATACTATGGCCTACAGTACAAGTACATAAGTAATATGTACGTAAATATAGTATAATTATGTAAGTGGATTGTAGTCTACTTACATAATTTCTCCGTTCTTCTGTACTGTATCATAAATAATTGTGGGTCTTCCACCAGTATTTACCAAATCACCAAAAGCAAAAAGGATCTTTCCATTTTCAAGGTCCCACGTTGTGGACTCCCAATCTAGCTTTCCATTAACACGATTAGGCTCAGATGCAACCACATTCTCTACATAATTATAGGAGAATGAAGGCCTTTTGCGTCCAAACTCAAGGAATATTTCATACTCAGTCTTCATAATAGGCTGACCATCGCAATTGGGGCAGTCACTGTTTTGAGCAAAATGAATAAGAATATAAGAATAGATCATTCATGAGGCTTAATAATAATAATTACTACAAATAAATGGAATAATTAAATAATTAAATAATTAAATAATTGAATAATTAAATAATTAAATAATTAAATAATTAAATAATTAAATAATTAAATAATTAAATAATTAAATAATTAAATAATTAAATAATTAAATAATTAAATAATTAAATAATTAAATAATTAAATAATTAAATAATTAAATAATTAAATAATTAAATAATTAAATAATTAAATAATTAAATAATTAAATAATTAAATAATTAAATAATTAAATAATTAAATAATTAAATAATTAAATAATTAAATAATTAAATAATTAAATAATTAAATAATTAAATAATTAAATAATTAAATAATTAAATAATTAAATAATTAAATAATTAAATAATTAAATAATTAAATAATTAAATAATTAAATAATTAAATAATTAAATAATTAAATAATTAAATAATTAAATAATTAAATAATTAAATAATTAAATAATTAAATAATTAAATAATTAAATAATTAAATAATTAAATAATTAAATAATTAAATAATTAAATAATTAAATAATTAAATAATTAAATAATTAAATAATTAAATAATTAAATAATTAAATAATTAAATAATTAAATAATTAAATAATTAAATAATTAAATAATTAAATAATTAAATAATTAAATAATTAAATAATTAAATAATTAAATAATTAAATAATTAAATAATTAAATAATTAAATAATTAAATAATTAAATAATTAAATAATTAAATAATTAAATAATTAAATAATTAAATAATTAAATAATTAAATAATTAAATAATTAAATAATTAAATAATTAAATAATTAAATAATTAAATAATTAAATAATTAAATAATTAAATAATTAAATAATTAAATAATTAAATAATTAAATAATTAAATAATTAAATAATTAAATAATTAAATAATTAAATAATTAAATAATTAAATAATTAAATAATTAAATAATTAAATAATTAAATAATTAAATAATTAAATAATTAAATAATTAAATAATTAAATAATTAAATAATTAAATAATTAAATAATTAAATAATTAAATAATTAAATAATTAAATAATTAAATAATTAAATAATTAAATAATTAAATAATTAAATAATTAAATAATTAAATAATAATAATTGATTTATCATCTGATGAGCCAATAATTAAATAATTAACTAATTCACACAAGTTAAATAATTAAATTTTGTGTGCATGTAGGTGGTGAAATCGAATTAAATAATTAAATTTTTGTGAACGAAAGCGGTATTTAAACATTAAAGGATTAGGAATAAGCATTTAATTTAATTAAATAATTATCGGATTCCTAATTGTATAAACACCGTTCAAATAATTGCGTCTCCTATTCCTTCCATATTTCCAAACGTGAATTGATTCAACAAAGAATATGGATCTCAGTTTTGATTATTATTCGAGTGAAAAATCCAGTTTGAAAGCATATGATTGATTTGAAGTCTCGCACCCATAATCCATTTCGAAATAACCAATGGGAATGAACTAACTCAATAATAAACTACTTTGTCTGCTTGGCCTGCTTGAAACATAAACTCCAAAGTTTTAAAACTTGAATTGAAGATTATAATAATGATTAAGAACATGCAATATGTTAATGTTATCTTTTAAAATATAATTCCACAATTGATAAGTAGGCGAAATAGCGACAGGAAATTCTATTTCAATTATAAACTGATTTTTACGTTCATAAGCCTATCCTTTCCCATGTTAATCTTTTCGGAAAGATTCATAAGATTATGATAATTAATTCATAAGATACTTTAAAAATTTCACAAATAATTTATTAATTTGGTAAGACAGTATATTAAAAAATGACAGATGGCATAAACTACAGAGAGTGTATAGTCACAGTGTGGCCATTTGTGTGAAACACTCCATAAAAATAAGTGGAGATCATATTTTTCCCGCCGCCGCCATACTTTTGCCAAAATTTTGAATTTTGATATGGGATTACAGGCAAACATGAGTACAGGCAAACAGTACTAAGCAAGCAAGCGGCGCTTTGCGCTGCACGAAATAAACTTGTATTATTACAAATTTTATCTATGATCACGATCATGAAACATTTCTTTGCTTATCAAAAACATGAGAACGCTGCAAGTATTCCTATCATTCTTTTACTTACATGAAATTTTTAGTGCGTTCAGGAGGGTTTTGCAGCTTAAGTTTACCATCTGAAAACAGTTAAAAAGTAATTATTATTTACGGTGGCGAAGCGTGGTATACTTGTTTGGTCATCGCCGGGTATATTTCCTATAGCATACCACGCTTCGCCACTAATTAAATTTACACTTCTGCAGGAAAAATTATATTTAAACTCCATCCATCTACGCCTCTCATATTAAATACTTACTACATCTATAAACTCATACTCATACTCAACTTGCTATAGTCTGTTCAGGGTTAAGAGAGATAATGTAAATAAATTTGTGCGTGCAAGAGTCTAGCTAGGAGCAGCTAGACCGATTCACAGTAGAATTACTACTGAAATAATATTGTTATTATCTGCAGTACGTGATTCCAGTCTGACCTTGAATGAACGTATTGTGAACTGAAATTTAACAGAAAATTTATCGAAAACAACTGTGAGTCATCGCTTCTATACGCACACAAATGCAAACAGCTTGCTTTGGCCGTCTCTCGATTCAGTGAACAGAGTATAGTGTTGTTATTTATTAAATGAACTGGAAACAATAATGTTCATAAGTAGTGTGATCTACATAGAATGTTGTATAATAAGAGTATGGAACATTGATGTGAAATACTCCATAACAGAATGTGGAGATTATTTGTCTTTACTTTTGCCAAATTTTGGGATTCTGATATGGGATTACATGCAAATTCACTCATTTTTGGAACTTATCTAAAGAGAAACAACATCAAACATATTTTTTTCAACATTAAAAATAGTCTTTTTATTCTTGGTATTGCTTTAAAAAACTTGAAATTATGACAAAACTAAGGCTAGGCGTTCACGGGTTAGTCAAGACAAGACGAGATTAGTCACGTTTGGTCACAGTACTTCACATAGTTGCTTATGATGCAACATACACAGATTAGCATCAGCGTGTGTTGCTTCATAAGCAACTATGTGCATTACTGTGACTAAATGTTACTAATCTCATCTTGTCTTGTCTTGACTAACCGGTGTACGCCTAGCCTTACACTGGCAAAGGCAGGCAGGTTGGAAATGTATCACTCAACATGATATGATATTATTATAATATGTCAAGCATATCTTCTAAATGCAAATCTCATGGCAATTGGCAAAAGTATGGCTTGATTCGACCAAGCTATCAAATCAAAATTGTAACATCAAATGTCCAAAGTGTTATTATACAGAATGTTTCAGAACTCCCTACCGATACACTAGGGCATTGTTCCTGGGTAAAAACATATCTAAATATCATATATAAATTGTCCGGAAGTCCTTAGTTACTCACAAAGCTGCCATTTTGTTTTTTTCACTTATTATTTTTTTCAACCTTATTTGTTAAAATTGGACCAATATTGACTGAGATATGGCAGCTTTAGTGATAGGTTTACCTCTGGAGGTTAGTTGCACTCCTTTCTACTGTCTTTAAAATTTAAACAGAATTATCTTTAATCGCTTAAAAATAACATGGAAAGCAGACAGAGACCTGTTGCATTGTTGTAACAGACTTTAGCCGCAAGCCCAGGATGCACTACAACTATCCTCCAGCGGCCACCTATCACTAAAGCTGCTATATCTCAGTCAATATTGGTCCAATCTTGACAAATAAGGCTCAATCGATTTGTAATTAAATTTACTAAAAAAAGTTATTCTTGTAAAATTCTTCCTAATATCAACGGTTTCCGAATAATTCAAGAAACAAAATTTAAATGACCGCCATTTTGTTTTATGGATTAGAAAAATTGTCATGATTTTTCTGTAGCTTTGTCTAGTTGTCAATTCCATATGTTCCAACATTATTGAGATAAAAAATAAACAGTGAAAAAAACAAATGGCAGCTGTGTGAGTAACTAAGGACTTCCGGACAATTTAAATATGATATTTAGATATGGTTTTTACACAGGAACAATGCCCTAGAGTATTGGTAGGGAGTTCTGAAACACTCTGTACAATAAAATGCACCCACCATACTTGAGTGTTGCAAAAGTGTTGTGGTCCAAATATTTGATCTCGATAACATTAACAGACGTTTTGCGTACATTCAAAGTCCTGCTGTAAAGCTGAATGGAGTCATAGTACTCAACTTGCTGTAGTTGTTTCAGACCTTGCAGTTCGTTTACTATTCTCAGAAACCTATACGCCTGTGAATAATCCAATGTACAATAATTGAGAATAATTTTACAAGAAAGTAATCCATAACAGAGACACTTGCAAATTACAAATTACCCGACACATTGGTATAATGGTACATTGGCGTAACTAGGTTCAAGTAAGATGGAGGGGGGTTAGCTACGGAAGTGATGGGGGGTGGCGGTGAGGGGTTGGTGGGATTGTGCAGATTTTCATAAGCAAAATACAATTTTCGCCTACCAATGGGGGGGTTACAACCCCCAAACCCCCCAACCCCCCTCCCCACCTGGTTACGCCTATGCAATGGTATAGTGTTCAAAAATTAAAAGTGTTACTTTTTACAGTTGATATAAAATATTATTCTTGAAGAACATTTCTTAATATTACATGAAAAAACAACTTGAAGTCCCTGACATTTGCAAAAAAAGTTGCCAATACCAAGATTCGGTTCTTGTGCTCTACAGCATGCATAGTACATTTTGAGGTTAGAATACCTACTTTTCCGCTTATAATTTTTTTTGAATTCAACCTTCAATGTTAGAAATTCGATAATCTCTTACTTCATATAATTATGTATGAAGATATAATATTTCAAACTTCAAAAGTGTACTATCTTTTATCTGTCAGACATTGTACGTACGGACATACGGACACGAGTACAATCGTAATAAAGCCCTTCAGAATCCTCAATCATTGAGAATATTGTGACAGAAAAGAGGCTAGGCCTAAGGCTAGGCGTACATTGGTTAGTCAAGACAAGACAAGACTAGATTAGTTACGTTTAGTCACAGTAATTCACATAGTTGCTTATGAACCAACACACATCGATTAGTCATTGCATCGGTGTGTGCTGCTTCATAAGCAACTATGTGAATTACTGTGACTAAACGTGACTAATCTCGTCTTGTATTGTCTTGACTAACCGGTGTACGCCTAGTTTAATGAATTATAAATGACATTGACTCACCCCACTCTTCTCACATGTCCAAATCTCTTGACTAACAAACTTCCAATATTTGTAATGTTTACTTCTCGGTATTGCTTTCATATACTCCTTGCCTTCACTCTGAAGACGAATTCTGAACTTTGTACCATGGTCAAATGAGTAATCGACCTCTTTTGGTAGAAGGTGACAACTTGAAAAACGTTATAAGCAAGTGAGTGAAAGTAATTGGGGGTTTGTAATCCTCCTGAAGCTATAGCTCCACTAATATCTCATTATCATCCCCCCCTCATTGTCTACCTACACTCTAGACTTTTGTGATCAGCTAAGGCTAGGCGTACACCGGTTAGTCAAGACAAGACAAGACGAGATTAGTCACGTTTAGTCACAATACTTCACATAGTTGCTTATGAAGCAGCACACACTGATGCAATGACTAATCGGTGTGTGTTGCTTCATAAGCAACTATGTGAAGTACTGTGACTAAACGTGACTAATCTCGTCTTATCTTGTCTTGACCAACTGGTGTACTCCTAGCCTAATCCTCCCCATTGTCTACCTACACTCTAGACTTTTGTGATCAGCTATCAGCTAAGGCTAGGCGTACACCGGTTAGTGAAGACAAGACAAGACGAGATTAGTCATGTTTAGTCACAATAATTCATAAAGTTGTTTATGAAGCAGCACACACTGATGCAATGACTAATCGGTGTGTGTTGCTTCATGAGCAACTATGTGAAATACTGTGACTAAACGTGACTAATCTCGTCTTGTCTTGTCTTGACTAACCGGTGAACGCCTCTCACATGAGTTTTGGCATAATAGCCTGGGGAGGAGCACCCCAAACATATATAGAACAGATACTGATCTTACAAGAAAAGTCATTAAGGATTATAAACTGTCTGCCATATGATGCTCATTGTAGACCTTACTTTAAAAGAGACAGGATTTTCACAGTAGTGTATATATATATATATATATACAAAACAATTTTATTCATAAAGAAATATTAAATTTATAGTCTTTGTACACAGGCATAACACAAGGAGTAAGACGATTTTGACCTCCCACATAGCAGGCTACTGAAAACACAGAAGCAACCACTAACTCAGGGTCTTCGATTTCATAATGGCCTGCCACAGGAAATAAAAAATTTTGAAACGACGAAATTATTTAAAGAGGCCCTGAAATAATATCTATCAGACAATCCACTCTATTCACTAAAGGAATTTCCAGTGGAGAGTGTGATTGTCGAATAACATTTAGTATTTGTTTTACTTACTGACTGATGTGCCCCTTATCCCTGTGATGTTAGGTGGTGAATTAAAATGAAATGAGATCTGCTTTGGATTTCTCATTTTGTTTTTGCCAATCTTGTTGGAAGAAATATCTCTCGGACTTTAGTGTACTAATAGCACACAGTAACAATAAAATTAATATTTATCAAACAATAAATATTCCTTTTTTTAAGGAACAAGCTGTCCCGGCGAACTTCGTATCGCACTCTTTAAATGTCCCCTCTTCTCCCAAATGTCCCTTCATGCCCCTCAAAAATGTCATCCCCCAAATGACCCCCGTTCATTCCCCCCCAAATGTCACCCCCAAATATCCCTCTCCATGACAACCCCCTCTTTCCCATCAAATATGTCACTCCCCTCTTCCCACCAATTATTATTTTTTTTAATTTATTCTAATTTGTATTTTTTTCATTTATTTATTTATTTCTTTTTAATTTAAAAAAAAATTAATTTATTTTTTATTTTTTTCCGTTCTTCAGTTTTATTATTTGAAACAATAAAACATGTATGATACGAACGATAACTAATTCTTAATTGATGATTCTAGCGTAAAAAATAATTGGAGTAGAAAACCTAGTACAAAAAGAAATGGTTCGGAGCGGGAATTGAACCCGTGACCTCATGTTTACAACGCAGATGCTCTAGCACTACGCTACCGAAGCTTAGGGTCTGCGAGCAGATTTTCCCATCTCAAATACACGATCATCTTTCCGTAGCCGCTTGGCCGGCAAGTTTGAACAAAGTCTGTGAAATGTTTGATAGGTTAGGTCATTGATGTACTAATTATTTATTAATTATAAAGGGATTTTCTTATATTTTAATACATATTATGTTAACCAGTGCTGTAACAATTCAAACTAATCCAAAATCATCTAAATCGGTTCAGCCGTTCTCGAGTTATAAGCGAGCGTACAGACACCTACTCTCTTTTATTAATATAGATATATGTGCACATTTGTTGTGAAATGGTTATAATCAAGACATAACTCACTTCACAGTATCATTTTCACCACCGATAGTTCTGCTCCATGCTGTACCAACTCTAATGTTCATTCCTTTCAGACCAATAAATGATCTGTATATATGCCCTGGCTCCAGGACATATTCAATCTCCCTCATCGCAACTCCAGCAGCATTGTTGGACCTTGCAATTGGAATGAAATCCTTATTTCACCAAATCGATCAGAAAAAAACTTAGGCTAGGCGTACACCAGTTAGTCAAGACAAGACGAGACTAGTCACGTTTAGTCACAGTAATTCACATAGTTGCGTATGAAGCAGCACGCACACTGATGCAATGACTAATCGGTGTGTGTTGCTTCATAAGCAACTATGTGAAGTACTGTTACTAAATGTTAAATGAAAAGACAAGATGTTGTCAACATCGGATTGTCAACGGATTTATTAGAAAATCGAGACGATTTTATTGGAAATCGATTTATTAGATCTCGATTTTCTAATAAATCAGTGGTTTGACAACATCTTGTCTTTTCATTTATTATGGATAACTACCACAATATCACCTTCACAACAACTCAAAGAGTTACTAAATGTGACTAATCTCGTCTTGTCTTACCTTGACTAACCGGTGTACGCCTAGCATAAAGTAGCAGCCACAAAAATGGGTGGCTGAGAAATTTTGCGCTGTTTTCAGATAAGGAACCAGTAAATCGAGGGGTCGAAAATTGTTAGCTGATCACAAATTAACATTCTGAAAGCACTCAGCATTTCCTATTTTAAGCAATTCAACAATTAAATTCACTTGAAAAATACTTTCCCAAAAATGTCCTCCATTTCGCTTGATACATTCCATATACAAGAATCTTGAGCAAAGTTTATTGATCACGTGATCTATCAAGGTGAACGACTGCCATTGGCTCAGACAGGCCTCTCTCCTATTGGCCGGCTCAAGGAAACGTCATCAGCAATGGCGGCTCATACAACCAATTAGTAATGGAAGTCAATCACGTTGTACAAGCTACCATTTAGGCTAGGCGTGCACTGGTTAGTCAAGACAAGACAAGACGAGATTAGTCACGTTTAGTCACAGTAATTCCCATAGTTGCTTATGAAACAACACACACCGATTAGTCATTGCATCGGTGTGTGCTGCTTCATAAGCAACTATGTGAATTAAGCCTGGTTTTCATTAGTAGAGTTAGTGGTAGAGTTGTCTAACTATCTTGTAAACTCTCCCAATAAAAACGTTCATAGTAGAGAAGAATGATGGTAGAGTACTTGTTTTTAAGTACCAAGTAAGTAGAGTAGAGTTAGTATGCTAGTTACTCTACCACTAACTCTACTAATGAAAACCGGGCTTTACTGTGACTAAACGTGACTAATCTCGTCTTGTCTTGTCATTGCATCGGTGTGTGCTGCTTCATAAGCAACTATGTGATGTTCTGTGACTAATCGTGACTAATCTCGTCTTGTCTTGTCTTGACTAACCGGTGTACGCCTAGTGATGACGGAAGTTTGAACTGCCTACTATGGGAGGGGCTTCTCTAAGCCAATGGCAGTTGTTTACCTCCTTGATAGGTCATTCAACTACCAATTGCAGCGTTTGCTTATAGTATACAGGTTCTGCATCTTGTCTTAACTTTTGTTCTGATGATTGATAATGTTGCAATATAAAATCGGTACCAGTATCTCAATATCATGGTAAATTTGTGGTTTGAAAACATCTTTCTATTCAAAATTAAAAAAAAAATATCAATCAAAGCTAGCATTTAACAATGAATGGTGCAATTCAGATCGAAATGTAATATAGCTAGACCTAAGGAGACTGTATAATAACAGTGTGGTCATTTGATGTCACACTTTTGATTGGTTACCTCCGTCAATTCCACCATACTTTTGCCAATTCCCAGAATATTTTATGCAAATCATATGTTATGCACAGTGATTCACCTCTTAGGCTAGGCGTACACCGGTTAGTCAAGACAAGACAAGACGAGATTAGTCACAGTACTTCACATAGTTGCTTATGAAGCAACACACACCGATTAGTCATTGCATTGGTATGTACTGCTTCATAAGCAACTATGTGAATTACTGTGACTAAACGTGACTAATCTCGTCTTGTCTTGTCTTGACTAACCGGTGTACGCCTAGCCTTACCACAATATTTGCCTTTGCCAGTGTCAATTCTCATCATTTTAAGCTTTTAAAGCAATACCAAGAGTACAGAGATTGTTTTCAGTATTAGAAAAGTTATTTTCGATGTTGTTTCTCTTAAAATAAGTTTGAAGTGAATGGGCTCATGTCTACCTGTAATCCCATATCAAAATTCACAAATTGTGCAAAACTATGGCTGTGACCGGAATAAAAATTGTTCTAACACACTATTATGGACCTTTTCACACCAATGGCCACACTGTTATTATACTGTCTCAGTAGGTAGACCTATATACTGGCAGTAGAGAAAAGAGATATGGATTTGTGATACCATACTTACGGTATAGAACAATACAACAATATTATCAAATGGACTCATTCACATACCTAGCCATAACTTTTATTAATTTTCTGTCCTCTGGAGATTCTAGTCTGATTTTTCCGGCTGTAATATCAGAATCCATTTTCAAAATTAATTGAAAAAAAAAACATTGATAACATTTAGGGTCGGTTCATGAGCTCGGGATTTAGTCAAGTCCTAGACTAAACCGGGTGGCTACATAGCATCGACAAACGTTTGTCTCGATAGGTTAGTGGGTTAGCAGCATAGAGAGCCCTTAGTACATAGTTTTGAGGCTAACGTTTGTCAATGCTACGGTGGCCACCCGTTTTAGTCTAGGACTTGGCTAAATCCCAAGCTCATGAACCGGCCCTTAGACTTGAAGAAATATTTAACTGTTATTCCCGATAGGTTTCTACAATTAACTTCCACCTGTATAATTTTTTTTTATCTGTCCTGAAATCAGGTCATAGACAGCAAGGTGGAACTACCCTCGCCTCGGGTCCTCCCACCATTCAAAGCCGATACGCTAATAATGAAGATTATCTTATATTTCTTTCTTTATTTATCTTATCTTTGTCTTGTCTTTTATCTTATCTTATTTATATTTTATCTTGTCTGTCTATTTATCTCATCTTATATTTTATTATCTTTAAAGAATTATCTTATAATCAAGATTTTAGTTTATTGAACAATAAATAAACATCAATTAAAATAAAATGCAATTAATTTAAAATAATGCAATAATAGTAGTTTATCTACGACCATGTTATAATGCAATAATTACCCTGGTCGTACACCGGAGCAATATGCAATAGGCAACTAGCAACATATGAATCATATGATTGTCTACTCTATACAAACCAATAGTTCAATGCACACCGAAACAGCTGCTTTAGGTGTGCATTGGACTATTTGTTTCTATGGAGTAAACGATTATATGATCAATATATGACTATTTGTTTCATATACGAATATGATCCAATATGTTGCTTTGCATATTAAACAGTTTCAACTTAAATTAGCTACATTAGATTTCCAAAATAGAATTTGAAACTTCTATCATAATGAAGTCTTTTTGAAAGGATGCTATATTATGAAACATTACTTCTGATCCCGTTCAAAACATTATTGGAACGGAACAGTTTCTAACCTATACAGCAAACATTGAAATAGAACATAATATATGTTCGTTTATACAGTATACAACCATTGCATAATATAGTAGTTTATGCAATGGTTGTATTATGAGAGCCTTTAAATGACGAGTGAGATACCAAGGTTAAAATACAAGTGGCAACGGCGTGAGTTATTTTAAGGTTTCTCTCGAGTCATTTAAAGACTAAAATACAACCATTGCATACACCATTCTATCTACGACCAACAAAAACAATAATATCTGCATTATCAATCTTAACTACGACCATTGTTCTATTTCAATGCTTACCTTATCAGTGGCGAAGCGTGGTATGCTTATTTGGTCATAGGAAATATACCCGGCGATGACCAAATAAGCATACCACGCTTCGCTACAGTACCTTATACTTATAGGTTAGGAAGTTGCTCAAAGCACACACGCATGAGCCACTGCAGTGCTTTTATCAGCTGCGATTGTGTTTTGTTCCGTTCCAGTGTTTTAAAACTGGAACAGATTGAACTAGAACCGTGTCATAATATAGCATCCGTTTTATAAAGTGGTCATTACGATACAAGTTTCAAATTTATTAAGGCAACATGACGATCAATATGTAAATGCGGCATTACAGTCTTATATTTACCATTCAACTGATCCATAATAAATTGTGAATAATTGTTCCTTGGATCTAGAAATTAATAATTCATTGCAACACACATGGTCGATGCGCGAATGCCCTTTAAATTTAACCGTCGTAATTTCATTTTAAAAAAGCTACTGTTTCAATTTCAATATGAAACTGTAATGATTGAGTTATAACACGGTCATAGATAAAAGTAGGCTAATAATTATTATAGTAAAATTATTTTTGATTTTTTGAGTAGAATGGCTAAAAACCAATAGGTGGAATTTTCTTAAAAGTACTCACAATATCTCATCAATTCAAATGGGAATTTGTAGGTTAAATAATATATCGATTTAACTCTGATGTTTTTGCTGTTCAATGGTTTCACTTCTCTCAGTTCAACCCACTCTTCAGAATATTTCACTTCCCCAACTTCTGTCCTGCTGAAAAACTCTTGAACAAGTCTCAAAAATTGTATTCCCTGAAAAAATGTAATAAAGTTAAGTTCACCCCGTGCAGCGTAAAGCGCTGCTCCATTTTTTTTTAATTTTAGGAGGCGGTTTCGGAGATCGGGTTTTGGTAGACCTAGCAAATTGATCCAGCATAAATTTGAACTAGGTCTAAAAAATGGCTTGCTGAGACAGAGTTTATCCACCTCGTATCTCTTCATCGAGTGTAACTTTCTAGCCTTGACTGAATCATTTCATGCAGCTGAATGTCTTTGTAAAGATGTAGGCCTATAGCAGGATCCATTTAACTTGTCAGAAATCAGCTGTTCCGGTAATAATTAAACAGTGATTTCGACACAATAATCAAAATGCTCAAAAGTCTTGAAGACCTTTAAAGTCTAAAATAGGCCTACCTTTAAAGTCTTTTTAAAATACATTTTTAAAGAAAACCTTTCAAAGAATAACTTTTTAAAGACCTTTTCAATAATCTGCGAGATTCAACATCTGTAGGTTGAGTACTGGTGGCCGAGTAAAACATATGTTTTCTGACAAGGATCCTGCTATACGCTGTGTGTTATGTACTCGAAATCATATTAATAAATTTTACTGTTTCAAATTTCGTTTGTTACTCCATGCAAATTAGAACCACTAATGTCATACAAATTATTCAAAACTCAACTCTGTTTATAACTCAAAACTTAAAGCTGTTTTCGCCACACTTCACGGTAAGGATAGGCGTACACCGGTTAGTCAAGACAAGACAAGACGAGATTAGTCATGTTTGGCACCGATGCAATGACTCGTTTAGTAACGGTAATTCACAGAGTTGGTTATGAAGCAGCACACACTGATGCAATGACTAATTGGTGTGTGTTGCTTCATAAGCAACTATGTGAAGTACTGTGACTAAACGTGACTGATCTCGTCTTGTCTTGTCTTGACTAACCGGTGTACGCCTAGCATAAGACTGAAAGACATGACTGGAAAGTTATCATTAGAGTGAGATTTTGCTAGGAAACTGTAGAATCAGCTGGCGACCTGTAAATACAGCTGTAGACCAGTAAACACAGCTGGAGACCCGTAAACGCAGTTGTTTGTTGCAAGAAGTTTTAGTTCATACTCGAGCCGCTAGATAGGGCGACAATGACAATGCACTTTTGATGCACCATAACAATATCATAATCTTTTCAAGTTTGAATCATCATCATCTGAATCATCTGAATCATCTTTTCAAGTCAGACTCTGAATCATCAACCAACGGACGAATATTCTAATTGATTTGTTGCTATAAAATTAAATTAATGTGGCGAAAAGTATCGAACAGCAGTGCATGCGCTGTAGATTCACTTTACGCTCGCTAAATAACCGCTAAAGCACAGTACGTTTTCTTCAGGCTCGCTGAAATTTGGGGAAATGTAATTTTCATAACTTCAAAAATTGAAATCAAGAAATGGATGAATGGATGAAAGCAATGAGAAAAGACAAATCATTAAAACCAGGGGCGTCATTTGGGGGACAGGGGCATTTGCTCCCCCCCCCCTTCATTCCTGGGTTACAGAAAATACTCTGCACTACCTAATGTACAAATAAGCATTTTATCCGGTCAAATGTTAAAAACGTAGCGGCAGAGTAAAAATCTTTGTATTTTTGTAATTAAAAAAAAAAATTTATTACACTATTCAACTACTATTAACACTCTTCAAACACGTAATATTCAATAGTACTTTGTACTTATTAGTGTACACATATAGGTCTGAATAATAACAGCAGAGCCAATGTATTATTTTCAGTACGAACGTCTGAACGTATTGATCACGTTTATTGTTATTATCTCAGAAGATGACCAACTTACCAGAATATTACTATGATTCTGTCTGTTGTCAATAATAATTGTCGTTTTGCATTAATTTTCTGCGTATATTTAAGGAAATTTTACTCATAATTTTGTTATAATTCAAAGTGCATTTGACATTTAAAATAAGCTTAAAACCCTCTTTTTGGTTTCAAAAGTGCTCAATTTTCCGGGGGAGGACCCCCGGACCCCCCTCTTTGGTGGAGGGTATTCCATTCCCCCCCCCCGTGTTTGCCTCCTCCCCAAGGTTTTGGTAAAATGACGCCACTGATTAAAACTGAATTATCTGCAGTTGTAGAAGAAATGCTGTATGTAGTTCGCAAGTAAAGCTTCTTTATTTCTCATGCAAAATTATCATGCTTCACTACACGTCACGTGATAACTGTTTTGCTTGTGCAATAAAGTCGGGCTTTACGCTCTTAATACATGAATTGGACTCACCTTTTCATCCTTACAGATCCAAAGCTCATCTTTGATTGGTGTGATGTAATCCAGGTAGTTTTCTTGCGTAATTGTGATTGTTTTCTGACTGGTTTTATCGGTTATATTCAATTTTGGTCGATAATCAAAAAGAAACGTTCCAATATCCTGTTGCTTTTTGCAGCTGTCGGGAGAGATTCATTATTACTGTTATAGCCTAATCAGATTCATTTAATTTGACGCTTTGCATTAGATAGATAAAGGTATAATTTCTTTGCCATCGTACTATACGGTCATCAGCAACGTCAAGAAATAATATTTATCTATCTATCTATCTATCTATCTATCTATCCCTATCTATCTATCTATCTATCTATCTATCTATCTATCTATATCTATCTATCTATCTATCTATCATCATCTATCTATCTATCTATCTATCTATCTATCTATCTATCTATCTATCTATCTATCTATCTATCTATCTATCTATCTATCTATCTATCTGTATCTATCTATCTATCTATCTATCTATCTATCTATCTATCTATCTATCTATCTATCTATCTATCTATCTATCTATCTATCTATCTATCTATATCTATCTATCTATCTATCATTCATCTATCTATCTGTATCTATCTATCTTATCTATCTATCTATCTACATCTATCTATCTATTCATCTATCTATCATTCTATCTATCTATCTATCTATCTATCTATCTATCTGTCTATCTATCTATCTATCTATCTATCTATCTATCTATCTATCTATCTATCTATCTATCTATCTATCTATCTATCTATCTATCTATCTATCTATCTATCACATGCGTCTTCTATCTCAAATACCTTTGGATTCAAAAGTATTATGAATAGTTCAACTTCTAATAACGTTGGTTGTCATCTCATAGTCTATTAGTTTTTTTCCGAATTATGAACGTTTTTCCATTGCTCAAAGTTATCACGCCATGAAATCAATCAATTCATTTTATGAAATAATATTCAAAGATTTAAATAAATCGAAATCTTACGATCCAGTAACAGACAAGAACTGCAGAACCGAGAGATTTGGATTGGAACTTGTCTTTGTATTTTTCGCAAGATTGATAAAAGTGCGTGATTGATAAAAGATAATAAACACACAATCATCCTTTGGAAAAACCATAGCCTAACACAGAATTTATACTCGTGACCGAGCGCTGTGATTGGCAATTGAATGGCCTATCAAGGTGAACGACTGCCATTGGCCTAGATAAGCTCCTCCCATTATGGGCGGTTTCTACGAACATCACAGCAATGGCGGTTCAAACAACCAACATAGTGAAGAAAGGTGATTGATATTTAGGAAAACAGATGAAATAAATAGAAATAGTATTCCTATACTTTAGTTTCAGTTTACCATATATTGATAATGGTGTAACAACCGAAACTGAAGTATCTCGTTGTTTCATTAAATATGTGGTTTTGACAACATCAAGTCTTCTTATTCTGTATGGATAACTACCACAGCATTACCTTCACTACTACACAGAAAGTCCAGTATAGCAGGATCCAATTTACTTGTCATAAATCAGCTGATCCAGTAATAATTAAACAGTGATTTCGACACAATAATCAAAAGGATTGAAAATCTTAAAGACCTTTAAAGTCTTTAAAAGACCTTTTTAAAGAAGACCTTTCAAAGAATAACTTTTTAAAAGACCTTTTCAATAATCTGCGAGATTCAGCATTTGTAGGTTAAGTATTGTGATCATATCTCGTCGATCATATGTTTTATGACAAGTTAAATGGATCCTTCTATACCTTGTTTCTAACTACCTTGTTCTGATTTATCAGGCAAGTAAACAAAACTCACATGGCAATAGATTCTTTAACTCCAAGTATTTCTGATGGAATAGTAGATATCAGTTCCATTTTGATGGGCAATTGTGCATCGAAGATGTTTTGTAAGGCTCCTGGTTCTGTATAAGTTACCTCAGTGAATTCATTGCCTTTTTTCCTCTCTTCATTACGGTAAGTCTTGACCCAGCTGTAATTGAAATTCAACTTTGTACTGTAAATAAATAATAGTAGTCTATGCAATGGTTGTATTATTAGAGCCTTCAAGAGTGAGTTACCGAGTTTAAAATACGAGCGACAACTCCGCGAGTTATTTTAAGGTATCTCAAAAGTCGTTTAAAGGCTAAAATACAACCATTGCGTACTCCATTTTATCCACGACCAACAAAAAACAATAATATCCACATTATCAATCTATAACCTCAATTCAAACTACCATTGTTCTGTTTCAATGGTAGTGGTTCGTAGCCGAGGCGGCTAAGGCGTCGGACTGATGAAGTTATCAGCAGTCAGATAAAATCCATTGGGCCAGGGTTCGAGCCTGGTTGAAGGAAAGGATTTTTGACAAATACGGCCACTCCCGTCTTTCGGAGGAGACGTTAAGCCGTCGGTCCCGACTGCCTAAAAAGTAGTCGTCATATCTCATCATCACCCCACTCATTACCCACGCACAATTTTGGGCATCATCCTCAGAAAAAAAAAAATGTTCACCTTATAGGTATAGCAGGATTCTTTTACAGTACTGTATTGGTTTTTTTGGATAATCCGACTTCTTTCTCAATCCAATCATGCCCCCGGTCCCAAAGGTGACGGATTAGAGGGGTTCTACTGAATGTAGAGATATATAATCAGTTTCATCTAATGTTACGCTTTGCATTAGATAGATAGATATTAATAGAGGTATTATTTCTTTGCCAACGTACTCTACGTTCATCAGCAATGTCAAGAAATAATATCCCTCTATCTATCTATCTATCCAATGCCTAGCTATCTAATGATAACTTACTCAGGAAATCTTCATCTATTCAGGTTTAACAATAACCTACTTAGGAATATCCTCATCTATTCAGGTTCAACAATAACTTACTCAGGAATTCTTCATCTATTCAGGTTTAATGATAACTTACTCAGGAATTTTTTCATCAGCCCCGACAGTTTTTCTCATAAGTTTTATAAAGCCATCTGTAAAAGATATAAAAGATATCAAATAATTGTACTTGTTAATTTACTATCTAAATTTAAACTACTATCTGTTGAGTATGTGATGTGCACTTCATGTATAATAATTACATTCGAATAATTTATTCAGTATTAGTTGCAACAAACGTAAATGTTCTACGTCATTAGTTATTATTCAATTCTTCATTTGCAATACAAGAGAATAACACTGAACTGTGTAGTTATTTAAGCTTGGAATTCGAATATTTCAAAACTCATCTCTCAGGTCATAATATAACTTACCTATGTGTATAAAGCCAACTTTGAAAGTACAGGGTGGCGCATAAAGAATGGATGTTTTTCAAAGTGTTATAAGAAAGTTTATTTGAATCATACATTTATCTTCCTAACACCTTAATACTAAGCAAATAACCCAATTTGAGAATTTTTATGAAAAACTCCAAAACACTTGGTTATATTTCAAAAATTACATTGGAAAGATGGCACCCTTAATGCGTTAATGCTCATTAAAAGCCTCAAATTGGTCCTTAACTTTTGATACAGCAGCGATTCATTCATGAATTGCAGTATTCAAATCTTCAATGTAACGATATTTACGATAGTAAACTTGAATTTCAAGTAAAGAAGAATCTTATGCCAATAAGCTCGACTTGAAACTTTCTGCTGAAGCTCCGTTGAACGACAATTGCAGATTCATTCTATTGGAAATATTGTTCTACCGCAAATACGCGATTTTGCAAGGTCAATTGCGCCATTGATACTAAAACTGGATACTTTAACCTACAAAATGGTGTCGCTCTGCGGTCACAGACAGCTCTAGTCCACTGATACTATCCTACTCAAATCCATCCATTCTTTTTGCGCCACCCAGTATTTTTCACATGCTTGATGTGATAATGAAATTATTATCGTCAGCATCTTTGTTTAAACGAAGTCTAACAAAACGTAGTTCTAAATTCATGCAGCCTATTTACCGACAATAATTTAAGTCGGTAATTGACCGTTCAAGTTGAAACTTGAAGTTTGATTGGACTCAATATGAACGAACGTGGTGATTAAGGGCCTAAATCATGCATAAGACTAGGCGTACACCGGTTAGTCAAGACAAGACAAGACGAGATTAGTCACATTCATCCACAGTACTTCACATAGTTGCTTATGAAGCAACACACACCGATTAGTCATTACATCGGTGTGTGCTGCTTCATAAGCAACTATGTGAATTACTGTGACTGCACGTGACTAATCGAGTTTTTTCTTGTGTTGACTAACCGGTGTACGCCTAGCCTTAGTCAAGACAAGACGAGTTTTTCATAGTACATACTTCTCATAGTCGCTTATGAAGCAGCACACACCGATGCAATGACTAATCGGTGTGTGTTGCTTCTTAAGCAACTATGTGAATTACTGTGACTACACGTGACTAAGCTCGTCTTGTCTTGACTAACCGGTGTACGCCTAGTCTTAAAATGTAAATTGGATAATAATATTGAGTCAAGATACTACTCACCAAATCTCCAAATTTTTGAATCGATTTGATCAAAGTATTTGATTTTTCTAATGTGAGCGGTACGACGATTTCCAATCAAAGGCTTAGAGGTTACTTCCACTCCGTCCTGGTACAATATCCGACTGATCTCCTCCCGGCCCACTAGCTCTTCCATTATTCTTATCATACCGATCTGAATTCGGAGTGAAAATATCAGTTTTGTACATGTGAATCGCTCTAATTATTAGAGGCACCGGAAATGAAAAACTAGGGGACTCCACAAAGTAGAAAGGAATGCTCCTTGTTCCATGTTCCTTTCTTCTCTGTGGTGACTCTGACATAGGCGTCATTTGGGGGTGGCAAGGGGTGGCAGTTGCCACCCCAAAATTCCCAAATCCCTTTTTTTGCTACCCCAAAAATCGTATTATCAATTAGTAATCAGGCAGTAATAATTTCAGTTATTTGCAAACAAGTGAAAAATTACAGTTTATAAACGTGGCACAATCTTGATTTTTTATTTAACATTTTCACTGGCACACAATAATCAAGGTTTGTAGAGACCCTAGGTTGGCCAATCCCCATAAGAGCCTAGCAGTACAATTTTCCCCGATTGGTCTTACTATAATGACGTGAAGAAGTGACCCAGTTAACATATGCCCTATATCTACAGAGTGTTTCAGAACTCCCTACCAATATTCTAGGGCATTGTTCCTGGGTATAAACCATATCTAAATATCATATTTAAATTGTCCAGAAGTCCTTGGTTACTCACACAGCTGCCATTTTGTTTTTTTCACTTATTATTTTTTCTCTCAATAATGGTGCAACATATGGAATTTAAACTTTGCACCAACATTACTGACAAGACAAAGCTACAAAAAAATTATGAAAATTTTTCAAATCCATAAAACAAAATGGCGGCCATTCAAAATTTTGTTTCTTGAATAACTCAGAAACCGTTGATGTTACGAAAATGTTACAAGAATAACCTTATATTAAATCCTCCTCTTTCCGAAGATATCTATCTACGAGTCTATTGTCTAAAAGTTCTTCAATTTTAATCTGCTATAATTCTTTGTCTCTATATGTGGACCTTCCTCAGCGTAGCAAATAAATTTATGCAGCTCAACTGTATAGCTGTAGTTGAGTTCGTGCTGTTTATCATTTAGAGCAAGATGTGCGTCATCAAAAAAAAAAAAAAAACATTCTCATAGCTTTCTGCTTCAAAATAAGCTCACATTGAAATTTGAATCGAATACTTGTTACCAAATGATCAGGCAGGTTCAAAATTCGAGAAACAAAAATTTGCTGAGAAAGATGATTGACAATAATAATTATTATTATAATTATTATTGATGTATCATATAGACATCTCAACCTTATAATAACAGATAGTTTTTTACACCACATTCATAACGTAACCTTTTTCAAAGAGAAAAGAGTAATGTCTACCTCCATTACAATTAGTTTTTGGTCCTTTGTTACAAACGTCTACATTAACGTTTTTTCAAGAGATAAGAGAAATAAGCTTTCGCAGGGTGACTGATTCGTTCATTATAATAATAATAATTCCGTGTAACCTGGCTGGCTCAGGTCTGGTGTCAGAGTTTTCTGATCAGTTCAGGGTCTCTGACGTGACTTAACGACTGTTTTTTAGGCAGCCGGGACCAACGGCTTAGCGTGTCCTCCGAAACACTAATGAATTCGTTCATTAACTTCTAACTAAACATTTTTTTTGTTGTATACAGAAAGCATAGAAGTACAGCAGAAATAATCAAACTTGTCGGAAAACAGCTGTTTTGGCAAACAGTGAACGGTGATTTTACGCAGCTTTGACACAATAATCCAAAGGCTTGAAAGTCTTAGGGCCGGTTCATGAGCTCGGGATTTAGACAAGTCCTAGACTAAACGGTAACATCGACAAACGTTTGTCTCGACAGGTTAGTGGGTTAGCAGCATAGAGAGCCCTTAGTACATAGTGTCGAGGCTAACGTTTGTCGATGCTACGGTGGCCACCCGTTTTAGTCTAGGACTTCAATCCTCATGAACCGGCAATCTTTAAAAGCGAGAGAAGAATGCTAGTGGGTTAGCAGCATAGAGAGCCCTTAGTACATAGTGTCGAGGCTAACGTTTGTCGATGCTACGGTGGCCACCCATTTTAGTCTAGGACTTAGCTGAATACCGAGCTCATGAACCGGCCTCTAGACTTTCAAGCCTTTGGATTGACACACTTGTTCTCCCTCATATTGAATTGAGTAAGGCTAGGCGTACACCGGTTAGTCAAGACAAGACGAGATTAGTATCGTTTAGTCACAGTAATTCACATAGTTGCTTATGAAGCAGCACACACCGATGCAATGACTAATCGGTGCAATGACTAAATTCTTCCCCTCCTCCTCCTACTTCCCCTCCCCCTCCTATTCCTCCTTCTCCTCCTCTTTCGCCTTTTTATTCCTCCCCTTATCATCCTCCTTCTTATTCTTCTTCTTCTTCTTCTTCTTCTTCTTCTTCTTCTTCTTCTTTTCTTCTTTCTTCTTCTTCTTCTTCTTCTTCTTCTTCTTCTTCTCTTCTTCTTCTTCTTCTTCTTCTTTCATCTTCTTCTTCTTCTTCTTCTTTCTTCTTCTTCTTCTTCTTCTTCTTCTTCTTCCTTTCTTCTTCTTCTTCTTCTTCTTCTTCTTCTTCTTCTTCTTCTTCTCTTCTTCTTCTTCTTCTTCTTCTTCTTCTTCTTCTCTTCTTCTTCTTCTTCTTCTTCTTCTCATTCTTATTCTTTCTCCTTCTTTTCCATCTTCATCCCCTTCTTCTCATTCTTCTCCATATCCTTCTTCATCTCACTCTTATTTTTCTCCTCCTTTTCCTTCTTCTTTTTTTTCCTCCTCCTCCTCCTCCTCCTCCTCCTCCTTTTCCTCCTCCTTCTCCTCCTCCTCCTCCTCCTTCTACTCCTCCTCTCCTCCTCCTCCTCCTCCTCCTTCTCCTCTCCTCCTCCTTTTTAGTCATTGCATCGGTGTGTGTTGCTTCATAAGCAACTATGTGAACTACTGTGACTAAATGTGACTAATCTCGTCTTGTCTTGTCTTGATTAACCGTTGTACGCCTAGCCTACGTAAAATAATTATTATCTATGCATAAATTGCTTACTTTGCCCGTTGCGCAATTCCAGACCTCTCTCACAATGACAGCAAAGTATTTATCGTAAAGTGCCTGAGTCAATTTATTCGTTTTTCCTGTAGAGTTTTTCATACGGATTGATGTCTTGTAGACTGTTCTGAAGTCATTCCTTTCTCTGCGTTTGCATCTTAAAAATTCAGGAAAGCAAAATTACAAATTCATATTCTACTTAAAAGGATACTTTTTTATTCTACTATAGGGCGCTCCGCCCCCTGGCAGAATCATCAAACAATAAGACCAGCAGGCTCGCTACGCTCGCCTATATAATATTTCATTTGAACATCATTTGAACTGGCTTTAATCCATCAATTAGTAGCGAAGCATGGTATACACATTTGGTCATCGCCAGGTATATTTCCCATAGGAAATAAGTATACCACGCTTCGCCACGGCCATCAATAGGGAGCTGAGAGAGACCGTCAAATCCTTCATTACGCCCTATCCATCATCCTAGTGAATATGAAATATAACTGAAACAAATAATCTTAAAGAATCAGTTTCAGAAATTCGAACTTTTTCAGTTCAGTCGTTCTTCTAACAAGAAAAAAAGTGCTTAAAATGATAGCTTGAAAAACATCAATATCAGGCGTAATTTGAAGATGATTTTAAAATACTTTAATTCTTCGTATACCTTAGCTGAACTTGTGTACAAGGTTTGAACGTTCTTAGTTCAGTCGTTGTTGAAGAATCTGCAAAAACGCAAGGAAAACTGCAAAAACGCCGATTTCTGGTGTAATTTTGGGAGAACCTCGAACATTTCTTAACAGATAATCTTTAGATTTTAAACGAACCTAAGTACGAAATTTGAACATTCTCTACCAGTAATTTCTCGAAAAAGCTGAGAAAACGCACAAAATCGCTAGAAAACGCGAATATTGGCGTATCTTTAAAATGTTTTCAAAATCCGTCTTGTTAGTGCGCGTCTAAGGCTAGGCATACACCGGTTAGTCAAGACAAAACAAGACGAGATTTGTCACGTTTAGTCACAGTACTTCACATAGTTGCTTATGAAGCAACACACACCGATTAGTCATTGCATCTGTGTGTGCTGCTTCATAAACAACTATGTGAATTACTGTGACTAATCTCGTCTTGTCTTGTCTTGACTAACCGGTGTACGCCTTGCCTCATGGACGACTTTGAACTAACGGAAATCAAGTTGATTCAATTAACTTACATCATAGTTGTATTTTCATTAGTATTTGGAACCACTTGGTAGTATTTTGAGCCCACTACAAAAGTTGGTCCGTTCTCGCCAATCTCTTTAGTGTACAATCGGGCATTGTCAAGGCTGTAGGAGAATTCTCTCTCTCCTCTTTGACATAAACTGCGAAAAAATAGTTATTGTGTAATACGGTAGAACTACTGTATTGAAAAAATGTGATAGTTTTCTTATTTGATACCAACTTTCTAAAGATACTACGACATACAGACTGTACAGTACAGAGTGATTCAAAAAGAATACCACAACTTTAAAACTTTGTATTTAATGAAAGAAATATGATAGAACCTTCTGTTATACATCATTTCAAAGAGTAATAAAAGAAGTTTTTTCTCACTCACAAAGAAGTTCAGAGATGTTCAATATGACCTCTCCAGACACTCGAGCAATATCAACCCAAAACCTCCCTGAAACTCTTTCCACTCTCACTGTAGCATATCAGGCGTAACAGTTTGATAAGCTGCTGTTATTTCTAAATTCAAATCATCAATATCCATCCACCATTTATGATTTAATATTTGTATTTTACCACAAATACTTCCAGATTCATTTAATTTGACCCTTGGCATTAGATAGATAGAGAGATATTATTTCTTGACGTTGCTGATGACCGTGGAGTACTATGGCAAAGAAATAATACCTCTCTATCTATTCAACTATCAATCTAATGCTAAGCGTCAAACAAATTAAATTAATCTGATACTAAGTAGTAAAATCGCTTGGCATTAGATAGATAGAGAGATATCATTTCTTGACGTTGCTGATGACCGTGGAGTATTATGGCAAAGAAATAATACCTCTCTATTTCAAATTTCTTTATTCTCCGTATAAATACAATAAGCAACAAGTGCCTGTATATCACAGTCGTCATTGATTTTACTATAATATAAAAGTACAATATCTATTCAACTATCAATCTAATGCCAAGCGTCAAATTGAATTAATCTGATAATAAGTAGTAAAATTGAAAAAATAATAGATAGATATTATTTCTTGACGTTGCTGATGACCGTGGAGTACGGTACTACGGCAAAGAAATAATGCCTGTCTATCTATTCAACTATCAATCTAATGCCAAGCGTCAAATTGAAGTAATCCGATAATAAGTAGTAAAATTGAAAAAAATCATCCTCTCAAAAAATTCTCCAAAAAAGAATTCGTCACCCGTCCCCTACCCCCGACCCTATTGAAAACGCTGGTGTGGAAACTAAAATTTGTGTACCAAAGAAAAAATCCAAAAAATTTTTATAAGCTTTCAGTAAGAAAATGTTTTGATATAGCCTAAATAAGAAACCCGTCTCCCTCTGCAATATACATTTATACATACAATATAATAATTATGTGTAGCCAACCCAAACAAAAATGAAAACTCTGTTCTGGAAGCCATTGACATTGAGAAAAAATTTGGAAGAAATTTTGGGGGAGGGCGAGGGCGCTCAATCTCACCCACTTAAAATCACGAATTAGAAATATGCTAAACTTTCAGGAATCATACTCTCAGTGTTTGAGCTAACAAGTTTTTATGAACTTCCTAAATTATTGAGCGCCCTCGCCCTCCCCAAAATTTCTTCCAAATTTTTCTTCAATGTCAATGGCTTCCAGAACAGAGTTTTCATTTTTGTTTGGGTTGGCTACACATAATTATTATATTGTATGTATAAATGTATATTGCAGAGGGAGACGGGTTTCTTATTTAGGCTATATCAAAACATTTTCTTACTGAAAGCTTATAAAAATTTTTGGATTTTTCTTTGGTACACAAATTTTAGTTTCCACACCAGCGTTTTCAATAGGGTCGGGGTAGGGGACGGTGACGAATTCTTTGGAGAATTTTTGAGAGGATATCAGTTTTTTTAATCACCTTCTTGTTATAGAGGTATAACACTGCAAACACAATGGATGGGGAGAGAGTTAATTTTTTTTAAACAGTGAAATGCCATGTTATTTGATAAAATATATTTTATCCTCACTATTTGGGTGCTACAGAATTATTCTAGCTATAAGTGAGCCAGTTATGGTTAATACTGAATGAACAAACAAGACGTTGTGACTGTGTCTGTTGCATCACACGTTATCATTTACTATCCAGACTTTAACGACATATCATTGTAGCAACATTAATTCATGTATAAGCAGTTATCCACAAAGTTTGTTAAATAAGATTGAGATTTTGAATTTAGATTGAAATTTTAACCCATTACGATAGGTCACATGACCACTTTTGATGAAAAAATATTTTGTAATCGAAAAATGAAATCCTTGTAAAATTTGCCCAACACCATTATTATACATTCCAGGAACAAAATTCTCAAATTTTCCCCATTAATGATTCTAAAATGAACGATTCAATTTTTCTATTTCCTGTCAGAGTTTTATTTCTTTTAATTGCTAAAATTGTTGAATTGACGCGACATTTACATTCTTTAAAACTTCAAATTCCAAATATTGCAACTTTAATTATTATTCGGGCAGAGCTACAGAGCTTAATCGGACATTGAATGATTTGAAATTTTAAATCTGAATAGACTTCTACTAATCTACTTGAAGGCCTATATCTTCCAAACTATTAGGCCCTCAATGACCAATTCATTCTCAAATTGTAGGTATTTTAATATACTTTAAGAAATATGTTGGATGTCATATATGAGAAAGTGATACTTCACGGTCAAAATTCAAAAAACAAATGAAAAATTACAATAATTCAATGAACTTTGAAGAGCTGTATTTCGCAAACGGTTGAGCCTACAATAACAAATTTGGTCTCAAATTGTAGGTAATTGAATCAGCTTCCAAAACTATGTTGAATGTTCTATATGGAAAAATGATTCTTCAGGATCATAATTGAAGAAATGTAGAAAAAGTGGAAAAATTCAACAATTTGATAAACTTTGAAGGCCTACATCTCGCAAACTATTGGGTCTACAATAATCTATTTGGTCTCAAATTGTAGATTCTCAAATTATCTTTCAAAACTTTACTGGAAGTCACATTCGAAAAAGTGATGCTTCACGGTCAAAATTGACCAAATTTAAAAACAAGTGAAAAATTACGATAATTTGATGAACTTTGAAGAGCTGTATTTCGCAAACGGTTGGGCCTACAATAACCAATCAGGTATCAAATTGTAGGTATTTGAATTTACTTTCAACCCTATGTTGAATGTCCTATATGAAAAAGTGATTCTTCAGGGTCAAAATTGCGAAAAATTGGAAAAAAGGGTAAATTCTCGTTAATTTTATGAACTTTGAAGAGCTGTATCTCGCAAACGGTTAGGCATAAAATGATAAATTTGGTCTCAAATTGAAGGTAATTTGATATACTTTAAGAAATATGCACAATGTCCTCTATGAGAAACAGATTCTTCAGGGTGAAAATTAGCCAAACATAAAAAAAGTGCAAAATTCCGCCATTTTGTACGATTTTTGGAGATGAACCGGTAGTTTGCCTAGGTCTAAAACTTGGATTTAGCATCCCAGGACTACCATAAACATTACTAAAAAAAAACCGACTATCCCATTTCATACAAGGTAGACCCTATTTTGATGACAATTTTACTGGGCTATTATTGAAAAGGTCGAATTTGGCGGTGGCAACAGTGTGAAACTTTTAGTTTTTAACCGCTAGGATCGCGACATTTACATCAGGGCCACCTAGGAACATGGTCTAGCTAGACACTGAATTTAAACGTGCAGCTGACGTCATCACATCGTGTCCATAACAACTCATGTTTACAACTCATCCCTGCATTAAAATTGGAATTCGTGTTTGGTTTTCTCGTCTCGAGTTTATTTCAACTGCACAATTACCTTTCGGTGGGTAAGTAGGTCTATTTATTTATTCTCAAATAATAAAAATTTAAATATTCAAACTTGGTTGTGATCAGTGGCTGTTTATGAACAGTATAGTGGAGTGGTAGGCCTCTTAGCCGTGACGTCACATTTCGAGTGTCTAGGCCATGTTCCTGGGTGGCCCTGTTTATATTCGATAAAAGCTTCAAATTCTAACTTCAAATTGCAACTTTAATTTTTATTCGGACAGAGCTACAGAGCTTAATCGGGCATTAAATGATTTGAAATTTTAAATGTAAATAGTTTAAACATGTCTTCAATCGCTTTTGGTAGTCCGAAATCTCAACTCATTACAGATTTTTCACATCAAGTGCTCAAAGTTGAAAAAAATTGAAAAATCCCAAAATTAGTAAAATGACAAAATACCCGTATATAGTATCTTTGCGAATTTATATCGTAGGAAGTTCGTTCTGATCTTAAATGAAAGCGCTCAAAAATCTAAGAAAATAATGTCATTACAACATTTTAAAATTTTCACTACCTTCCGCGTAAATTGAGATGGCGGCATGCGAACATCAAAGGGAAGTTCGTTACAGAATATATAGTGGTCCCGGTCTTTCATTCGTATCACGGGGGGGACGGGTGGTGGAACGACCGTTCCACTAGATAGATAGATAAAGAGATATTATTTCTTGACGTTGCTGATGACCTTGGAGTATCATGGCAAAGAAATAATACCTCTCAATCTATTCAACTATCTATCTTTCTAATGCCAAGCGTAAAATTAAATTAATTTGATAATAAGTACTGTAGTGAAATTGAAAAAAGCATTGTTCTTTCATTCTAATCATTATTAAATCTCGATACAATCAAAACTGGCGTTGCTGATGACCGTGGAGTATTATGGCAAAGAAATAATACCTCTCTATCTATCCAACTATCTATCTGATGCCAAGCGTCAAATTAAATTAATCTGATAAGTAGTAAAATTGAAAAAATCATTGTTCTTTCATTTTAATCATTATTAAATCTCGATAAAATCAAAACTTACCAAGATACGATGAAGGAACTAAATATATAGAAAATAAATTTCAGAGGTATCATTCTGAATACAATGCTGCCACAATGAAGTAATCATTCGAGTTAACACAATAATTTCTAGAACAAACTACCGAATTGAAGGAAAACTGGCGTATTAAAACGGTTGACAAAATTTTGCCTGTTAATAATGGATGCTTAATTGGTGGGAGGAATATTCATGAAGGGGAAACGGCGACCATCTTTAAATTAATAACTAACACTCATTAATAGTCCACCCACTATTCATACATTATTGACATCATTCAAGGTTAGCATTATCGCAGCCATCTAAATTGTTTGATTTTGAATTGAATTGTTTGATTATTGTTTCAATTTTTTCATTGTTGTGCCATTTACAACAGTTACAGAACTGAGATGAAACATGTATAATAAACATTATTATTGCAGAGACATCAACTATTTCACACAAACAATATTTTTGTTCAATCACAACATTATATCTACATCTCATATTTTCCATATTTCAACTATAATTTACGTTCAATATTATTTTCATTATCACTACATATCTAAGATCGAATTGTTTGATTATTGTTCCAATTTTTTCATTGTTGTGCCATTTACAACAGTTACAGAACTGAGATGAAACATGTATAATAAACATTATTATTGCAGAGACATCAAAACTATTTCACACAAATAATATATAATTCAATCACAACATTATACTGAGTGGCGCAAAAAGAATGGATGGATTTGAGTAGGATAGTATCAGTGGACTAGAGCTGTCTGTGACCGCAGAGCGACACCATTTTGTAGGTTAAAGTATCCAGTTTTAGTATCAATGGCGCAATTGACCATGCAAAATCGCGTATTTGCTGTAGAACAATATTTTTTCCAATAGAATGAATCTGCAATCGTCGTTCAACGGAGCTTTGGCAGAAAGTTTCAAGTCCAGCTTATTGGCATAAGATTCTTCTTCACTTGAAATTCAAGTTTACTATCGTAAATATCGTTACAATGAAGATTTTAATACTGTAATACATGAATGAATTGCTGCTGTATCAAAAGTTAAGGACCATTTTGAGACTTTCAATGAGCATTAACGCATTAAGGGAGAAATCTTTCCTATCTAATTTCTGAAATTTACTCAAGTGTTTTTGAGTTTTCTATACAAATTCTCAAATTGGGTTATTTACTTAGTAGTTTGGTGTTAGGAAGATAAATGTATGATTCGAATAAACTTTCTTTTAACACTTTGAAAAGCATCCGTTCTTTATGCGCCACCCTGTATTTACATATCATATTTTTCATATTTCAACTATAATTTACGTCCAATATTATTTTTATTATCACTACATATCTCACTCTCTTTTGGAAAGGAAGGCTTTTGGAGAGAGGTTCAATTGAAATAATCTTTTTTTCTTTTCTCTTGAAATGACAACTGAAGTGTTCTTAAACATCGTATAGCTTTGATTTTATAAGTTACTGGGATATTTTGGCTGAATATATTTCAAATACGATTGGTTTGGAAACAGATATCTTTACAATTGTTTCAATGATAACCTAGCTCCAATCACCCACACCCCCCATCACCCCCCCCCCCCCCCGATTGTTCACTCAGTCTCTCACTCGAGAGCGCTGATGTCCATCAGCTACTCCTCAATGCCAACTTTATATAGCGGGATCCATTTAACTTGTCATAAAACATATAATCGAGACGAGCGTAATATGATCACAATATTCAACCTACAAAATTAATGCTGAATCTCGCAGATTATTGAAAATGTCTTTTAAAAAGTTATTCTTTGAAAGGTCTTCTTTAAAAAGGTCTTTTGAAGACTTTAATTAAAGGTCTTTAAGACTTTCAAGCCTTTTGATTATTGTGTCGGACTCACTGTTTAATTATTACTGGATCAGCTGATTTATGACAAGGTAATTGGATCCTGCTATAATTATTTGCCACATAACTAACGGGAGATTTGTGAGTTTTGACAGACACTGTAGTGGGCTAAATCAGCTGATAAGTAGTCGAAGTAAACTGCTGAGGAAATTGATAGTGTTTCTTCAAATATTTTCACCTTTATAAAATGCAGCATGAGTTGCGCTTAATAGACACGGCGATCCATCAACTCAGCTGACGCCTTTGCTCACTCATCAATCATGCCAACCAACTTTGACTTCTTTCTCTTCTTATTCTCCTTTTCTTCTTCTGCTCCTCTTCCTCCTCCTTCTTCTCTTCCTTCTTCTCCTTCTTCCTTCCTTTTCCTCCCCTCCTTCTCCTTCTCCTCTTTCTCCTCCTTCTCCACCCTTTCCTCCTTCTCCTCCTTCTCCTCCCTCTCCTCCTTCTCCTCTATTTATTTTTCCATTTCTCTCCTTCTTCTAATATTCTTGTCTTGAAATTTTTGTATCTTCTCTGTCTATCTACCTTTCTCTTGATTCTGAATGTTTTCATCCTCTTCACCTTCTCTATTATCTCTCATTTCATAAACTCTCGTTAGCCTCTTTCTTCTTCTTCATCTTCTTCTCTCTTCTTCTTTATCTTCTTATTTTTCTTCTTCACTATCTTCTTCTTTTTCTTTTCACTTCTTCTCCTTCTCCTTCTTCTTCTTCTTTCTTCTTCTCCTTCTTCTTCTTTCTTCTTCTTCTTCTTCTTCTTCTCCTCCTTCTTCCTCCTTCTTCTTCTTCTTCTCCTTCTCCTCCTTCTCCTCTACCCCCTTCTCCATCTTCTCTTCCTTCTCCTCCTTCTCCTCCTTCTCCTCCTTCTCCTCCTTCTCCTCCTTCTCCTCCTTCTCCTCCTTCTCCTTCCTTCTCCTCCTTCTCCTCCTACTCCTTCTTCTTCTCCTACTTCTCCTCCTTCTCTTCGTACTCATCCTCGTCCCTGAGAAAATGTTAGAAAGCATGGAGAATTATTCTGTTAGAATACTATTGTACTATATTATTATTCCCGTTCATTACATAATTTTATATCATTACATCATATTTCCGCATTATTATAAGTTTGTTATTAAAGAGAAATAAGAACGGGAAAAGAATTTAAAAATTTGAAGCTGATGTATATAAAAAGTCTAACTTTGAGAGGAGATTAAGAAACAAGTAACAAAGTGAAAAGTAAAGGTAGATATTAACGTCCTCTCTCACTATAAACTTACCCTCCTTGTTATTCTCCTGAATTTCCACGTCATTTCCCATGATTCGCATCAAAAGATGGGGCAGTTGATGGAAAAAAAATAGAGCGAAGTATAATGACAGATGTCAATCAAAAACTGAAATCTGAGTGCAATGCATCTAGCTGTGGTTTAAAAGGTAAACTATTGGAAAAGTATTGGAGTTTTTAAAGAGAAGTTAAGAAAAATGTTAACTGAGGACTTTTTAGCTAGCTGCTTGGTTCTGGTCCTGGTTATTGCTATAACACAATACTTTCAAGAACCATTATCTGGACCCTAACATTTATATAAATTTACTCTTACTCCTCCTCCTCCTCCTCCTTCTCCTCAACCTCGTCCTCCTCCTCTCCTCCTCCTCCCTCCTCCTCCTCTCCTCCTTCTTCTCCTCCTCCGCCTACCCCTCCTCATCCTCATTTCACTCCTCCTCCAACTCCTGCCCTACTCCTCTATCTCATCGACCCCTTCTCCTTTCCCTCGTCACCTACTTCTCTTTCTCCTCCTCTTCCGCAACCCTTGTCTACCTTCTCTTCACCTTCTTCTTTTCTCCTTTCTTCTTCTTCTTCTTCTCCTCCTCCTCTCTTCTCCTCCTTCTACTTTCTCTTCTTTTCTTCTCCTTCTACTTCTCTTCTCCTCCTCTCCTCCTCCACTCCTCCTCCCTCTCCTTCACTCCTCCTCATTCCTCTCCTCCTTCTCATCTCCTCCTCCTCCTCCTCCTCCTTTCTCATTCCTCTTCACCTCCTTCTCCTCCACCCTCTTCTCCTCCTCCTCCTCCTCCTCCTCTTCTCCTCTTCTTCTTCTTCTTCTTCTTCTTCTTCTTCTTCTTCTTCTTCTTCTTCTTCTTCTCCTTCTCCTCTTCCTCCTCCTCTTCTCTCTTCTTCTTCTTCTTCTTCCTCTTTTTCTCCTTCTCCTCCTTCCTCCTCCTTCTCCTCCTTCTTTCTCCTTCTCCTCCTCTCCTCCTCCTCCTTCTCTTCTCTTCTCATCCTTCTCCTCCTTCTCCTCCTACTTCCTCCTCCTCCACCTCCTCACCACCTCCTTCTTTTCCTCCTCCTCCTCCTCCTCCTCCTCATCCCCTCTTCCTCCTCCTCCTCCTTCACCTTTTCATCATCTCCTCTCATTCTCTTCCCTCCTCCTCCTCTCTCTCTCTCCCACTCTCTTCTTCCATTTTCCTTTCTTCTCCCTTTGCCTTCCTCCTTCGTCCTCCCTTCCACATCTCCTCACATCTCCTCCTCCTCCTCCTCCTCCTCCCTCTCTTCCTCCTCCTCTCCCTCTCCTCCTCTCCTCCTCCTTCTCCTCCTCCTCTCCTCCTCCTCTCCTCTCCTCCTCTCCCTCCTCCTCCTCCTCCTCTCCTCCCTCTCCTCTCTCCTTCTCTCTCTCTCCTCTCTCTCTCTTCTTCTTCTCCTTTCTTCTCCCTTTCCTTTTCCTCTGCTTTCCTCGCTCCTGTTATCCTCCCCACGAAGTCCTAAGTAATTGCACGCTACATAAGGGATCATTTCAACATTTCACTTCACTAAGAGCTGGAGATACATTCTATACATATTCATGTAACATTATATAAAATACATGTATGTATATAATAATATAGGCTACATACTGGGAATAAGTATACACCTTTGAAAACAAACAGCTTTGTTGTTCTCATCTTAGTTTACCAGGGAATTGAAAATTTACATAATAATAATTGAACAAGCGAAACAGCCTCTCACTTTTGGATCGACTTTTCCGTTCCATATACAGGGTGATTCTAAAATAGACCGACAAACTTCGTGAGAGGTTTCCTGATATTAAAACTAAGGAAAAGTTCCATAAAACATGGGTCCTAAAATGCTTTGTTTACCCTCTAGTCGCCATTTTGTTTTTTGACTTTTTATTTTTTCTCTCCAAAATGGTTTGATTAATCTTGTTGAAATTGGGCATGGTCAAGGCCAAGGTCAAGGTCTGCTGTAAAAAAAATGAAACAACCTTATCTGACGAAATATTTCAAAAAAGCGGTCTACAATAAGTTTTTGAGTTATTTCAATGCTAAATTTCAAATGCCCGCTATTTTGGAATATTTCGTCAGATAAGGTTGATTCATTTTTTTACGGCAGACCTTTACCTTGGCCTTTACAGTGTCTAATTTCAACAAGATTAGTCAAACCATTCTGGAGAAAAAAAATAAAAAGTCAAAAACAAAATGGCGACTAGAGGGTAAACGAACCATTTTAGGACCCATGTTTTATGGAACTTTTTCTTAGTTTCAATATCAGGAAACCCCTTACAAAGTTTTTGGGTCTATTTTAGAACCACCCTGTATAACCTAAACATTTTCATACTCATAATTATGAACCACCAAATATATGATATTATAAAATTGTTAGACAATATTATTGAAATATGCGAATTTTTTAATGTTATAGGCCATGGTGTTCAAATCAACTTTTCTAAATTCTAATGTTAATTGACAAGTTTGGACATATGAATTCTTGAAAAAGGAGATACAAAGAAATCCTTTTCATCAACACTTGACCGTGGTTGAATATAAAATATTTTGACTGAAAAAAGAAATAAACACGTTAGGCCTTAAGACTAAAGAAATACACTAATAAAACAATGTAAACGATTACATGAAATAAAAGCAAGTAATTTGAAAAAAAAATTAAATGAAAATCGAAGGAATAGCTGAAAAATAATTAATTATTAATTGATTGTGATGGAGTAAGAGAAGTTATTTAGAAATGGGAGTGAATAGAATATAGAATTGCTTGATTAACGTCTCGACATGTGTAATTGTAATAATATTATGATGTCGATGAGTTTTCAAAATGATGTTATAATATAATTATTATGATATTAATAGAAAAATTCTACATTTGTCATTATAGACTCAGTTACGAATATTATCAATATAGGGAAAAATGATACGATACAGTAAACATTTTAGCCGTCAATTAAGATAATTAGAAATCTATCATTCTAGGGATGAGTTGGATTTTAATGAATACTTTCGAGAGAGAGAGAGAAAGAGAAAAGAGTGATAGGTGGTGAAGAAAGTGTGAGCGTCAGAGGGAAAGAGAAGCGGTGAGTAGATAGAGAGAAAAATTGGAAGAGAGAGAGAGAGAGTGAGGAAGAGTGATTAAGAGAGAGGACAGAGAGAGAGAGAGAGTGAGCCTGTGTGACAGATAGTGAAGAAAGAGAGAGATATAATATGTAGGAGTGAGTTGCTCAATAGGTGGAAACTCAGTGCAGTGTGCTGTAGCCGTACAAACTATAACTTCAAATTTACGCTAAACTGCCAGAGCCTTCAAAGGCTTTCTGTTGTAGCTTTGTTGTTGTTGGATGTTTATACATACCATGTATACAGAGTGGAGCCCCGAAAAGGGTTTTAGACGCCCCAAAATGGGCCGGGAACAAGGGTTCGGGGTTCAGGGCACCCTGAGAAGTGAATTATGACTCACTTTGGAGAGCTTTCGCGTGTGCGCGCGTGTGTGCGCGCTTTTAAGCCACTCATCCACCATTTTGTTTTCATCTGCGATCAACGCAGCAGTTCCAGCGGCTAATTTCTCGAAAGCTACAAATTTTCACTTCACTTATTTTAATTCTCGGAAAGTTGAATATTCATGACTGTATACAGAAAGTGTGTGAAGTTGATATTACATATGAAACTTCTGTATTGAACAGCTGATGAAACAGTTCAATAGTTGAACAGCTGACTGAATTGTTCATGGATTAAGTTGATAGATATATAGCAGGATTAATTTAACTTGTCAGAAAACTGCTGTTTCGGCAATAAGTAAAAATTGTTTTTGACACAATAATCTAAAGGCTTAAAAGTCTTAAAGACCTTTAAGGCCGGTTCATGAGCTCGCAATTTAGCTGAGTCCTAGATTTGAACGGGTGGCCACCGTAGCATCGACAAACGTTAGCCTCGACACTATGTACTAAGGGCTCTCTATGCTACTAACCCACTAAGCTGTCGAGAGAAACGTTTGTCGATGCTACGGTAGCCACCCGTTTTAATCTAGGATTTGGCTAAATCCCGAGCTCATGAACCGGCCCTTAGTGTCTTTAAAATACATTTTAAAAGACCTTTTCAATAATCTGTGAGATTCAGCATTTGTAGGTAAAGTATTGTAATATTGCTCGTCGAAACATAATTATTATGTTTTCTGACAAGAAAATGATCCTGCTATACTTTTGTATAGCTGATTAAACACTTCAATAATTGAACAGCTGACTGAATTGTTCATGGATTGAGTTGATGGAGATATGGCAGGATTATTTTATCTGGTCACAAAACAGCTGATATAACGTCAGTAAACGAGCGTAAATCAATCAGCTGTTTTCTGACAATTTAAAATAATCCTGCTATACTCTTTACTGTAAAATGTGAATGATGAATATTCATTACTCTACTGGAAGTGCGTGACTTTTCATTAATCATAGCAAATTCTTTAAAACACTTCTGTATAATTGAGAGGAAGAGAGAGAATATGAGGGAGGACCAGTAAGGGAGATACAAAGAAAGATTAGATTAGATTAGATTATTTTCTTTATTGATGTAGATAACATATATCTTGGCTTGAATTCAAGATTATAATAGTGGAATATACAATTAATTATTCGACAAATCTACATAACTAATAAATTATTTAATGCGATGATGTGAAGCAGAATGATACCGATTATATTATTGTTTTTTATCGTATGACTTTTTATCGGTGGGGAGCCACTTACGGGTATGTTCCATAGTTATTATTGTGATTTATCTATATGTAACGGCGATTTTTGAACATAAAAACGTACATTCTTGAAAAAGGAAGAATGTATAAAGATATCCTCTTCATTAACACTTGACATGATAGAGGGAATAGGTAGCATTAGACTTCTTCATTCATGTAGATAACAAAATATAACCGCTTAGGTTCTAGATCACTTTTAAGGCTAGGCGTACACCGGTTAGTCAAGACAAGACAAGACGAGATTCGTCACGTTTAGTCACAGTAATTCACATAGTTGCTTATGAAGCAGCACACACTGATGCAATGACTAATCGGTGTGTGTTGCTCCATAAGCAACTATGTGAAGTACTGTGACTAAACGTGACTAATATCGTCTTGTCTTGACTAACCGGTGTACGTAGTAATATTATTCTATCAATTTTATAAATATTGTAAGCTAATAATTTCAACAGTGTAGGTACTAGAAGCACGTTTGATAATTCTAACATAATTGAGAGAGCTAGTGGGGGCTGGAGATGGAGTATAACAGAAAAAGAGAGATACAGATGTGAAAGAGAGAAAGGAAAATGAATTATCAGAAAAATAGTAGCATGATAGGGAGAAGAGTGGGTAAAAAAGAGAAAGAATGAGTAGTAGTGAAGAGGTGGAGAGAAAGTTGGTAAGATAGTAGAAGCTGATTTAAGAGAAAGAGAGTGAATAACAGAGTATGGAAGGAAGAACCATAGAAGAATAAAAAGAGACAGAGAGAGATGGAGAGTGAGTGAGAAAATGAGGAGAAGAGAGAGAGAGAGTGGCAGTGAGTGTGTTATACTGTGAGAAAACAATTATTGTGAGAGAGAGTGACGGAGAGAGGGAGTGTTTGGGAGAGAGAGAGAAGAGAGAAGAGCGAGATATCGGCCTAATGCGATTGGCTGATGTTATTATTGGAGGTAACTAATTATAAATTGATTGGACTGCTTTGCATACGCGTTAAACATTAATGTTATTCCTCTTGAGGCACATTTTCAGAGGTATGGTTCAGTTCTACATTATTATTATTCTATACCATTAGAACTGATGCACCTAACAACTGTAGGCCAATTTCAAACTATGCCGATGATTTAAAACATTTATGTATTACCTAATCTCACTCCCTTTATAGTTTTAATTTGATTGAATTAGAAAAAAATTTCTATTTTATCATTTCTTTTTCTGTTCTCTCACATGAGGAAGTAGCTCATGGGGAACTTCTTGATTTATGAGTTACCGAGAGATTTTAATGAACTCTGTTTTGAAACGAATTGTTCTGAATTTGATGCTAGATCCACACAAACAGCTCCACAACCATCTAGTTACAAACACAGCCACAAAGTAGAAAGGACTTTCATTTTCTACTTCTACTTTTATTATTGTAATGGTCCGGTAAAGCCAATCACAGCTGAGTATCTGGCCATGACCCTGAAGAGCAACAAGAAATGGGCCAGTTTTGTAAACCAATGTTTCAATTCACGTTTGTAACAAATTCAATACTGCTGTATGATAGCAATTGCTTGAGGATGGTTCTATTGATAAAACAGTTTTAGAAACATTATTGAATAAAATTTTACAACATTATTATTAAATAATGTTCTTTCAAAACTGTTAAATAACTTATTAAAAATTTGTTTTTTGAACTGCCCTACAACAGAACGCGTCAGGTCCAAAACATTGTCATAAACCTGGCTAAGTCCAATTTCATATCTTGTAAATATCTGTAAGGAACCTGTATTATTAAGTAATGGAATCTTTTGGTGTCACTCCCCCTCATCACCTCCTCTTTTCTTCCTACTCACATTTTATCTCTCTCTTCTTCACCCACTCTCTCTACTACCCCAATTTAAGCTGACATTATGTTGTATTCTACATGAATACAGTAAATACATTGAACAAATCTAACTTACACCATTTAAATTTCTCCTCTTTCAATCCATAATTCTATCAGATTTTTCTCTATCATTCACTTGAATTTCTCTGTCTCTCTAATCTAATCTATCAAATATCTCTCTCTCTATCTCACTCTCTCTCTCTATCTTCTCTCGCGCGCTCTCTCTCTCTCTTTGACGGTCAATTGTTTGATGGAAAGGATGTCCAAGAATGGAGATTTATATGTCTATACTTCGTCATTTTTCTCACATGCAATATATAATCACAATCATACATTATCGCATTGGTTCTGATACTCATATTGATAAAAAATGATTACTCATAATCTTATAATTTTTGAAATTTATAAAATAATATTACTACTTTTACTTAAAACTTTCGTCAACTAAAATCGAAGCAGATAATTTTTGTTATCTACATAATCTAAGGTAATCTAATCTTTCTCTCTCTCTCCCCCTCATTCTCTCTCTCTCTCCCCCTCATTCTCATTCTCTTTTTTCTCTCGCTTTTTTCTCTCTCTCTCTCTGTAGAATAACAGATGAGTAAAGGTCTGGGCCCGATTGAATAGCCTTACTGAAATGTGTCTCAAGCACACCGGCTGCAGACCTCAGCTAATAGTAGATAGCTTAATTCATTAATTTATCTACAGAATCATACAAATCAATTAATTCATTTTTATTGGTGCCAAATCGCATGCAGCCTGTTATTTATGTATTAATGTTCCCGGCGAACTGATAACATGCAAGTGGTTTGAGAAGAGTATTGTGGAGGCAGATACATGGGTCATCTAGTAAGTAAAATGATTGTTTAGAATATTCTAGAGAGGCCCTCGATCAGTAAATGTGCAAAAGAGGTCGTTAGATGAAATAGATAAATGAATAAACAGGTATAGTGTACGGTTTCTCCATTCACCTTGAAATTTGTCTTATGCCTGGTTGTTCGTATGTCTATTAAATTTAACCGGGCGATAAATCGAGGACAGCAACATAGTGGGATCGACGACAAACTGAACTAATTTGAAATTGAAAATCCGAGTAAAATAGGGTTACTAGAACAATATATTTTAGCTGAATAAATAGTAAAATCAACTGCATTAACATTCTCTAATAAATTACATGTTCATTTGAAACGAACTAGCTCCGAAAATTGCATTGAGCCACAATATTACAGACTTTTGGTTGGTAAAACTGAAACTTGTACTTTCCAATCTGATGAAATTTTAACTACATGTTAAAATATTTATCTGATGTCTATGTAAAAAAATCTAACCACTGAAAAAATTTAATCCCTTAAAATCAGCACCGATTAATTTAACCTTGTTTCAAAGGAGTAGAAATGTTTCGAACAATTGAAATGTGTACAACCAGTTGATATGTAAAATTATGCCATTAGTATTTTTCACTACCAGATACCTTCTGCCTCATTGATAAAAACTCGGAGTGCAATTCATAAATTTTGAATTACATCTAATAACATCCAATAAAAATGATGAGTAATGTAGTTTTGCACATAAAATTAATGCAATTCAAGGATTTCCAACACTATTTTGTCTCAATTCTTCTTTTAAAGTTAGTTCAGTTTGTCGTCGATCCCATTATGTTGCGTCCCCGATTTATAGCCCGGTTAAATTTAATAGACGTATGAACAACCAGGCATTATTCGACTATATATTGCAATTGTATATTGTTTTAGTTGGATGCAAATAAAATTCATCATTCATACACATGAGTTGGAAATTCTCGAAAAGCATGATAGATGGCAAAACAAAATAAAGAAGAGAACAAATAATATTTTTGAATGGAAAAGTGTTTAGCCCCAGGTGGTGCCGCTAAGTCGATGAGAAATGTTGTTGTTAAAAGGGCCTCGACATATTATACCCAACAACTTCCAGGGAGTGTTAACTGGGCCCCTCACTAATCGACCCTTTCACAAGTGAGCCTTCTGAAAGGAGAACCTTGATGGAACAGAGGAACAGATCTAAGAGAAAGAGTAAGACGTGGTAAATGACTGAAAAAGAAGAAAAGAGAAAGAGAGAAGGAGAGAAAGAGAGAAGATAGAAAGAGAGAGAGAAAGAGAGGAAGGAAGAAAAAGAGAAAGAGAGGAAAGAGGAAGAGAGAAAGAGGAAGATAGAAGAAAGAGAGAGAGATTACTAGAGAGAAAGAGAGAAAGAGAAAAAGAAGGAAAGAGAGAAAGAGAGAAAGAGAGGAAGAGAGGAAGGGAGAAAGAGAGGAAGAGAAAGACAGAAGAAGAAAGAGAGAGAAAGAGAGGAAGAGATAAAGAGAGAAAGAGAGGAAGAGATAAAGAGAGAAAGAGAGAAAGAGAGAGAGAAGAGAGGTTGGAGAGAGAGAGAGAAAGAGAGAAAGAGAGAAAGAGAGAAAGAGAAAGAGAAAAGAGAGAAAGAGAGAATGAGAGAAAGAGAGAATGAGAGAATGGGAGGAAGAGAGAAAGAGAGAAAGAGATAAAGAGAGAAAGAGAGAAAGTGAGAAAGAGTGATAGAGAGAAAGAGAGGAAGAGAGAATGAGTAAGAGGTGACAGGTGGCTTTTGAAGAGAATTGAGAAAGGAAAAGAAAGAATGTTGAAGAGGTGGCAAGTGACTGTAAAAGAGTAGGAAGAGAGAGAGAAAAGTCGGCTAACTATGAAAAACGAAGAGCATTGCGCAATATTTATTTCCGTGTGTAAACTCATATTTCATTTCCGACTTTCTTTCTTGATGATAAATCATCAACAAAGCACCAAAGAAGAATGGGAAAGAAGGAGTAGGCTAAGGAATAAAGTGGAGAGAGAAAGAAAAAAGAGAGAGAGAGAGTGATTGAATTAGATTGCTGTAGATTACAAAATATATTGGCTTGAATCTTGATTATGTTTCTTGAAAATGATAGTAATTTTAGCATTTAATTTATTGAACCAAGCATAGACTGAAACAACTTAATTAATACCTTAACTGGTCAATATCGATATTTTGAATCCGATATTTCGTTGATATTGATATTAACAAGCGATATTTATATAATTCGAACAGTAAAAACAGAATGAACAATACGAACTGACTGAAAGCAAACCAAATTAGAACATAACCTCAACACATCCAGTGACAGACTAACATTTCGATTGGTTGGGAAGACCGACCTGTTCAAGTAGTCTACTCCTTGAGCAGGTCGATTGGATAAGCCAGTAGGGAGGCAGGTATAGCAGGATCAATTTAACTTGTCAGAAAACAGCTGTTTAGAAAATCAAAATCATAATACTAAACATACAAATGCTAAATCTCGCAGATTATTGAAAAGGTCTTTTAAAAAGGTATTCTTTGAAAGGTCTACTTTAAAAAGGTATTCTTACTTGGGAAGGTCTACATTAAAAAGGGCTTTTCAAGACTTTAAAGCCTTTAATTAAGACTTTTAAGCTTTTGGATTATTGTGTCAAAATCACTGTCTACTTATTGCCGAAACAGCTATTTTCTGACAATTCAAATTAATCCTGCTATAACCTGAATAAGCCAGTAACCTGTTCAATTAAGTGGTTTCACGGTTTAGTTTACCTGCTTCAGGTAACCTGCCTCCAGTAACCTGAACGTCTACTGGAATCGTGAAACCCAACCATAAGTTCAAGGTTATTTGATTTTGATGGAATTTGACAAAAATTTGATTGTGTACTTTAGTGAGTACTTCTTTTAGAAATAGTCTGTCTATTCTATAACTTTTATTATCATTTCCATTTCTACTAGTAGAGTATAATACGGCTTTAGTAAATACTAATTTTGTAATAGTCTTTCTGAACTATAATACTGATAGACGACAACACAGATGAGTAAGTTTTACATAGTTGCTTATGACAGCACACACCGATGCAATGACTAATCGGTGTGTTTTGCTTCTTAAGCAACTATGTGAATTATTGTGACTAACCGTGACTAATCTCATCTTGTCTTGTCTTGTCTTTACCAACCGGTTTACGACTAGCCTTAGTGAGTACTTCTTTTAGAAATAGTTTGTCTATTCTATAACTTTTATCACTATTTCCACTTCTCCTAGTTTAATACGCCTTTAGTAAATACCCTTTCTAGTAATAGTCTTTTTTTGAACTTTTATAAAGGTTACCGGTTAAGAAGACAAGATAGACACTGGCTTAAATTAATTCACAGTAGGTTTCATGAAGCAGCACACCGAATGCAATGACTCATCGGTGCGTTTACAATCAACAATGGAATTACACGTGACCAATGTGACTAATCCTCATCTTGTCTTGTCTTGACTAACCGGTGTACGCCTAGCCTTAGTGAGTACTTATTTTAGAAATAGTCTGTCTATTCTATGACTTTTATTACTATTTCCACTTCTCCTAGTGTAATACAGCTTTAGTAAATACTCCTTCTAGTAATAGTATTTTCTTGAACTTCTATAAGGCTAGGCGGTACACTTAGTCAAGACAAGACAAGACGACATTAGTCACGTTTAGTCACAGTATGGTTACATAGTTGCTTTGAAGAACACACACCGATTAGTCATTGCATCAGTGTGTGCTGCTTCATAAGCAACTATGTGAATTACTGTGACTAAACGTGACTAATCTCATCTTGTCTTGTCTTGACTAACCGGTGTACGCCTAGCCTTAGTGAGTACTTCTTTTAGAAATAGTCTGTCTATTCTATAACTTTTATTACTATTTCCATTTCTCCTAGTGTAATACGGCTTTAGTAAATACTCTTTCTAGAAATAGTCTTTTCTTGAACTTCTATTACTGTTTCTACTTCTTCTAGTGTAAGAACATACTGTCTCGAGCTGCTTGATCTAAGTAGAGCTAGAGAAACCTTCCGCCGAAAAATGAAGTAGACCAAGGGTGATAAAGTTGAACTACCTACTATAAAAAGTAATGAACCAGAAGGAAGTGGGGAGCAAACGTACAGGGGGGTGGAAGGGGGAGACGCCTTACAAGGAAAGTGAATTGTTTTCGTGGGAGAAGAAAGGGGTAAGGAATGTTCTTGTGGAGAACTTGAAGAATAATATATGAAGAACCCAGGGTATTCCGGCTGGCGGGATATTGAGAAAATTGAATGAAGACTGTAGTTTATGATAGACACTCATCACTTTGAGACAATGTAAACTGTTGAATTCAGTAGCACACATGACAAAGAATATCACAGAATTCGTATTGCTAATTCCAATATTATATTCCTATCATATTTATCATATTATATTATTTTTATATTATACAGGGTGTTTCAGAACTCCCCACCAATACTCTAGGGCATTGTTCCTGGGTAGAAACCACATCTAAATATCATATTTAAATTGTCCAGAGTCTCTTTGTTTTTTTTTCACTCATTATTTTTTATCTCAATATGGAATTGAAACTTTGCATCAACATTTATGACAACTGGACGAAGCTGCAAAAAAAATATGACAATTTTTCAAATCCATAAAACAAAATGGCGGCCATTTAAAATTTTGTTGCTTGAATAACGAAAATTTTACAAGAATAACGTTTTTTAGTAAATTTAATTATAAATCGATTGAAACCTTATTTGTTGAGATTGGACCAATATTGACTGGGATATGGCAGCTTTAGTGATAGGTGACTGCTGGAGGGATTAGATTGTCATAATATTTTTGTAGCTTTGTCTAATTGTCATAAATGTTGGTGCAAAGTTTCAATTCCATATGTTTCACCATTATTGAGATAAAAATAATAAGTGGAAAACAAAATGGCAGCTGTGTGAGTAACTAAGGACTTCTGGGCAATTTAAATATGATATTTAGACATGTTATGCCTCCTTCATCTCCAGCACCACTTACTACTTCTAATTCTCTTCCTCCTCCACCCAATCTCCTTTTTCTCCATCTTCTTCTTCCACCACTCCTCCTCCTCCTCCTCCTCCTCCTCCTCCACCACTTCCTTTTCTCTTCTTCTGCTTTTTTTGCTGCTGCTGTTATTGTTTACTGTTGCTGTTTTTGTTGTTTGCTGCTGCTGCTGTTGTTGTTGTTGTTGTTTGCTAAGGCGTTATGCAGCAAGAAAAAAGAGCAAGACGAAAAGAACAAGTACTGAGGAGCAAGAAGAAAGAGCATGAGCAAAGGTGCAAGAAAAGAAGAGCAAGTCGAAAGAACAAGTACTGAGGAGCAAAAAGGAAAGAGCAAGAACAGGAGAGCAAGAAGAAAAGAGCAAGAAGAAAAGTTTATGGATCCAATAGCAGTATTGAATCATGTGTTTTCCAATTTGAAAATAAAAATTGAACTGAGAAGCTGGGCATATGTTTGTCAAAGATCTTTTATAACACATTTGATAGTCTAATACGAGTCAAAGACTATCAAATGTTTTATAGAAGATCTTTAACAAACAGATGCCCGGTTTCTCAGTTGCACAATAAACTAAACATGTCATGGTTATTGATTCAATACTGCTATTGGATCCATAAACTGTTTATCGAACGACTGAGAAACCAAGCATATGTTTGACAAAGATCTATTATGAAAAGATTGATAGTCTTGATTGATAGTCTAATACGGGCCTTAGAAGGAAAATAAAATGGTTTTGATTGATTAATATTGTTTGTTATTTTCCGAAGTTATAAAGTTTGCAAGTGTTCCTTATATGGGTTCCTTAAAACAGCCCCCGTATATTGCAAGCCTTCTCACAGACTCGATATGAGTGAAACTCTGTAGGGGGTTGGAATAACCTCCTCACGAATTCTGTGAGCCTGGTACAATCAACCCTTATTTTCATACCACGGGGCTCGGTGGTATGTCCTTTAAACCCCCTGAATATCGATTGCAACTCCCTTCTCACACCCTTTGTGGGTGGGGGGTTAGGGGATTAAACAAACCTCATCCTGATGAGATGAGGGTACCTCACAAAAAAGTTAGGGGGTCCTCAGAAAAGTGTTCGCCCTTTTCAACATTGACCTCAAAAACTGACCAACCTCAATAAGTTTTTGACCTTGATCTTGACATGACTTCGCCGTTTCATGTAGATGCAGTACAATCACATTACAATCAGAATATTTAATTTCAGATATTTTTATCATTTTGAAAGTTATCATTGTTTAGGTTCCGTTTAACTAATCAAACATTGTATTTATTTTATTTTCAACTATCATAATATTCAATTTGACCCAATATGTTAATTGGAGATATTAACATGAATGAATAGTGAATAATGTTATTTCTGGACAGCCCAATCTATATTTTGACACTAAATAAAAAATAATTGAAGTTGTCAAAACCACATATTTAATAGAACAACGAGATACCGGTTTTGGTTGTTAAACCATTATCAATCTCTGGTAAACTTAAACTTAAATTAATACAGTGCAGCAGAATGTATACTCGTGACCGAGCGCTGTGATTGGGAGTTGAACGGCCTATCAAGGTGAACGCCTGCCATTGGCCTAGATATAAGCTCCTCCCACAATGGGCGGTTTCCACAAACGTCATAGCAATGGCGGTTCAAACAAGTAAATTACTAACGTATTTGTTATCTTCTTGAATAATGTGATGTGATCTAATCTAACCCCTCTATTTTTCAATCACTTTATTTCTTCAACTTTCTCTTTCTTTCTCACTCCTCTCTCACCCACCCCTTCTCTATCTTATACTCTCTAACACCATCTCTTACCAATTTTTACTGTCTCTCAGTTTCTCACTCACTCTTTTACTCTCTTTTTCCCATTTTCACTCTCTCTCGGTTTCACATTCTCTCTTCGACTTTCTGTCTCTTTCTCACTTCTTCCTCACATTCTTCTATCTCTCTCTCTTTCTCTCTCTTTTCCCATCACTCTCTCACTTTATCTCTCTCTCTTTTCCTCTTCCTCTCTCTCTCTTCTTTCCTCTTCCTCTCCCTCTTCCTTCCTCTTCCTCTCTCTCTTCCTTCCTCTTCCTCTCTCTGTCTCTCTTTCTTTCTGTTTCACTCTATTTTTTCCACTCTATAACTGTCTTTCTCTCTCTCTTTCTCTGTCTCTCTCTCTCTTTTCTCTGTCTTTCTCTCTCTTTTCTCTTTTCCTTGTCTTCCTATCTCTTTCCTATTTTCTCTTACCTTCTTTCTCTTTTCTCTGTCTTCCTTTCTCTTCTCTCTGCTTTCTCTCTCTTTCCCTCTTTTCTCTGTCTTTCTCTCTCTTTTCTCTGTTTCCTCTCTCTTTTCTCTTTTCTTATTCTTTCACTTTCTATCTATCTCTTTCTCTCTCTCTCTCCCCCCTGAACATCTCTTGTCGTTTTGAGGCCCCCCTTCCCCCACATTTATATGCGCATAATAAAAACGCGTTACAGTATGACAAACGGCACCTCTGAGGGACTCCCTTCATAGAAGCGGCTGGAAAAAGGCCCTAGTTTGATAAGAACATCCCTTAAAATATGACTTCATCTCTTCTCTTTTAGCCCAACAATCGATTTATCTAATAACTGTAAGTAAAGCGGCAGTTTAGGGGTTGTAGATGTGGGGTTGAGGCTATGATCTCCGAGCTTAACGGGTTGGAAAAATTCGGTGCTCAAGCTTTGTTGAATATTTTCCCCCAAAGATGAAATTTATAGGGAAGATGTTGCATTGAATCTGCTATCTCTGGGAACTGGCATATGCTAGTCGAAAGGTGGCCAGTGCTCAATTGAATAATCAAATCAAATCAAAGATTATTCATGAAAAAAATACTGGATAATAAGGTTCCGTGTATCAAATCAAACACTGAAATTATTTTATTTATATTTAAATTGACCCAATATATTTGAAGATATGGTGCCTCAATACGATTTCAATGAGGTAACATAACCACTTTTTCCAATTTTGTATTGTATTTATATGTTGTATTATTGTATTGTTTTTGGAAATTGTGTGTAAATAAATGAAATGAATGAATGAATGAATGAGATATTGACATGAAAATAAATAGTGGATAAAAGTGAATAATCTTATTTCTGGACAGCCCGAGCTATATTTTCACACTGAATAAATAAAATCTAATCTATCACGTTATTTATAAAAAACTTTACTACTTGAAGTTGTCAAAACCACATATTCAATCAAACAACGAGATACTGCAGTTTCAGTTGTTATACCATTATCAATCTCTGGTAATTTGTAACTAAAGTAGAGTGCAGCAGAATTCATACTCGTGACCGAGCGCTGTGATTGACAGTTGAATGGCCTATCAAGGTGAACGACTGCCATTGGCCTAGATAAGCTCCTCCCACAATGGGCGGTTCTACAAACATCACAGTAATGGCGGTTCAAACCACTAAGGCTAGGCGTACACCGGTTAGTCAAGACAAGACAAGACGAGATTAGTCACGTTTAGTCACAGTAATTCACATAGTTGCTTATGAAGCAGCACACCGATGCCATGACTAATCGGTGAGCGCTGCTTCATAGCAACTATGTGAAGTACTGTGACTAAACGTGACTAATCTATTTTGTCAAGTGGGCAACTGCGGTATGTGGTGCAATTACTGTAACTAAAAGTGACTAATCTCGACTTGTCTTGTCTTGACTAACCGGTGTACGCCCAGCCTTACACTTGAACTAAAAATAGTCCAATTATTTTATTTAAATTGTCCCTCAATTTCTGTGGCTGAAGCTGCATCCCAGTGTCTGAGAAGATTTTGGATTCAGATTCAGCGCCCTAAAATACATCTAAAATGGTGGAAAAAACTTTCACGTCATTCTCCTGAAATTCACGTGTATGGCATCCATTCGATTGAGCCATGTTTTAAAGCTATAGGCCTATGCTTTTCCTCCGTTTATAGTTATGGACCCATCCTTCATAGAACTGTTTTCAGTTCTCTTTTAGTCTTTCCCTTTACTTTTCAGTTGCTATTTCGATCCTCTCTAGCTCACTCTCTCTCTCTTTTTTTCCCTTCTCCACTGCTCTGACCATTCCTCATTCCGTTCCTCCGTACCGTTCCATTCCGTTCCTCATTCGATTTATCGTTTCATAATTCTCTTTTAAAACCGACCAGTTCAGGCCGTTCACTATAAATTCCTGTATGAATGGAAAGTGATATCAATGTGGTAATTTCAAGTCTTCTCTCTTTTTTCTTCTTCTTCTTATTCTTCTTTCTTCTTCTTCTTCTTCTTCTTCTTCTTCTTCTTCTTCTCCCCCTTCTTCCTTTTTTCTTCTTCTCCCTCTTCACCTTCTTCCACTTCTTTTTCTTCCTCTTTGGCGGGAACACAATATTACAGACTTTTCCACACCAATGACCACACTGTTTCTACTTCTTCAGTCTACAGTCTTACAGTCGTTTTCTACAGTCTCTGTAGCATAGACTAATCAAATAATTATTGAGAATGGATTATCTCTTCTGTTCGCCTTCTTTCCGCATTCATTGCACTGCAGGTAGGTAAATGGTGGATTTTTTACGTGGTTTATAAAGAAGGCCTTAATCATTTTTAACATGTTCTATTATTGCTGATGTTCTATGAGCTATAGATCAATCATCTACCATCCATGTATCAACCCAACAGTGCGACCATAGCTAAAACCTCAAAGGAATCGGCGAAAAAATTTCAACGAACTCATGTTCATTTAATTTCAATTCTTGGGAACACAGAGACCTCTGACCTAACTCGGTTTAACACAGCACCATCTCACATGACCCTTATTGTACGACCGGCCTTCATTGTGGTTCGTTATGTATCGGCTGATTTAATTAGTGCAGGAACTAATTAATTTAATTAGTGTAATAGCTATCGCACATCGATTGAGCTTCGATGCTAGTATGCCAGTCCAGATAAATCCCATTCATGAAGGTAAAAATTGAAATCTAATTTGTGTGCTTCAAACTGATAGAATCGGGGGAGATAAATTCGATTTGGTGACGAAAAAAATTTCAGGGAAGCGATATCCTGCAGCAGTTGGAACGTAAATTCAATTTGTATTCCATAGAAATTGATATTGAATTTTCTAAAAAATTTATCTGTTTTACATTGTGATAGTTATCTATACTGAATAAAAAGACATGAAGTTGTCAAAACCACATATTTTATGAAATAATGAGATACCGGTTTTGGTTGTATCATCATTATCAATCTCTGGTAAACTAGAATTAAAATAGTGCAGCAGAATTCATACTCGTGACCAAGCGCTGTGATAGGGAGTGGAACGGCCTATCAAGGTGAACACCTGCCATTGGCCTAGATATAAGCTCCTCCCACAATGGGCGGTATCTACAAACATCATAGCAATTGCTGCTCGAACAAGTAACAAAGCATGGAGAGGCAATAGATATTTACATCATACTGAGCCGCCATTGCTATGACGTCTGTAAAAACCGCCCATTGTGGGAGGAGCTTATATCTAGGCCAATGGTAGGCGTTCGACTTGAATGGCCGTTCAACTACCAATCACAGCGCTCGATTACGAGTATAAATTTTGCTGAACTGTATTTTAGTTTGAGTTTACAGAGATTGATCGATTTGTAACAACCGAAACCAGTTTTTTTTAAATAATTATGTGGATTTGACTACTCCAAGTCTTTTCTTCTTCTCCAAGGAAGAAGAAGAAGTGGAAGGAGGAGAAGAAGAAGAAGAAGAAGAAGAAGAGTTAAGAAGGAGGAGGAGGAGGAGGAGGAGGAAGAAGAAGAAGAAAAGAAAGAAGAAGAAGGAGGAGGAGGAGTAGGAGGAGGAGGAGGAGGAGGAGGAGGAGGAGGAGGAGGAGGAGGAGAAGAAGAACAACAACAAGAAGAAGAAGGATGAGAAGAAGAAAAGAAGAAGAAGGAGGAGGAGGGGAAGAAGAAGAAAAGGAAGAAGAAAAGAAGAATAAGAAAAAGGAGAAAGAGAAGAAGAACAAAAGAAGAAGGAGAAGAAGGGAAAACGAGAAGGAGGAGAAGAACAGGAAGAAGAAGGAGAAGACGAAAAAAAGAAGAAACAGATAAAAGATGCGAGTGAAACGGAATGAGAACACTAACAAGAAAACTGAAAATTGTTAGAAAATGTTGATTCACTTGTACAAGACATGGATTTATGTTTTCGAGGGTAGTCATTACAATGTTTAAAAACAAATTTCAATTTGATTCATGGCGTATCCGTACATTTTCACCTGATTTTCGAGATTATTCTATTTCAACCCCTGAATAAATACAGCAGCCAGCTGCATGTATATGTCTGAAGGGGTGTACTAATTATGAAATACGGGCAATTAAGGGATGCTGTTAGTTTTATTGCATTTTTTACGACTTACATCCTCTCATAAATACATCAGCCCTTATTTCACCTCACTTGAATAATTCTGCTCATCGTCGCTACTTTTCGCTTCCATTTTTTACTGTTTTCAAAACTTCATTCCCTGCGGAAAACGTTGCGAGGCTGTAGGAGATAATTTCCTGATATTCCCGATTGAATTTCCATTTTGCAGGGATTGTGGGCCGTATTGAATGTTCCTTACTCAAATGAATGCTTTATCCCTATTCGAATAAAGGTCGGTTTCCAACAGGGAGCTGACAAACATAACCTCATTTTCTAATGAAGTGGAAGTAAGAGAAATTAGACTATTATTATTGGACCTAATTTTGCTGTATTTGAAAACATCTACATAACTTCTACCCAAATCAGCCTAAAAAACACAAAATCCGACAAAAATGTTGTATTTTGCCGTAAATATTAACTATATTCTCTCAACAGTTTTGATTTATACCGCAAAAGATACCATAAACTTTCAAAACTAAATAAACTTTCATGAAAATTAAATTTAACATGATGGCTCTGAATTCAAATACAGCGCCAAAAGTAGGTCCAATAATAATGGCCGACATCGGTCCAGAGTGTATTCGGCCAATGAGATCGAGACACAGCATGGCCATCTTTAGACAAAACTCAAGAAGGCCATGGACACAGGCTTCACCCTTTTTTAACATAGGGAAGATACGATACTTCCACTCCATCAATGACAGCCCCCTGGTTTCCAACTTTACATAGTAGTCCGGTACTTTTCTTTCTACAATTAGGAATGCGACAATACTTTGAATGAATTGTAAATGCTTATTCCCTATCCTTTCTCATGTTGAATCTACAGAGTTCTTGCTCAAAAATTCCGCGTAAGCGCTGGTTTCAATTTTATTATCCCCACCACCTATGTGCACACAGCGAATAGTAATTGTTTGTGTGTTTGGCGATAATTGATATTCACTGTGTGCACGTAGGTGGTGGGGATAATAAAATCGACACCTGCGCTCACGCGGAATTTTAGTGAACGAAACTGGTTAGTTTAACATGGGAAAGGATAGGGAATAAGCATTCACAATGCATTTAAAGTATTGTCGTATTCTTAGTTGTATAAATACCGAACACAATAGTAATTGCGGCTTCTATTCCTTCCATATTCCCAAACGTAAAGTGATTCAACAAAAAATCGGATCTCAATTTGAATTAATCGAGTGAAAAATCCAGTTTAATTAAAAGCATATGATTGATTTAAAGTCTCGCGCCCATAATCCATTTCGGAATATTGACCAATGGGAATGAACTCAGCTGTGGATAAACTACTTTGTCTGCTCAGTCAGCTTGAAACAAAAACTCCAAAGTTCATTTTAAAACTTGAATTAAAGATTAAAATAATGTTTAAGGACATGCGATGTGTTCATTTTTTCATTTTATCATTTCATTTGTGTTCATCATCAATGTTGAATCTGAGGATAATTATAGAGAAGCAGTCCTTTATTAGTCCTTGACTAGGTGCTATAGTAACAATGAAAAAAAAGAAAAATTTTGTTTTCATTTTATAATTTTACAATCAATTAGTAGGAAAAATAGTTACAGGGAATTCTATTTCAGTTATAAACTGATTTAACGTACTTGAAAATACCCTTTACATGTTGAATTTAAAGTAAAGATGCATACGATCATCCGCCAGAGCGCAACACCGTAGATCCTCACAGAGAATACGTATCATGCTCAATAGTTAAGTTAAAAAAGGAAAATTTGAATGATTAGTGTTCGTGATGACTCCTCTCAACAAATGTTGGATGATAGTGTGTTAACGAAAAGACCCTCAGGATGTTCACAAAAGCAGGGTTGGAGTTTTTTCTCTTAGTTGTAGCCAATGCGAATAAAGTTAGAAAATTAAATAACGTTTAGAGGTGGAACATGTGGGGGAATAGGGTCAGAGGGATCGATGCTAGTCTGTCTCTATCTGGCTTGCATCCAGGTTTTCATCTGATAATTCCATCTCACCCATCTTCTTCCACTCCTCCTCTTACTCCTCCTCCTCCTTCTTTTCCCTCATCCTCCTCCTTTCCCTCCTCCTCCTCCTCCTCAATCATTTCTTCCTTCTCCACCATTTTCTCCTTCTCCTCCTTCCTCCTCTCCTCTTCTCTCCTTCCTCCTTCTCCTTCTTCTCCTCCTTTTTTCCTCCATCTTCTTCTTATCCTTCTTCTCCTTCTCCTTCTTCTTTCCTTCCTCCTCCTTCTCCTTCTCTCCTCTCTCCTCCTTCCTCTCCTCCTTCTCATTCTCCTGCAACTCCTTCTCCCTCTCCTCTTCTCTTTCTCTGCTTCCTCCTCCTCGTCCTTCCTCTCCTCCTACTCATTCTCCTCCTTCTGCTCCTGCTCCGCCTTTTCCTCATTCTCCTCCTTCTCCTTCCTCCTTCTCCTCTTTCTCCTCTATCTCCTACTCCACCTTCACCTCCTTCCCCCCATCACCACTATTTTCTCCAGCTGATAACTCATTGTGAAACTGTGATAAGTTCCAGATTGGTTAAAATTCATTGGTGAAAATGGTGACTTGCGAATTTCGTGAAACGGGCTCCAATTAATAAGCAGCAGTGAATCAGGAACTGAGAACAGCCAATCTGGTCAGATCTGATCTAGCGTATGGCTTTGGTTGGTGGGGAGACCCGAAGGTAGTTCCACCTCGCCGTGTGTAACCTATAATTCGATTAGGTTGAAGTTCTATTTCACTTTACAAAATGTTGACTAATTTTGACTAATCCAACCAACGGTCACTTCCTCACGTAGGCAACTCCTACTGTCAAGTGATTCAAGCCATATCTATGCCAGTAACCTACAAAAGCTATCAGAAATACCCTTCAATTCAACAATTCCTTTGAAGCTAGCATTGTTCAAAATTGACAGGCTCTCCAAAACTAGCAATACAATAGTGCAATAACCAGTGCCCTAGCATAGGGCATTCCCAAACTATGCTCTTGAAGAAGAAGGATAAGATAAAGAATGGAGAGAAGAAGGGGAAGAAGGAGGAGAAAAGAAAAAGAAGAAGAAGAAGAAGAAGAAGGAAGAAGAAGGAGAAGAAGAGAAGAAGGAATGAAGGAAAGAAGGAGAAGAATGAAGAAGAAGAAGAAGAAGAAGAAGAAGAAGAAGAAGAAGAAGAAGAAGAAGAAGAAGAAGAAGAAGAAGAAGAAGAAGAAGAAGAAGAAGAAGAAGAAGAAGAAGAAGAAGAAGAAGAAGAAGAAGAAGAAGAAGAAGAAGAAGAAGAAGAAGAAGAAGAAGAAGAAGAAGAAGAAGAAGAAGAAGAAGAAGAAGAAGAAGAAGAAGAAGAAGAAGAAGAAGAAGGAGGAGATGAAGAAGTGAGCCTAATCCCGTGGCAATACAATAGTTAATAACCAGTACCGTAGTATAGAGGGCATTCCCGAACTATGCTTCAACAATGTCTTTGAGAAGACGTTGACAAACCCAATCCGCTTCGGCTTCCTAGAATTTGATTGGGGATCGATTTGGTATTTGGACAGAGTGGATTCAATTCGAAAACTAATTCACTTCACGTTTGTCAAAGCCTTAGGCTAAATGGTACTCGAAAGATAGATAATATTCGAATGGAGAACAGACTGCAATCATTGAATATATATCCTTTAAGGATATAATTATATTCAATGCTGCAATGGAGTTTTCAAAAGGTAGCTGGTTGAAGATGCTCTTCTTGTTAAGGCCTTTTCAGACCGCCGTAGCGTAGCTCTTGTAACGTTGTCTTTGGGCGACATGGTTAGGTGTTACTGGTTAGTCGATATCAAGACGAGATTAGTCACGATTAGTCACAGTAATCACATAGATGATGTTAACACCGATGCAATGACTAATCGGTGTGTGTTGCTTCATAAGCAACTATGTGAAGTACTGTGACTAAACGTGACTAATCTCGTCTTGTCTTGTCTTGACTAACCGGTAACCGCCTAGCTTTATAGCATAGGCCGTGTCTATTCTATACATGGTCTTAGGCTAGGCGTACACTGGTTAGTCAAGACAAGACAAGATGAGATTAGTTACGTTGACTTTACATAGATGCTTATGAAGCAACACACACCGATTAGTCATTGCATTGGTGTGTGCTGCTTCATAAGCAAGTATGTGAATTACTGTGACTAAACGTGACTAATCTCGTCTTGTCTTGACTAACCGGTGTACGCCTAGCCTTATTCCGTATATTAATATGGACCAAATGGACAGTTCACACCGAAAAAGACGTCTTATAACCTGAATGTATCTAACCTAAGTTGAATCAATAATATTACTGTAGAATAAGAAATTACCTTTTGTACTCAAGGCAGAGGCGGCTCCAGAGGGTAGGCTGGGTAGGCCTGGGCCTACCCTAAATTCTGCTAGATATTTTAAAATTATAAATAATTTAGAGAAAAATACATAAATAAGGAAATATACGTGCAATATTATCGAGTGATTTAGTTGAAATTTGAAACCGTGTTAGTTAAAGACATCAATTTTCATTGGCCGTACTGGCCAAGAAGAAGAAGAAGAAGGAGAAGAAGAAGAAGAAGAAGAAGTAGAAGTAGAAGAAGAAGAAGAAGAAGAAGAAGAAGAAGAAGAAGAAGAAAAGAAGGAAAAGAAGAAGAAGAAGATGCTAGAAAGAAGAAGAAGAAGAAGGAAGAAGAAGAAGAAGAAGAAGAAGAAGAAAAGAAGAAGAAGAAGAAGAAGAATAAGCAGAGAAAGAAGAAGGAGGAGGTGGAGGAGGAGAAGAAAAAGTTGACCCTTTCTCAATCGCCTCGCCAATCCCAAGATGTGAGACGAGTTTCTGGTCTCTTTCATTGAAAGAAAATGCTGCAAGCTTCTCCTTTCCTGGAGATAATTTCCTCCATCTTTTGTTAGCGTGTGTCTTTCTTCCCCATCAATACCTTTTGTCATTTAGTTTTTTCTTCTTTTCTTTGAAATTTTCTTCTTTTCATCGGCTGAACACAATTCCGCTCTTCTCATTGGTCCTTGGAGAAATGAGTATTCATTCTCACGCATTCTTCCACTTTCTCAATCTCACTCTTTCTCACTCTCTCTCAATTTTATTCTCCAAAACACACTCTCTCAATTTTACACTCACAAACACAATCTTTTACTCTTGTTTGAAGCTTTCACACTGATAAACTGTTTTGCTCTCTTACAAAAACATCATAATATTACCGTTATTTATTTATTTATTCATTCATCTTCATCACATTACATCAGTTCTTGGGAATACTCCCAGTTGCTAGGTGTTATATCAAACATTATACAGTAGTCATTAAAACAAGGTTGAAACAGAGTAAAAGTTTTACATGTAAAATAATAAATGTCATTGAGTCCACAAAGTAAGGCTAGGCGTTCTCCGGTTAGTCAAGACAAGAGAAGATGAGATTAGTCACGTTTAGTTTAGTCACAGTACTTCACATAGTTGCTCATGAAGGAACACACACCGATTAGTCATTGCATATGTGTAAATGTTGACTTCAACATTTATAGCATAGACCTTGTCTATTCTTCATAGCAGGAATAATTTAATTTGGCGAAAAAAAGGTGTTTCGGCAATCAGTAGACAGTGATTTTACGCAGCTTTGACACAATAATCCAAAGGCCTTGATCTTTAGATTAAGACCATGGTCTTAAAGACCTTTAATGTCTTTAAAAGACCTTTCAAAGAATACCTTTTTTAAAAGACCTTTTCAATAATCTGCGAGATTTAGCATTTTGTAGGTTATGTATTGTGATGTTGATCACCGAAACAGCTGTTTTCGCCAAATTAAATTGGTCCAGCTAAGATACAGGTTCAAGGTTTAGTCAAGACAAGATAATATTTCACGTATAGTCACAGTAATACATAGCTGTTATGAAGGAACACACACCGATTAGTCATTGCATCGGTGTGTATTCACAATATGTACTGTGACTAAACGTGACTAATCTCGTCTTGTCTTGTCTTGACTAACCGGTGTACGCCTAGCCTAAGGGGAAACAAAATGACTGTTCTTGTGAAGTACTGTGACTAATCTCGTCTTGTCTTGTCTTGACTAACCGGTGTACGCCTAGCTTGAGGGGAAACAAAATGACTGTTCTCACAATTGACAGGAATTCAGCAAACGGTCGTTAGTACACTCTGTGATGTCGCCTGCAATATTATTGATTGTTGAGAACAAACCCGCCATTTATAATCGTCTTAATATCGAGTTCAACTTGAGCCCAGTCGAGAAGAAGTTGGAACAACTCTGTTCCATCTCCTTGCAGCCGCCTTCTCTTATCAGCCTGAGCGCCCAACAATTGACAAATGCCGTTCAGAAAAGTTTTCGTCTCGCAGATTTGTCATTAGCCTAATCTGCTGTCGACTTCAACGGCTGGAATGGCGTTTGCTTGCTTCCAAAATGAAATGAATGAAAATGAGACTCCTTCAGCTCGACAACTTTAGGCTAAATATTATTCACTGAATAATATTGAGTTGATGGGAATCTGATTGGTTTTTTGATTCTGGTGCACCATGACGTCATAGGTTATCATTTGGTGGGGAGGATGGGGGTTAGCGAGGGTGTTGGTGAGGGGTGAGAAGGGAGTTTAGTGTGAGGTGGAAGACGGGGTTAATGATGTCATGGTGCACCAGAATCCACTTTATCCTACTCAGAAGAGATTGAAAGGGAATGAGTTTATTCTACAGTTATCAAAAAGTCTCCATTTATGCATTGGTTTTAGGCTAAGGAGGTTAGTCAAGACAAGACTAGATTAGTCACGTTTAGTCACAGTAATTCACATAGTTGCTTATGAAGCAACACACACCGATTAGTCATTCGATCTTGGAACCTATGGATTATCAGACAGGCGCTTATCGCCCTCGGCTACGGATCATTGCATCGGTGCTCATGACTATATGTATTACTGCAAACGTGACTAATCTCGTCTTATGTCTTGACTAACTGTGTAAGCCTAATCATGCAACATAGTTTTGAATAAGTTTTTCATAAAATTATTCAAACTGTCACAACAGTAATGCAGTGTCTATTTTTGCATTGATCAAAACTGCTTTTAAACGAGCAAAATTATAGCCTTTGCCTACGGTGAACCAAAAAGTGTCTATTTTCGCATTGGTTAGGCTAGGCGTACACCGGTTAGTCAAGACAAGACAAGACGATATTAGTCACGTTTAGTCACAGTAATTCACATAGTTGCTTATGAAGCAACACACACCGATTAGTCATTGCATCAGTGTGTGCTCATAAGCAACTATGTGAATTACTCTGACTAATCTTGTCTTGACTAACTGGTGTACGCCTGGCCTTGAGTATGCAAAATATCCTTCAGTAGTAGTAAAGGTGACATTGTGGGAGTTATCCATACTGAATAAAAAGACTTGAAGTTGTAAAAATCACATACTGTTTTCAATAAAACAACGAAATACCAATTTTGGTTGTTACATCATTATCAATCTCTGGTAAACTAGAATTAAAATAGTGCAGCAGATTTCATACTCGTGACCGAGCGCTGTGATAGGAAGTTGAACGGCCTATCAAGGTGAACGCCTGCCATTGGCCTAGATACAAGCTCCTCCCACAATGGGCGGTATCTACAAACGTCATAGCAATTGTGGCTCGAACAAGTAACAAAGCATGGAGAGGCAATAGATTCGTATTTACATCATTTCAAGCCGACATTGCTATGACGTTTGTAGAAACCACCCATTGTGGGAGGAGCTTATTTCTAGGCCAATGGTAGGCGTTCGACTTGAATGGCCGTTCAACTCCCAATCACAGCGCTCGTTTACGAGTATAAATTTGCAATGTATTTTAGTTTAGTTTACAGAGATTGATGAGTTGTAACAAAGAAACCGGTAGTTTTATAAATATGGATTTGACAACTCCAAGTCTTTTTTCATTCAGTATGGACGAAGGAAAGAAGAAGAAGAAGAAGAAGGAAGAAGAAGAAGAAGAAGAAGAAGAAGAAGAAGAAGAAGAAGAAGAAGAAGAAGAAGAAGAAGAAGAAGAAGAAGAAGAAGAAGAAGAAGAAGAAGAAGAAGAAGAAGAAGAAGAAGAAGAAGAAGAAGAAGAAGAAGAAGAAGAAGAAGAAGAAGAAGAAGAAGAAGAAGAAGAAGAAGAAGAAGAAGAAGAAAGAAGAAGTAGGTGAGTAAGAAGAAGAAGAAGAAGAAGAAGAAGAAGAAGAAGAAGAAGAAGAAGAAGAAGAAGAAGAAGAAGAAGAAGAAGAAGAAACACGAGATAGAATTCTGTAAGTTGAGAATGATAGCTATGACAACTTTGAGTTGTGAGGAAGAGAGAATGAAGAAGAGAGAGAGAGCGATAGAATGGGAGAGAGGAAAAGTGAGAGAGATCGCAGGTACGAATTGAAAGATTGCAGATTGTGAGAGAGAAGAGTGATTTCGTTTTTGAATATTGAATCATCACGGCACTTGAGGAATGGCCGCATATAATCATATTACGAGAGCTACTCTAACACGAGAGCAGCTCCTCCAGAATAATTCTGATGTCACTTGAAAAAGACTTTTTGCGCAGTATCGTCCTACAAAATTTCCATTTTTCTTCAACTCTACTTTTCGTTTGCTTCATTTATGGTAATTTGAGTTCACGCGTATTCCAGTCCATTCAAAGCTTCGAGGATTGTATGGCGATACTGTAGATCAAGAGATCAATTATTCTCCCTTTTTCTCCATGTTGAATTTAGCAATAAGATGAGGATGAAAATTTTTCTAGAACAGTATGCTATACAAAAAAAAAAATTAGGTGGAACCCAGCTTGTTCATTCAGTGGTGTATCCAGTTAGATATTTAGCTCAATGATTATGCCAATTCTATATCATAAAAGGGAATATGAGCGCAATTTTTGTGTTGTTGCTAATGTAAGTTAGGGACTTGGATTTCTCCAAGGTTCCGTGGCGAAGCGTGATATACTTATTTGTTCATCGCCGGGTATTTATAAGAATAAGAATGAGATTAAATTCATTTGCCATAAACAATTTCCTATAGGATACCAAATAAGTATACCAAGCTTCGCCACTACCAAGATTACTATGCAGTACAGAGAGTGTATAGCAACAGTGTGGACATTTGTGTGAAGCACTCCATAACAGTATGTGGAGATCATTATTTTTCCCGCCACCGCCATACTTTTGAAAATGTTTTGAATTTTAAATGGGATTACAGGCAAACATGAACCCAATCACTCATTTTTAAAACTTATTTCAAGAGAAGCAACATCGAAAATAACTTTTCTAACATTAAAACTCTTGTATTAAAAGATTAAAATGTTGTAAATTAAACACGGAAAATTGTAGGTAAGAAGTATAGCAGGATTCTTTTTATTATAGCAGGATTCTTCTAACTTGTCAGAAAATAGCTGATTTAACGTTAGTAAACGAGCGTACATCAATCAGCTGTTTTCTGACAAGTTTAAAGAATCCTGCTATAATCAATGAACATAACAATATAGGCCTATGTTTTGCATATCATTCCCATTTCAATGCAAATTTTATGGGAGTTGGCCAAAGTACAGTAATATTAATTTAAGTTGGCAGATGGCGAATAACTTTCATTAGTTAAATGGATAGGTAGAGACATATTATTTCTTGATATTCCAGATGACCGTAGAGTCGAATGGCAAGGAAATAATATCTCTCTATTTATCTAATGCCATCCGCCAACTTAAATGGATATTACTGTGTCCGAGCCAACGAATCAAAGTGTGCGATATGAAAATCTTTTCTTCTTCTTCTTCTTCTTCTTCTAACTTCTTTTTTAACAATATATGTTTTGCATATCATTTCCATTTCAATGCAAACTTTATGGGAGTTAGCAAAAGTACAGTAATATTCATCTAAGTTGACAGATGGGGAATAATTTTCATTAGATAGATAGAGAGATATTATTTCTTGCCATTGCAGATGACCGTTCAGTCGAATGGCAAAGACCCAGCTGGAATCAGTTGACTGTCGACTCACTCAAGTCGACAAAGTATTGAGCTGCTGTGAATCAGGTTGTAAGCAGGGTCTAAGAGGGTCCGAAATCATGACTTGAGAAAGGGTTTTAGTCGAACTAAGTAACTTGTTGGGAGTGCTGAGCCAGTCAAGTGAATTAACTAAGCTCTAAGTGGCAGGGCACTTGCAATGTATTACACAACTAAGTCCCCTCAGCTTCGCAAGCCCAGAACAATGTTGGAATGCATGTTAAACAACACTCTACCTGAGTCCAGGAGAATTCAATTTTGATGGAAAGAATTTATTATTAGATAATGGAAATTAATTATAAATCTGTAATGATTGCATTATAACTTAGTCTTCTTCTTCTTCTTCTTCTTCTTCTTCTTCTTCTTCTTCTTTCTTCTTCTCCTCTTCTTCTTCTTCTTCTTCTTTCTTCTTCTTCTTCTTCTTCTTCTTCTTCTTTCTTCTTCTTCTTCTTCTTCTTCTTTTCTTCTTCTTTCTTCTTCTTCTTCTTCTTCTTCTTCTTCTTCTTCTTCTTCTTCTTCTTCTTCTTCTTCTTCTTCTTCTTCTTCTTCCTCCTCTTCTTCTTCTTCTCCTTACCCTCTTATTCTTCTTCTTCTTACCCACTTCTTCTTCTTCTTCTTCTCCTACTTCTTCTTCTTCTTATTATTATTCTTCAACAATAGCCTATGTTATGTAGCTTAGCCGTTAATATAATATCATCGTGGATGAACTATTATAATTTTGTCAGTTAGGCTAGGCCTACACCGGTTAGTCAAGACAATACTAGACAAGATTAGTCACGTTTAGTCACAGTACTTCACATAATTGCTTATGAAGCAACACACACCGATTAGTCATTGCATCTGTGTGTGCTGCTTCATAAGCAACTATATGAATTACTGTGACTAAACGTGACTAATCTCGTCTTGTCTTGTCTAACCGGTGTACGCCTAGCATTGAATCAGATGTATATTTAGAACGTTAACGAGTTGCAGCTGTACTGAATCCAATGAATGCACGACTAATTGTTAAAAATTTTATCATTGTTCTTTGAAGCTGTAATGAAACCAACACAAAAAATCATGAAATCGTGTTCTAGAAATCAGCACTGATTAATTCAATTCTCATCGTTATTCAGAGGTGTTGAATAGACGCAATTATTATTGTGAAATTACCAGAAAAGAATTCAGCTATATATAGGCTACCGGTTCCTTCAGAGAACATACTTCAAAAGATGGAGGAGACACTATTTTTCATTCTGTTTTTTGGAAGTTTAATACCTTTTAATGTGGCAGAAAATGTAAGTAGATTTTCGTGGGAGGTCTGGGAAAACGCTTGAAAAGCTTTTGGTTTGATGGTATTATTTATAAATTATAAGCAACAAGGTCACTACTTGTTCTGTGCTATGTGCTACACACCTATACAAATTACGTAGAGTGTTCCAAAAGAATAGTGACTCCAGTATACCACAACGAGATTTCACGAGCTAAAACAAACAGCAAATTAATGTCAATTCCCCTTTGTTTTCTGAGTTTTCTGTGATATGTAATTTAATTTCTTTGAGAGTATGCATCACAATTATCTCGTTGAGTGATCAAAATTTTCTAATGAAATTTGGTAGGCTTACTGATAAGTATCTAGTATACAAAAAAATTGATGTTTTTAATATCTGAATTTTTCAAAATGGCGGTTGACTGTAATTTTTAATTTAAGTTAACTGGAAAAATTGAAGGTTTTACAAAATCTGGACTTTGTAAACTTTCATATAATATAGGCCTATTATATTATATGATATCATATATATTTTACATAATATCAGTGGTCACTCGGTAAGAGCAGTTGCTAAGTAATCATGTGGTTGAGTAACAAACATTCAAGACTGCTCTTGGATGGGTGAACATCCATCATTATATGATATTATACATATTTAAAAATATATATTACATAATATCAGTGGTCACTCGGTGAGAGCAGTTGCTAAGTAATCATGTGTTTAAGTAACAAACATTCAAGACTGCTCTTGTATGGGTGACCATCCATCATTATATGATATGATATATATTTACAAATATATATTACATAATATCAGTGGTCACTCGGTGAGAGCAGTTGCTAAGTAATCATGTGGTTAAGTAACAAACATTCAAGACTGCTCTTGGATGGGTGAACGACACAGAAAATTGTGCAATCAGGCGAGGTGGGACCTACCCATAAGGGTCTCCTCACCGATAAAAAGCCATACGATAAAAAAAGAATATATATTATATTCGTATGGCCAAAGAGGAAAAAACATACGTAAAAATGTCTGTAAAATACGTAAATTTGTCTGTAAAAGTGTATGTAAAAGTTTATAAACTTTTACATAATTATACTTTTACAGACAAATTTACAGACTTTTCAACATACTCTTCTACAGACAAATTTACAGACACTCTTATGCCTGGTTTTCATTAGTAGAGTTAGTGGTCGAGTAACTGGCATACTAACTCTACCGAGCTAACTCTACTCTACTTACTTGATCGAGTAACTGTTTTCACTACAATTGAGAATAGTAGGTGAAGTGTGTTGTCTAGTGAACAGATCCAACCTTAAAACTACTCTACTCTACTAGCTCTACTCTCCTAGCAGACTCTACTCTACTAGCTCGAGACAGTTTTCATTAGAATAGTGGTGGTGGAGTAGAGTGGTGGTAGGGTGGTGGTGGGGGAAGGCAAGTGGTAGAGTACTATCCCACGGTGCTATCCCACTCTACTCTACTAAAAACAAGTACTCTACCATGACCAGTGGCGGCGCTTGACCTGAACAGTAGGGTGGGCCCGTGGTTGGACTTGTTGTGGGTGTGGCTGGGAAGGGGGGGGCATGCTTTATGAAGTATATCCAATTTTACAAGTTATTGTAGTTAAGATTAATTCTACGACTATATATAGTTGCGATATTGAACAAAACTATAGGAATCGACCTGCTGAAAACTATCTACAAATACATACAGGTAGCCTGCGAATTTACTACAGTATTAAAAACATGCCAAGAGCTGAATGGGCTGATTCGTTTATTAACAAACTCACAATATTATTCTGAAGATTGTACCGTTGAAGTAGGCCTAACCTCATTCAAATCATGATCACTTTCACAATAACAAAGCACTTCACAATAAATTCACAATCACTACAATTGGATTATGGCTAATCTAATAAACCTATATAAATATTAGCACAAAAGTGACTAAAAGTATTAACTTATTACTTTATAGAATAAGAAATTCGTATGACAGGATGTAAACAAAGCTACTAATAGCCTAGCGCTTAGCATTTCGAGCGAGAATATTGAGAAAAAACGTCCAATGGGCCCGCTGGAATCGGCTCATCATGCTCATATACCAATGCATTGCTCTCCGACTAGCCAGCGCCGCCGGATTGCGTAGCCTTGCCATTACGTTCTTATGATAGCTAGAAGGGCCCGAAATCCGTGGCCCTCCAATGTGTTACGTGATGATTTTTGACCCGTTTTACGAGAGTTTTGACCCGCTGACAGTTCAAAATTAATTTACATTGTATTTTATTGAATATTAAATAACATTAACCACAAAATTTATTTAAAAATGTACCTTACTGTTTCATTTGGGTGGGCCCGGCCCACTTGGCCCTTATGGAAGCGCCGCCACTGACCATGACTCTACTCTACTATGAACGTTTTCATTGGGAGAGTTCACAAGATAGTTGGTACTTGCCCAGGGAACTCTACCAGGCTTCACAGACACTTCTAAATAGTTTCTCAATGCTTGCAGAGTACTACAGGAAGTAATACCGGAGCTACAATAATTCCAAAAGCTCAGTTCGACGAGAATGATGTTGTCGATAGGTTGGATCGAATCTTTAAAAAAAATAATGAAGGCGACCCTAAGCCATTGAAGGCGGCCAAGGCTTATGAAGTCATTGACCTGCTTACTAGCATTTCAAATGACCAGAGACAAAAAGTTCGAGACTGTTATGATAAGAAACATCCAGACAAGGTAACATACAGTAATGAAATTTCAATAATTAATTGAACGAAATTCCTAATTAATGCCATATAATATTCTGAAGACTTCTGCTATAGTGCGATTGACGTCAAGAAGTCAGCATTGTTTATATGAGGAGCATTGATGCCAAGTTTCATTGATAGAGAAGGAGAAAACTGCACCAAACTTGTTTGTTGGGACTGTGTGCGACAACAATGCACAGTGCGAATAGGATAGAGACATCAGCAACTGCCTTGTGCTGAACAAGGATAGCAAACTCCCATCTAAGCAATGCTGACTTCTTGACGTGAATCGCACTATACTGCAAATATTGACAACAGAATAATAGTTAGTAATGAGATTCATATTGGAGCTTATTTCGTGTACAGGAAGACAAACTATTCAGCTACATTGTTTAGGGGTTTTCTGCAAGGGACTAATTTTTTTTGTATAACATTGAACAAGTTTTTTTTTAGGAGAACCTGAAGTTAGAGACAGACTTTACCCTGTTCATCAAGAGTTGGCAGGAAGACTCCTCCTCCTGAGGCAAGCGGTCCTAGCACTATCTCTAGTGTCATTGGAGTGGTCCGTAGCCGAGGGCGATGTGCTCTTGTCTGATAATCCAAAGGTTCCAGGATCGAATACAATTGCCGGAACGGATTTTGACAGAAACGGCCACTCCCGTCTTTCGGAGGAGACGAAAAGCCGTCGGTCCCGACTGCCTAAAAACAGTCGTCATCTCTCATCATCACCCCTCTCATTACCCACGCACAAGCCTAGAGCTCATGTGGGCATTACCCTCAAAAAAAAAAACAAAAAAAAACACAAGAATCACCTAAAAATAACATGAAACCTTTATAATAACTTGTAATTACATTGAAAATAATTATTGTTTTCAACTAAATAATTATTGTTAAAAAAACAGTTACATTGTCGTGAAACCGCAAACTCATACTATACCTTGCAATAGCATTAAAATAAAATTATAGGATATTGTATGATATGTATATTATTAATAGGCGAACATTTTTTGTAAACAGAACTCCTCCGTGGTTTCTCAACCGAATTTGTTCGTTCACATCTCATTTGAAAGATCTCATTGAGTAGATATTTGATAAGGTCTTACATTTTGAAAAAAGTTATCGTGGAGATGAGAAATGAGCGGTTAAAGTTTCAATTTTTGCCATTGCTTTAACATAGGGATAGGTGAGCCGAAAATTTTCACATTAATTATAGCAGGAGCCAATTAACTTGTCATAAATCAGCTGATCCAGTAATAATTAAACAGTGATTTCGACACAATAATCGAAAGGCTTAAAAGTCTAAAGAACCTTTAAAGTCTTTAAAAGACCTTTTCGATAATCTGCGAGATTCAGCATTTGTAGGTTAAGTATTGTGATATTGCTCTTTGAATCAGCTGATTTCTGACAAGTTGAATTGGATCCTGCTATACAACTTATGATATTTGATGATCAGCTGTTTTGAAACAAAAATTTATTTTTCATTGTTCATTGCACCGGTAAGGGCATTTGTGCAGAGAGCAAAAGAGAAAGATAGCGAGTGAGAACGAAAAGGAGAAGAATGAGAAGGTGGATAAGAAGGAGAAGGAGAAGAATAAAAAGGAGAAGAAGAAGAAAAACGAGAAGAAAAAGATCGGAAAGAAGGAGGAGGAGGAGGAGGAGGAGGAGGAGGAGGAGGAGGAGAAGGGGAAGGAGGAGGAGGAGGAGGAGGAGGAGGAGGAGAAGGGGAAGGAGGAGGAGGATGATTAGGAGGAGGAATAGGAGGAGGTGGAGGAAGAAAAGGAGAAGGAATATGAGGAGGAGGATGAGAAGGAGGAGAAGAAGGAGGAGGAGGAGGTGGAGGAAGAGGAGGAGGAAGAGGATGAGAAGGAAGAGGAGGAGGAAGAGGAGGAGGAGGAGGACGAGGAAGAAGAAGAAGAAAAGAAGAAGAAGAAGAAGAGGAAGAAGCAGAACGAGAAGAAGAAGAAGAAGAAGATTGAAAAGAAGTAGATGAAGGAGGAGGAGGAGGATTGGAAACTATTTAATGTTTTTCAATAGTCGCAGTTTTATGCTACCTGGGAAATCCTATTCTTGTAAAACCGCAACAGTAATGTTTGTTTACAGTAATGGTTTTCAATGTCTATTTACTCTACTCTGGTTATATGCATGTCTGTAGCTATGTCTCTATTCAAGTTGAGAATTCGTTCGAATTTCATTTGTGCCAGGTTTTAACGGATATGGTCCATGGGTTTTTCAAAAAAAGAGAGGGACAAAACATAGCAAATAATATGAAAGAGATTCTGCGCACCCCAGGCGAATTTCTTGCAAGGCGAATATATGATACTATACCATTAGAGAAGATAGAGTCTACTTATTTATTCATCTTATGTGCTGCTTCAGTTGAAGAAATCAAAGCAATCATTGATTTCTACCCAAAAATTGGTGAGCTAATAGAAAATTGTTTGAGAGTATTCGCTGTGAGCATCTACGGTGACTCTGGCGGATAATCGTATGAATCTGTCCGAGAAGATTAACATGGGAAAGGATAGACTTATGTACGTAAAAATTAGTTTATAATTGAAATAGAATTCCCTGTCGCTATTTTTCCTACTTATCAATTGTGGAATTATATTTAAAATTATAAAATGAACATATCGCATGTTCTTAATCATTATTATAATCTTCAATTCAAGTTTTAAAATCAACTTTGAAGGTTATGTTTTAAGCTGGCTGAGCAGACGAAGTAGTTTATCCACAGCTGAGTCCATTCCCATTGATTATTATTTTGAAATGAATTATGGGCGCGAGACTTCAAATCAATCATAAATACTTTTGAACTGGATTTTTCACTCAATTAATTCAAAACTGAGATCCGATTTCTTTGTTGAATCACTTTACGTTTGGAAATATGGAAGGAATAGAAGCCGCAAATACTATTGTGAACGGTATTTATACAATTAGGAATACGAAAATACTTTAAATGCATTGTGAATGCTTATTCCCTATCCTTTCTCATGTTGAAGGACTCGGTTATTTCGTTCACTAAAATTCCGCATGAGCGCAGGTGTCGATTTTATTATCCCCACCACCTACATGCACACAGCGAATATCCATTATTTGATTGACTTTCAAGGCCCATATCATCGAGCACAGTTTAAAAGTCGCTCAACTAAAACTTCTGCCCATCTTATACAAGTGGAATTAATTTTTCTGCACATGAGTTGATGACACTGGACCAATCACAGATGCCCATAATGCTCTGTGATTGGTCCCACGGTATTGACGCATGTGCATAAAAATTAATAAATGCCTCTTTCATAACATGAGCCAAAGGTAGTTTCAGAAGGCGTATTTCTTGGTTATGCAACTTGAGACAATGGTACCGTTGCACCTCTATTGATCTGTTCAGAGCTGCTGCTTCAAAAATTAGAATAGCCATGATGATAGCCGACCTTCTGAAAGGAGATGGCACTAGATGATGATTATGATTTTCTCATGCAATAGGCCCCAGGTATTTTCCCATGCAATAGGCCCCAGGCATAAATCTGATAGGTAATAAATTGGGAAATACCGCTGTGAATCGGTTAAATTAGTTCATAATTTTTCAAACGAAGCAATCCTGTATATTTTGTTCTCATGGTTGAAGGAAGCACAATCATTTAAGCCTGATTCACACATATAGTGCCGTGCTGCGATGGGGTTGCGATGGTGCTGTCGCCGCCAGGAGCCGCTATCATTCACACATGTAGTGCCGTGCTCGGTTGGTGCCGTCGCCTTGTGCGACAAAGAAACATGATGAAGAACGAAGAGAGGAGTACACGAAGGATTCCGAAGCTGAACGGAAACAGCCGAAGCTAAAACGGCTCCAGGCGGCATGATGCCGTGGCCTTGGAAGTTCACTTCGAAATTGCTCTTGACGGCACCACCGCAACCTCATCGCGGCACAGCACCACATGACTGTGTGAATCACTAGCGGCCGTTTCCATGCATTTCAAATGGAGGAGCCGTTTTAGCGAATCCATCTGAAATCGAACGGCAGCAAACGCAACGCAGCACCATCGCGGCACGGCACCATATGTGTGAATCAAGCTTAAAGCTTGATTCATATTCAATTCTTATTTGTTCTTCGTAGTGCTTTCTCATTCTTCTCACTTCTCTGAACAAAAAATATCTTGGATGTCATGAAATAATAACATTTTTATGTTCTCTGCTAGATAGTCTTATTTTGTTACGGTATCTAATTCCAAAGCTTTTGAGATGTTTAGTTGCCTCTTGCCTCCCTGAGCCATTAAAATTCAGGAGCCCAACATTTCGCTAAGCTTTGAAAATAATAGTTATTGTCAAAATTATTGCTTGGCATAATTAAATAATTAAATAAATTAGTTATTGCTTGGCGAAATTGAGCCCTTATTCTCTTCAAGTTTCCTTTAAAAAGTCATTGTATTTTATTATTGAATAATCTCAATCTACATTGTGGATTGAATTCTGTGTTTGATGTTTTCAGCTGGTACACCATTAAAAAAGCTTATAAGTGATCTATTCGGAGATACTACAGGCTTGAAAAAATTCCTACTGTCAGTCACTGATACCGATGTAAGTTTACTGGTGATTTATTTCTGGGTGATATCCAGTCATTTCGAATTCAATTAGTAACAGAGAGAGCTAGCTTTGCTCCTCTACACTTTTTGCCAAAACATAATACTATCATAGACTATAAAACAATACTATCATAACCATATACTATACAGAGTGTTCCAGAACTCCCTAACAATACTCTAGGGCATTGTTCCTGGTTGAAAACCATATCTAAATACAGTATCATATTTAAAATGTCCAGAAGTCCTTAGTTACTCACACAGCTGCCATTTTGTTTTTTCACTTATATTATTTTTTCTCTCAATAATGATGAGACATATGGAATTGAAACTTTGCACCAACATTTATGACAACTGGACAAAGCTACAAAAAAAATTATGAAAATTTTTCAAATCCATAAAACAAAATGGCGGCCATTCAAAATTCTATTTCTTGAATAACTCGGAAATCGTTGATATTACGTATATTTTACAAGAATAACTTTTTCCAGTAAATTTAATTACAAATCGATTGAAACCTTATTTGTTAGGATTGGACCAATATTGACTGAGATATGGCAGCTTTAGTGATAGGTGACTGGAGGTTAGTTGCTCTCCTTTTTAATGTCTTTAAAATTCACACGAAATACTCTAAAATCGCTCATACATAACATGCAAAGCAGACAGAGACTGTTGCATTGTTGTGGCAGACTTTAGCCGCATGCCCAGGATGCACTGCAACTAGCCTCCAGCGGTCACCTATCACTAAGGCTGGTTTAATATCAACGGTTTTCGAGTTATTCAAGAAACAAAATTTTGAATGGCCGCCATTTTGGTTTATGGATTTGAAAAATTTTCATAATTTTTTTGTAGCTTTGTCTTCTTCTTTTATTGCCTTACCCGATTCCGGGCGTCAGCTATTATCATGGCAATACGAATCTTACTAACCGCACTTCGAAAGAGTTGAACTGTTGATATTCCAAACCATTTTCTCAGGTTAGCAAGCCACGAAATTCTTCGTCTTCCAGGTCCCCTCTGTCCTTCCACTTTTCCCTGGATAATATTCTGGAGAATCTCATATTTGTTGTTATGCATGACATGACCAAAATATTCAAACTTCCTTCGTTTAACAGCAAACAAAATTTCAGGCTCACAGCCCATTCTGTGGAGTACCTCACGATTTGTAACTTTGTCCACCCAAGGAATTCTGAGAAGTCTCCTAAAAGTCCACATCTCAAAAGCTTGCAACTTTTTCTCTGTAGCCTCTGTCAAAGTCCAAGCTTCAACACCATACAGGAGCACAGAATGGACATAACAAGCTACAATTCTCCTTTTGAGACCCAAACTCAGATCTCTGCAGGTTAACAATGGCTTCATTTGGACAAAAATAGACCTTGCTTTCTCAATCCGGCATCTGATTTCAAGGTTGGGATCCCACGCTTCATTCAAAAAACAACCAAGATATGTAAACTTTGCCTTCCTCTCAATGATTTGTTCCTTTACTGGTAAAATTCCCGGTTGTACTTGTTTCTTACTTATTACCATGTACTTAGTTTTGCTCACATTCAAACTCAAACCATATTCCTCACTAACCTCATTCACCTTGTTCAATAAATCCTGTAGACCTTCTAAGCTATTTGCTATCAGGACAGTGTCGTCAGCATAGCGAATGTTATTTATACACTGACCATTGATTTTTATTCCTTCACTGCTCTGGTCAAGAGCCTTCTTGAAAACATGATTCGAATAGAGATTGAACAAAATAGGTGAGAGAATACATCCCTGCCTTACACCTTCTCTGATATTGATTAAATCTGACTCTTCATTTTCCACTCTCACTGATGCTTTCCGTCCCCAATAAAGATTAGCTATAATTCTGATATCTTTTTCATCAAGGCCGATTTCTGTCAACATCTCGAGCATTTTTCCATGAAGGCATTTATCGAAAGCCTTTGAATAGTCCAAGAAACAAATGAAAACATCAGTATTGACATCTCTGCATCGTTGTATGAGGACTTGAACAGCAAATAATGCCTCACATGTACCCTCCCATTTTTGAAACCAAACTGTGTCTCTCCACTATTCTCTTCACATTTCTTATAGAGCCGGGCATGTATAATCTTGAGAAATATCTTTAGTATGTGACACATAAGGCTGATTGTACGGAAATCCTCACAGGTCTTTGCATTAGATTTCTTAGGCAATGTGAAAAAAGTGGAACAGAGCCATTTTTCCGGAATCATAGATTTTATTGAAAAAATATGTGATCATCCTCAAACAATCATCATCCATGATCCCAAAAATCTCTGCAGGAATATTATCTGGGCCTACAGCCTTGCCTCTTTTTGCCAACTTAATTGCATGTTGTACCTCTGACAATGTAATTTCAGGACCACCAGGAGCTACAAATTCGGGTTTGTTTGGTCTTTTTTCATCGTCAAAGAGCTGCTCAATATACCTTTTCCAAACCGCCAATTTTTCGCTACGCTCAAGTACAATATTACCTTGTTCATCACTTATATTTCCTGATCTATTTTGCTTGGATCGCCCTGTTATCTCTTTGATCATTTTATACAGATTGAAAGAATCATGTTTTGCTCTCAAAGAGTCCAACTCATTACTTTTTTCAGACATCCATCCTTCCTTAGCTTCTCTTATCTTTCTCTTGATACTTGTATGGATTAGTTTGTATGTTTGAGAGTCAATAGATTTCACTTTGCATCTCTCCTCCATCATTTTATTGAGAATCTCATCAGTCATCCATGCCTTAATCTTCCTCTTGGAACGGTCAGATTGAGGGTTAAGGTCATTCAATTCAATTCAATTCAATTCAGATTGCCAATGTCATTAACTTTAGCTTCAATTTCACGCCATGCATCCTCAGGACCACTCTCCATATTAATACCTCTCATTTGGGATACTAGCTCATTTTGTACCTTCTCACGGATATCGGGATTCTTGAGCTTCTTGACATCAAATTTTTTGGGAATGTAAATTGATGGAATCTCTTTTTTCAATTTTATTTTAAGCTGACATATTAGTGGATTGTGATCAGAAGCAATATCTGCTCCAGGATAGGTCTTGACGGATACTATACTATTACGAAAACGTTGATTGATCAGAATAAAATCAATCTGATTCCTCACTATATTGTCAGGTCCACGGAGATATCCACGTATACAGCCGTCTGGGTGGTAACTTATAAAAAGTATTGGCAACAATTATTTGTCTTTCCCTACAGAATTGAACAAGTCTGTCACCCCTCTGATTCCTCTGCCCCAAACCAAACTGACCAACCACCTTTTCTTCAAGTCCTTGACCCACTTTGGCATTGAAATCACCCATGATGACAGTAACTTCTCTATCCTTCACATTCTTCAATACTGCTTCAATCTCACTATAGAAGATTTCAATTTCATCATCTGCCTTGTCTGAAGTTGGTGCATACACTTGAATAATGTTTATATTGAATGGTGACCCTCTCAACTTCAACATCATTACTCTCTCTGATTGCGAAATGCATCCAATTACTGTCGAGTGTATGCATTTACTAACTATTATACCAACCCCATTTTCATGTCGCCCATCTGAATTTCCAACATAATAGATTTGATGTTTATCCATCCTGCACTCGCCCGATCCCGGCCATCTCATCTCACTAACACCCAAAATGTCCACCTTCAATCTCTCCATTTCCTTGAGGGTATTATGAATTTTTCCAGACTGATACATACTCCTCACATTCCATGTACAAACCTTGAGAGCTTGCTTGTTACTTTGTATCCTACAGGGGTTTTGCTGGATGACGACCTGGGAAGCCCTGTCATTTCTGTCTCTTCCCCTGCCGTATCTTGAGCCCCGAAAACCATGATCAGCAACAGTTCCAACTAATTTGTGCTCAGCCATGATCACGGCTGAGCTTTGTCTAGTTGTCATAAATGTTGTTGCAAAGTTTCAATTCCATATGTTTCACCATTATTGAGAGAAAAAATAATAAGTGAAAAAAACTAAATGGCAGCTGTTTGAGTAACTAAGGACTTCTGGACAATTTAAATATGGTATTTAGATATGGTTTCCACCCAGGAACAATGCCCTAGAGTACTGGTAGGGAGTTCTGAAACACCCTGTATATTATAGTCTATGATAGTTTAGTAGTTGGTTAGTCTATTATGTTTGTTTGTTTGTCAATGGCTCAACAGCCCTATGTGGGCTTAGGCCTACCAGCTGATTGCCAGTTTCACATCCACTTGACTTTATCAGGAATTATCATTAACCAGAAAAGATGTAACGTGTGGTTAGCACATTGACATCTCAACCATAAGCTGGTCTTCGCAACCCAGTTATGTGAACAAAGCACTGCTGGATAACATTGTGTTAAGCAGCTATATTGTGCAATGCAACAATTTAATATGCCTCCAAATTATGGTTTGTCTATTTGGTTAGTCTATAATAATAATAATAATAATTCCGCTGGCTCAGGTCTGGTGTCAGAGTCTATGATACAAGAGTCATCTAAAAATGGAGCTCAACTAGACTACCCGGTCTCAATCAGACTATATAATTATATAATTATGAAAGAGAGTGTTGGTTTGTTTGGCGTTTACAGACTCGGAAACCGATGGACCGTTTGCCATGAAACTTGGTATATATATATATATATATATATATATATATATATATATAAAATTTCATGGAAAAGGTTTATAAGCCATCAATTTCGACCTAACTCAATCGGGTTCCTCCTAGAGGACCACAAAGGATCATATGTCAATCTTATGGTAAGATATAGCAGGTCCCTTTTAACTTGTCATAAAACATATGATCGACGAGCAAATGCATATAACCTACAAATGCTAAATCTCTCAGATTATTGAAAAGATCTTTTAAAAAGTTATTCTTTGAAAGGTCTTCTTTAAAAAGGTCTTTTAAAGACTTTTAAGGTCTTTAAGACTTTCAAGCCTTTTGATTATTGTGTCGAAATCACTGTTTAATTATTACTGGATCAGCTGATTTATGTCAAGTTGATTGGATCCTGCTATAAAGACTATAAGTTGAAAGTGGAAGTTGAAAGTTGCACGAGCATAGAGGACCACAAAGGATCCCATGTTAATCTTTAGATAAGATTAAGACTATAAGTTGAAAGTGGAAGTTGAACGGGTTCAATGTCTAATTAAACATGAAGGTGACATGAAGGGGGGGACATTTGTGGGAAGAGGGGGAGGGGTGACATGGAGGAGGGGGTATTTGGGGGGAGACAATATTTGGCGTGGGGGGTGACATGAAGGGGAAACATTTGGGGGGTGACATGAAAGGGGGACATTTGGGGGGGGTGTACGAAGTTCGCGGGGTCAGCTAGTTTGTAATTAAACTTAAATACAGTCCACTTAGGCCGTGTGCCCACGGAGCAACTTCTATCTGACTCCAGTCAGCAACCCAGCGTTGCCAGATGACATTCGGCTGTTTTTCAGGTAATCTAACCTATCAGCCAATGTCATCTGGCAATGCTGGGTTGCTGACTGAAATTAGATAGCAGTTGCTCCGTGGTCTCAAGGCCTTAGAGTATACCAAACAATCATTATAAATCAAAATAGTCGTTAAGTCACGTCAGAGACCCTGAAATGATCAGGAGTGACATGAAAACTCTGACACCAGACCTGAGCCAGCCAGGTTGCACGGAATTATTATTATTATTATGTTTTCCTTTTTCACGCTCTAGCGGATAATTTTTGCAAAGAGGGGCAGTTTAATGCAACCTCTTAACATTATTTCTATTGATTTTGAAATGTTTTTACCAAGTAGATTGTCTGAGATGTCAATAATCTTACAGCTCTCCACTGTTGTCTTCAAAATCAACCCATTCACAGATATAACAATTGGGACTATACTGACACTCTTCAACCCATATATATCTTTGAGATAAAATGCTAGCTCCTGGTACTTTCTCATCTGCTGGCACTGCAATGTCAATTATGAAGGCTACTTTTTCTTCCATGTTCAATACCAGGATATCAACCTGTCAGTGATCATTTGAACATCCCAGTAGATCTTGATCTGGTTTTTCTCAATAAATGCAGGAGGAGAGTAAGAATAGTATGGGGGATTTCATCAATGAATCCAAACTTCTGCTGCAATTCCAAGTGCACTATTCTTCCTACATTATTATTTGCATAGAGCAGCCAGTGAATAACAGCCTGCATATCTCTTATGTTCTGATCACCCATTACGTGTCTTCTATAGGCATTGGTAGCCACAACCTGATCCTGTATAGCTATAAAACCTTCTGTCTCTGGGAAAAGAGTTCCTACAGTTAGCCATCTGTTTGAAATGTCCTGATGAGTATGATCAGAGTTCACCTTTTGTTGCCATTCTGCCTTATAAGCATGGATTTTAAAGGCTCTCGACCATTGGGACTTCTCAGATTGAGTGCAGTATAGTTTTCATCCAAGCGGCACCTCCTTGAGAAGACTTGAATTGGCATTACTTCTCAGGCTTTTCTCTTGTTTTGCACATAGATCTGAAACCTTGACAGTCCCCGGCCACCCAGCTTTCTTGACTCATTGATGCTCTTGGGTGATGCACCCTGCCCTTTGTCAGAGTTCTTCTAACTGAGGTCAGACCACTTCAAAACACCGAAACTATAAGTCAAAGATGGGATGACCCATGAGTTTATTGCCTTGATTAGATGTTTTGAGGGCAGCTTTGCCTTTAAGACTCTACTCAGTCTTCTCTTGAATTCAGTCTCCAAGTGGCTGAACACCTCAACTCTTGATATTTTCAAATGCTGGTGGAATCCTAAATATTTATAGGTTTGTCCAAATGGGAGCTGTCCTATTTCATTGTCCAATGTCAGCATTTCTTCTCTTGTCATTCTCAGTTTTCCCTTTTTCACATGCAGTACAGCACACTTCTCTAATCCGAATTGCATGTTGATACTCTTACTAAAAGCAGTAACTAGCTGAAGCAAATTCTGAAGATGCTCTGGTGACTTAGCATACAATTTCAGGTCATCCATGTAGAAACTGTGTGACACTGCTAGCTCTCTTGAGATATCAAACTTATATCCATATGGTGACTCCCTGAGCAACAGACTGAGAGGGTTCAATGCCAGACAGAACCAGTGGGCTCACTTGGAAAATCCCCCTGGTAATCCTGATTGCACCTGTCTGGGATTGTTCTCTTCCATCTCCAATACACAGCTTGACACTCCAGTCAACCATAACTGATTTTAAAAAGTTAACAACACCTGGACAGACTTTATAAAGCTGGAGAACATGCAATAGCTAACTGTGTGGAACAGAATCAAAGGCCTTTGCATAATCTATCCAAGCTATAGATAGATTCCTCTGTTTTGCACTTGCATGCCCAGCAATGAAGGAGTCAAGGACTAACAACTCTTTACATCCTTTTGCTCCTTTTTTGCACCCAAGTTGTTCTGGGGCAATTATATTATTCTCTGATATATGATTGTCAATCTTTTTGGTGATAATAGAGGTCAACAGCTTGTATATACTATTCAAGCAGGTGATTGGTCTATAATCTTTTGGACTGAGTAACCCCTCTTTCTTAGGTACCATATAGGTCAAGCCTGATGCAAATCCTGCAGGTATTTCTGATTGTGAATTCATAAGGGCACCAAAACATTTTGCAATGACTGGGTGGAGGCTTGAGAAACTCTTAAGCCAATAGTTCTGGATTCCATCTGGGCCAGGTGCCTTCCAGTTGTCCGTCTTCTTTGCTGCCAAAGCAACATCTTCTGGCCTGATAATACATTCTGCCATACCTGTTAGTTCCCTTGTACTATTCTCCACCTGCCTCATCCAGTATGCATCTTCTTCATGTGTGACTGGCCTCTCCCATATAGACTTCCAAAAGCCCTCCAGAGCCTCTGTAGCTGGGTGTTCCACTTTCCCAAGAGTACCACCATTTAGTCTCTTGTAGAATTTACTCTCATTACTTGTGAATGAGGCTGTTTGGTGCCTTCTATCCTCAGCCTGTGTATACCTTCGACATTGGTTTGCCAATGCTGCTAGCTTCTGCATAGGTCCATATGCAACCTCAATGTCTCACACAGCTTGCTCTCCTGAAGAAGCCCAACATACTGCACAATGATTTCATCTATTTGAGTCTTCTGTTTATTGGAAGCTTTACTAGGGTTTTGTAAATAACTTGTAACAATTCCAATGCGCCTTCTCAAGTCACTGATTTTCTTTTCAAGGCGTATTTTCCACTTTGACTTACTCTGTTGTCTATTGAGCTACTTCTCTTCATCCTTGGTGCCAGTTTAACTCTTAATTCCTGTTAACAGACCCAATGTGTTAGCTGGCACATGTCAGTCATCTCATTAGCATGTTTTGCAAGAATCTTATCTACAGACTTGACTATATTAAATGTCTTCTTATTATAAGAGACCTTCTTTAGCTGATAACGACAATCCATTGCAATACCTGCCAGCTTGTAAACATTACTCAGCAATACAGCCTCAACCCTTATTTCATCACATTCTGGTGCCTCAGGCATGGGAGTTACTGCTTCCTCAACATTCACTACATCTACAATGACAGTATTCATAGCAGCATTCTCTCTTACCACTTCCTCATGTAATGGCGTCTCATCCTCTAGATTTGCATTATCTCCTTCACCATTCAGTTGTTGCAAGACCTGATCTTTATATTAGCATCTGAGAGAAACTTCCTTTGCATAATAACTCTAACTTGATCAGATATTCTCTGTGCTGAAAGTTCAGACTCTGCACAGTCTGCTCCATTTCATCCTTCTTGGCCTATTCACTGGCTGCATCTGACCTGGAAAGGGGTCAGTCTGGTCCCCCCTCACCTCCTGAGTTCTATTTCTACCTTGTCTTGGTGCAACTCTATAACCACCAGGGGGCTGCAAACCCAACTTATTATTATTATTATTATTATTATTATTATTATTATTATTATTATTATTATTATTATTATTATTATTATTATTATTATGTATTATTATTATTATTATTATTATTATTATTATTATTATTATTATTATTATTATTATTATTATTATTATTATTATTATTAGCCTATTATTATTATTATTATAGTTGTTATTGTGTTGTGGACTGCTACAAGGCTGTGAAGGATAGTCTGATGGTACTTTTGCAAACAATCTCTGAACAGTTGAGTCATTGGCAAGATTAGTTTTTGTAATACAGAGGAGTAGCCAGAAATTGACTTCGGGGGTCCAACACCGGGGGGTCTGGAGGGTATGGAATACCCCCCAGACATAATTGACAGGTACATAACACTGTTTTAGACTACTTTTTAGGTCTTGCGATAGCTGAAATCCAAACATTACAAGAAAAATATTTTTTTGGAAAAATTATTTACTATTAAAATTAAATTTCGATAATTTCAGGGGGGGGGGCTGGGCCCCCTAGGACCCCCACTGGCTACGCCACTGTTTGTAAACTCATATCCATTATCAACATTGTGGCTCCTTCCTTGACTTGAAGTCTGAGATAAATTTTTTGAATAGAGAAGTTTATTCTATTCTATTTTCTCCTATTCTATTGTGAAACAAAGTGTTTTTTCCTTTGATAAAAAAACCATTTTCAAGTATTTTGAAGTGAAATCTGTATTTCTTTGCAGTCTCCTCGTAAAAATGGGCTAGCTGATGATGCGACCACTAAAACGTACATTCGTGCCATACCCAATTCACCAATAAGTAAGATCAGTAAATTTGTTGTTTTTCATCATTAGCTGTGTTAGATTCCATCTGCATGAAGAACTGCAAATTTTGAGGGCGGAAACTTTCCATTTTATTTTTTAATATTGAATTTTTTTCTATGTTAAATCATCGAAAATGTAGGTTCAGATTGTCCAAACTTGCGAAAAGTATTAAATTTTGGCCGCAGTGGCGTTAATACGTAAGTATTGTTCACCGCAGGTAACTTGGCCTCTGAAAGAAATATAAATTTATTCAGGAAAAACCAAACAATACAATAACTTGCGACTTACATCGAAAATAAATTAAACAAATTATTACCTAATGTAGTCTTAGAACTATGGAATAATTTTTTTTTATTACAAATCAGTTATTACAATTTTTTATCACAAATTAAAAGGAATGCAATACTGTATTATTTTTAGTACCTACATAATACTGTAACCATAAGCCCGACAACCACAACGTGTAAATCTCAACAGCTTAATATAGGTCAATCTAGATCTAGATCTTGATAAATAGAAGCATTTAAAATAGAATAACGTTTCTCATTCTAACAATGACAATATTGAAAATATTGTCTATCACATGACATAATTAGTATCTCAAAATATCAAATTTGGAAAAACTATTTTCGTAAATAATTTCTTCAAAAATAACTCAATTCAAATGGAGAATTCGACATTTTTTCAAAAGTTAATATTTTGAAAAACTAATCATGTCTTGTGATAGACAATACTTTCAAGCATGTATGCTCAAAAGTTCATGATTGTATTTGTAACCAATTTTGAGATGACCTGTTCCAAAAATTTTAACTTCGCTCATAACTCATAAATCAATGAACGAAAAAAAAGATTTTAACTATGAAATGTCTTTCATTTTGGTAGATTGATAGTATCTAAATCTTGGAACTTTGAAAAATATCGTCATAAAAAGGTATTTTTTATGCTGATGCACAGCCTTATTCGCTGTGTGCACGTAGCTTGTGGGGATAATAAAATCGACACCTGCGCTCAGGCGGAAATTTAGTGAACGAAACGGGTTAGTTTAACATGAGAAAGGATAGGGGATAAGCATTTACAATGCATTTAAAGTAGTAGGTTAAAAAGGAGACTTCTGGAGCACCGTGACCTTGAACCCCCCCCCTCTCTCGCGGTATGTGAAGGGGGACTTTAGACAGTAATTAATGACAATTGAATAAGGCGCATTTTGGTGACTTTGGAGCGGTCGATGCACTTCTTTGTTTCAAGAGGGGAGATGTAAAAATAACTTTTAATAACTGACCTACCGTGGGAATGTGGAGAGAGGGTTAAGCCCTAACCATTTGTATGAGTAATATATAGGTATGTCCTATACAAAATTACTAATATAATAATTAATTAATATAATTATTAATTATTATTATGTCCTATACTCATACAAAATTTGGTGGTGGGGGAAACTGCGCTCCTATTGGTCGACATGGGAGGTACCCCTGGGCGAGGGGGGTAGGCTCATAAAAAAATAAAATGGCGTACTAGGGCTGGGAAGGGAGTGGAAACTCCGCTCAAAATGGCTACCTGTGGCGAGGGGGGTAGGCTCATAAAAAAACAAAATGGCGTACTAGGGCTGGGAAGGGAGGGGAAACTCCGCCCAAAATGGCTACCTAGGGCGAGGGGGGGAGACTCCACCCAAAATGGCTACCTAGGGCGAGGGGGGGAGACTCCACCCAAAATGGCTACCTGGGTGGGAAGGGGGGGGTTCAAGGTCTCGGTGCTCCAGAAGTCTCCTTTTTAACCTACTTAAAGTATTGTCGTATTCCTAATTGTATAAATACCATTCACAATAGTAATTGCGGCTTCTATTCCTTCCATATTTCCAAACGTAAAGTGATTCAACAAAGAAATCGGATCTCAGTTTTGAATTAATTGAGTGAAAAATCCAGTTCAAAAGCATATGATTGATTTGAAGTCTCGCGCCCATAATCCATTTCGGAATATTGACCAATGGGAATGAACTCAGCTGTGGATAAACTACTTCGTCTGCTCAGTCTGTTTGAAACATAAGCTTCAAAGTTGAGTTTAAAACTTGATTTGAAGAATATAATAATGTTCAAGAACATGCGATATGTTAATTTTTCATTCTAAATATTATAATTCCACAATCGATAAGTAGGAAAAACAGCAACAGGGAATTCTATTTCAATTATAAACTAATTTTTACGTACATAAGCCTATCCTTCCCCATGTTAATCTTCTCCGGAAGATTTATACAATTATCCGCCAGAGCGCAACACCGTAGATGCTCACAGCGAATAGAACCTTTTGATTCAATGAATAAAAATGGTCAGCTGTTCGGACATCAGACTTTCTGACAAAAACGTTTCTAGTGACTGGTTCTGGAGCACCAGGCCAAGGGACAACTATAGCAGGATCCAATTAACTTGTCAGAAATCAGCTGTTCCAGTAATAATTAAACAGTGATTTTGACACAATAATCAAAAGGCTTGAAAGTCTTAAAGACCTTCAAAGTCTTTGAAATACCTTTCTAAAGAAGACCTTTCAAAGAATAACTTTTTAAAAGACCTTTTCAATACTCTGCGAGATTCAGCATTTGTAGGTTAAGTATTGTGATCATATGCTCGTCGATCATATGTTTTATGTCAAGTTAAATGGATCCTGCTATACATAGTTTTATTCAAACTATAAATTAAGACGCTTCCTACACAGCTGTCCAGACTTGCGAATTGTGGCAGAAATGATTATTTTTATTTTATTTTTATTTTATTTATTTAGTTCGTCACATATAACTGCATCACGGGAGCAAATTGTTGGCTAATAATGAAACTTATAATGAAGCTATTGTTGGCAAGCGCTTGTGATTCTACCAGCTTTCTTTGTGAATGTATTTTAGATAATGCTCAATTCTCATTGATTTTTTAATCTATGTTACAGATTGTAAGGACACACCGATGTTGGAGTTGTGTGCTACGCAAAGCTTTGAAGAAATTAAATTGGTGGCAGCTGCCTATAATAATACAGCCAATCGTCTACATGACTATTGTGCTGAGGACTTGAATCATGCCTTATACCACACAGGTACGGGGACTGTATAGTGTATAGTCACAGAGTCGCCATTGGTGTGACAGGTTCCCTAGGGTAGTGGTTCTCAAACTGTGGGTCGCGACCCCCAGGGGGGTCGCGGGATAAGGAGGAAAAAAACAAATCAGTCATAGCTGTAGTTTTTATTAATAACAAAATTTATAGGCTACACAAATTTGTAATACACATACAAGTTGAAAAAGGCCTAATACTTTTTAATGGGAAACATGAGCTTGTTTGGAATTAACCAATTTTTTTATTTCTGGAATGAGTTTTGTAATACACAAAAGAATGTCATTTTCCAGGGTCAAACGTTTTCTTAATTTTGTTTTGATATTCACCATTATGGAGAAACCATGTTCACAGTAGTTATAAGACGTAGAAAATGGCATCAAAGTCTGTAATGCTTTTGTGGACAGTTCTGGGTATTCATTTTTGATAAATCCAATTACCCATCCAAAATTTGTCGATACAAGCACTGTTGAAAGTGAGTTTTGCTGACTGATCACTTGAAATTACGATTATTATTATTATTATTAAGCGTATGGCTTTTAATAGTGGGGAAACCCGAGTAGGGTTGTTCCACTTCACCAACATAACCAATTATCCCTTGATAGGGAACATGGTGAAAGTTCACTTAGAAAACAGACATCAGCATTTAAAAAAAGTATTTTTTGATTTTAGAAATTACGATCAGTTGATCATGTTGACGAGCAGTTAGCTCAGCTTTATTTGTTACGACGTGATCACTGAACGGATTGACTACCCACAAAACCCCACTCGTATCCTTATTTGGAATGTAATATGTCAACTGTTCAATCAAACCTTCGATATGAGAAGATATTAGTAAGGAGAGAGATGAAGTGCCAGGGGATGTACAGTAGCACAGAAAAGAAGAGTGACAGTAGGATGTAGACTCTATAAACTCTTGAGTTAGTGTAAAATTTTCAAAATCTTCTTTCTTAACTTTTGCGTTCCAAACACTGAGTTTTTTTTACAAATGCATTCACTCTGTCTTGAGCACATAGCATATTTTTGTCTGGTCCTTGTAGGGATAAGTTCAAAATATTAAGGTGAGAGAAGATGTCAGCCAAATAATCAAGCTTAACCAACCACTTTTCATCACTGAAAAAAGTGGAAAGTTCGGGTTTACTATCAACCAAAAATAACAACATTTCTGACTTTCTAAATAGGGGGGTCGCCGAAATACCAGGTCTAAAAAGGGGGTCGCAGTGGCAAAAAGTTTGAGAACTCTTTACTAGGGCCCAGAGTATTGGTAGGGAGTTCTGAAACAACCTGTATATAAATGGTCGAATGCTCAAACAACATTTACAGTGTAATAATACAACATGTGGAAAATAATCACAGCCTTCTTGATAATTAATTGTGTCAACCATCCCCCAGCTAACCACTTGTATTGCGGCCAACATTCACATTCAAGGCTAATTTATTTGATGGAATTTAAAGGAAAATTTTATTGTATACGGTGTATACAAACTGTACATACAGATCAATAGGTTTCTCATGAAAAGTTTCATTTTGCTTCCAGTGAAAAGTGAATGCATCTGTACTTTTTCAAAGCTGTTTTGTTTCTACTTTTGACAGTTAGGTTTGCTCAGGATAAATTCAAATATTTTGCGGACACAGTTAAAGAGTGGCTAAAGGACACTACAGACTCACAAGATAAAGTGCGTTCAGCTGGCCCGCTCGTTGTTATATGGAGGGCTGAAATTGATTTGGCCCATATAATAAAAGCATATGATGGGGATATGTTGGCTGATTTCCAGGTACAGTCATCCTATTTATAGCAGGATCCTTTCAACTTGTCAGAAATCAGCTGTTTTGGTAATAATTAAACATTAATTTCGACACAATAATCGAAAGGCTTAAAAGTCTTAAAGACCTTTAAAGTCTTTAAAAGACCTTTTTAAAGAAGACCTTTCAAAGAATAACTTTTTAAAAGACCTTTTTAATAATCTGCGAGCATTTGTAGGTTAAGTATTGTGATCATATGCTCGTCGATCATATGTTTTCTGACAAGTTAAAAGGATCCTGCTATACAAAAAAATACTCGGTGAAACGACTTGGGATTGTTACATCCACAAATTTACATAAATATAAGTAGATCGAGATACTTGTTTTTTCCTTGTCTTCTTTTCATTCATTCATTCATTTTATCAAAATGCAATATTAGTAGGAAGAAAAAACAGTAACGTTTTTTCTTCTTTCTCCGTACAAATTGTTTCAACAGAAAGATTCAGACTCTTCTTCGCACACAGGCCTTATTGCCCCCCTCCCATTAACATTCAGTGAAAAAAATGCTGAGATCAGATAAATAAAATAGAAATCTGTTGATACTCAATTGCTTCTGTTTAGGTCTACATGATTCTGAGCATTTTATTGAGTAGACTAAGGCTAGGCGTACACCAGTTAGTAAAGACAAGACAAAAAGAGATTAGTCACGTTTAGTCACAGTAATTCACATAGTTGCTTATGAAGCAGCACACACCGATGCAATGACTAATCGCTGTGTGTTGCTTCATAAGCAACTATGTGAAGTACTGTGACTAAACGTGACTAATCTCGTCTTGTCTTTTCTTGAATAACCGGTGTACGTCTAGCCCAACATATAAAAGTACAGTTTTTTAGTATGCTTCCTAGCTCATATTACCCTAATTTCCATTTGTACCCCCTCCAAATTCATGGCTCACGCTATGCCTATGTGTACTCCAACACATAGAAGTATTCCAGTAAGTTCTTGGCATGATGTTCTGGCCTGATCATGTTTGAAATTCGTATTTGGCTTCCCATTGTATCGAATAAAATAATGCAATGAAAATTATTACTATATATTTTATATAGTATTATTATAATCAAATAATATAAAATAATATAATTTATAGTCAATGTTTAACTGTTAAACTCAATGGTAAATAATAGTATTATTATAATCAAATAATATAATGAATAGTATTATTATATTGATATAATAATATTTGTAGTGAATAGAGTTGTTGCTATAATAGCATACTATCTTATGCTTCAATATTGGTATTTCATTGATTTTTAATTTTTTCTGCTTTCAGAGTAAAATGAGTAAGACTCCGAAAAACCTCTTTTTGATGAAGAAACTGATTGAGGGTAATCGTGGAAAAGTTTGAGATTGTTAACTATTTTGACTTGTTAATTATGTGAATAATTGAATTAATTGAATAAGTTCTATTCGCGTTGTAGATATTGCTATATTCTTATTATTTTCTGGGCTTACAAAGTTAATTTTATCAATATTTTGACAAGAAAAAAAGGAGCAACTGCTGATGTCATATCCAATAAATGGAAGACTGATTGTTTGAATTTTTATTATTTAATGATGAAGACACGTATTATTGGAATGGATATAAATCTTTGGTGGTAGGATCGATTCAAAGTCAATAAAAGAATACATTTTTATATAGTTTTTATTTGCTGAAATAATCATATTAATAACATATATTCTCTTATAACATATTGAAGGGAACAGCCACCTTCAATAATATAATAATAATCATCAGATACTGATATTCATTGAAATCAATTCAATATTTGCGGGGTAGTTATCAAACATGAAAAGCCCAATGATAGTTCCTGTATTGGAGAAAATACAAATCAACGATTTTTAGTCTGAATTTGAAAGATACAGAATGTTTCAGGAGCGATTAATTCTCTGTGAACTCGCTGTATACCAGTGGCAAAGCGTAGTATGCTTATTTGGTCATTGCCTATAGGAAATATACCCGGCGATGACTTAAGAAGCATACCATGCTTCGTCACGGCTGTATACAGTTATATAATAGGGGTATTCACAATGTTGTTCAAGCCAGCTAAATTGTTATTTGCTAATTTGGGATTGTGAACATGTGAACACCCCATTTAAAAACCATTTTGGAGCGCTAGTGTAGTAAACTAATAGCAGATTAGTTAACTACACTAGCGCTCCAAGCAGATATTTTCGTGCAACTCCTGTTTATAACCTCACTTTTACCAAGAAATATGGTTAGAATAAAGATGGCCGCCGTTTAAACAGCGATAGCAAGTGTTAGCGGACTCAAACCCACGCTATCTGCTATCTTGTCAGCTAATTTTTTTTCAACGTACTACCATAGCCCCGTCTGAAAAATGACTAAGGCTAGGCGTACACCAGTTAGTCACTACAAGACAAGACGAGATTAGTCATGTTTAGTCACAGTACTTCACATAGTTGCTTATAAAGCAGCACACATTGATGCAATGACTAATCAGTGTGTGTTGCTTCATGAGCAACTATGTGAAGTACTGTGACTAAACGTGACTAATCTCGTCTTGTCTTGTCTTGACTAACCAGTGTACGCCTAGCCTTAGCGAATAGCGCAACTTAGCTAGCTAACTCAAAGATCGTGAATACCCCTAATGTGTACATTATGTAGTTATACACAGTTATATACATGTGGTACAGCTAAGAATGAACAAAATATTAATGTTTGTAATGTAACCTATAGTCGGTTCACCAAAACCAGTTAGTGAATGTATAAACACCAAGTGAGCTTGTGTGTGTCTTTTGTGAGTGTATTGTACGGCATGTTCACATTTCAGCATATATAACTAATTGCGTATTCAGCTGATACAGCTGATAAGAGTTTGAGAAAGTTAGTTATAATGTGCTTTTGACTCGGTTGTCCAGCTGTTTTCCAATGCACGCACGCTGACTTTGTTTATGAGAACTGCCTCGTTTTGGTGAACAGACTATAGGAAAAATAATTTATTTGATTTTAAGTTGAAAATATTAGGTTTGATTTTGAAAAAAAAATCTAATATAGGGGAACTTATTGTTGAGGTTGAGCATTAATCCACCCTAACTTATAATGGGTGACCTACTTTCATTTCAAGTGAGATCCGAACCACAACTGCTTGTATTACTCTACTGCTTGTTTCCCCTGAAACACTCTGTATATGGTGATGATATATTACACATTCTGATAACAATATTTCATACGGTAACATCAAATTGAAGTTTTTATGGTAACAACATATACAGATAATAATAGTGTTCATGATAGGATGATACATGATGAAATGAATAATATTACAATATGGATAGTGCCCTGCTGAATCTGGAATATTTTGAAACACAAATGTGAATTTTTTAAGTACAGTATCACAGAGGAAAATTATGGGAGAGGCTCTCTTCTCTGTAAAAACTTGATTGACTCTGGACTAATTATTTATAATAGTCAATAGTTCTTTATTAGGCTAGGCGTACACCGGTTAGTCAAGACAAGACAAGGCGAGATAAGTCACGTTTAGTCACAGTACTTCACATAGTTGCTTATGAAGCAACACACATCGATTAGTCATTGCATCTGTGTGTGCTGCTATGTGAATTACTGTGACTTAACGTGACTAATGTCGTCTTGTCTTGTCTTGACTAACCGGTGTACGCCTAGCCTCACATATTCTTCAAGACACAAATTATCCATCTTTTACAAAACCAAGCTCAGAGTGCAAAAAATCATTCATAAAAACATTAGTATAGTCGTCCACTGGAACCATTTTTGCCAGAAAGTGTTCGATATCTGAACAGCTGGTCATTTGGTTCAATGTTAGCATTTTGGATGATCGGTTGTTTTCTGACAAACACGTTCCTAGTGGATGACCAGGCTTATTTAGAATTTATTGAGGGAACAAGTGAAAGAATTGGCAAATCTATCGAAGTATTTTTGATTACTTTTAGAACAGTTTAAATCAGACTTGGCCTGTTAATTTTGCATGTCTCTCTCTCTCTCTCCCTCTCATACTCATAACGCAAGCACAAATCATGGACTGAAGTGAGCATCATCAGATGAATAAGTCAAAGTAGATAAGAAAATCAACAAAAATAGAACAATATTCCAGAAGTGCAGTAGGCTGTACATGGCAGAGATTTAAGTTCTGATAACACATAATATAGTCTATCATTTCCTTTTTTATTCAATAAGTTTTTCTTCAGAGATAAATTGAAAAAGCTATTTATATAAGACAGCGTAAGTCTTCTGAACTTAGAACAACTATAATTTCAATTAGTAATTTTTGTTTTTAAAACAATATTCATAAAATTATCTTTTAAGAACCTGTCCAACCCCACTCCCTATAATTTACCTCTTACAGCTTTAATTTCATAATAATATTAATAACTTCAATATTATGATGATAATACTATCATCAATAACTGGCTGTATCTTATAACATAACTCCACACTCAATCAAACAAATAGGCCTGTCGACTTCCCCTTACAGTAATAATTATTCATCAAAAAATAAACTTTTTACAATTCAATAAACGAGTCTCGTTAAATTTAAAGATCCATTTTCATAAAATTTTTCATCAATCAATAAATTATCTGTAACTATTTACAAGTACGAATATAGATATCATTTGAAAATTACAATTTTCTTATAGTCTAGAAAAAGCAAAGAGACCACAGATGACAAATAGAGAGTTGGCGTGTTGTTTGAGAACAAAACTGAACCACAGTTCAATAAAATATGATATGAAATAATATAGTATGGTAAATATAAAATATTATAGATTTTATTGAACTGTGAGTAACATTCTTCAAGGTAGGCCTATACTGGGTTTAGTATATTAGGCCATTCTAGGAAATCATAGCTCATTTAATCGTAAATCAAATCCTAACATTCTACTGCCATCAAAACTAAAATTTTTAGTTATTAAATTTTTAGGTACAATCATAAAGCAGCGTCCAAATGATGCAATGAATAGTATCAACTTATCACAGACTAGCCATCCATTGGAACCGTTTTTGTCAGAAAGCAACCTATCATCCGAAATGCTAACTTTGGATCAAATGCCAGCTGTTTGAACATTGGATGCTTTCTGACAAAAACGGTTCCAATGGATGGCTAGTCTGCGATATGTTGATACAATTTATTGCATTGTTTGGACACTGCTTAATAAATAATTCAAACTCTTAAAAACCTCCTGCAAGGGTTAACACCCCGACCCTACACTCTGATTTGATTCTTGCGCTTTCCTGAATATTGTAGACTCTATACAAACCAGAAGAAAATATTTATTATTTTCTCTAGTTTTACATAATATGACTGTTTGAGAGTAGTGTTGTATTAAACAAAAATTGGTGAAGCTGTGGACTATTCACCAAACCTACAAATTTTTGTTGCAATTAAGAAAGAAAAAATTGTTTGCAAGAAAAATTGTAGCGCTTGCTACAGCTGTCTCTGTGAACACGTACATTAAACTATATGCAGTTCAATTTTCTCACTGATAATTGCTGGCAAAAAATCCACACTATCTCTCTATCTGTAATCTCTGTAAAATACATTCACGCCATCACTCACAACATCTTAATCCGATCATTATAACTATTTATATCACAATATATTGAGAGAACTTAAGCAACGCCAATGCTCACATTACTAACATAGGATTTAAAGGTTGATCCAAAATATAATTTTGATGTTTAAAAAAGGAAAATCAGACAAACAACAATCCATTATGAATAGATTGGAAAAAGTTAATCAAGTGATTTGTGAAAATAAACTCCATACCATCAAAATAATCAACATGTCCATTATTGTACACATGATTTATTAAAAATTAATACACATACAATACCACTATTGTTTTGAATATGTGCATGTGCAATATTGATTTCCTGTATAATAATCCAAAAATTATACATTGTCATTGTTCTAATTTTCTAAATCTGGACACATATTGATAAACATAACCATAACAGCTATAAAGTATCATAAAAGATGATAGAATGTCAACTATCATGACATTTTATAACCTCATCAATTATGTGGTGAAACAATTATAGTAGTTGTTTTTTCTGTGACCTATCAAATTATAAAATTTTTTGAGCTCATTTCATTGTGTATACCTATCTCCTTGGTGTATTTCAGTGGAATAAACCAAATTGATATTGTACTAATGAGCATAGCTTTACAAGTAGTGTATAGAAATCATGTTCTGAATATTATATTACTTGAATAAAATTATAAGTAACACAAAGTTGAGCCTACCAAAATTTGTGACAAAAAAAGTGTTATTGATTTTGTTGTGACTCTGTAATAAATCAGCTATGAGTTTCACTGTGGACATGATAGAATGAATAAAATAAATTCAAAAGCAGATTGAGAAAATAAATAAATGAATGATCTAGTTTTATTCAAATGGAGGAGAAATTTGGGCCTATAATCGAAAAATTGAAAGCTTGGAAACAAAACACAGGGTGGGTTAATTAAAAAAAAACTAATGGTGCAATGCATGAGATCCAATTGAATTAAACCAATATAAAATGACATCATCGCATTGATTCGTTCATTTATGCTCATTGCATTAGTTGCTTGTAGCAGCATTTAGACAATGCAATGAATTTTATCAACTTATTACAGACTAGTCATCCATTGGAACCGTTTTTGTCAGAAAGCGACCAATTATCCAAAATGCTAACATTGAATCAAATGCCAGCTGTTCAAACATTGGATGCTTTCTGACAAAAACAGTTCCAATGGATGGCTAGTCTGCAATAAGTTGATACAATTTATCACATTGTTGGGATGCTACTTACAATAATCAACTTTTGGCTTTCAAATTCAATTGATTCTCATGCAACGTGCAATAAGAGTATGAAAAACAAGAAAGTTTTGAGGAATTGAACAATCTTGTCCATAAAAATTAATAAAAATGGAATTTAAAATCTTCCAGAAATTGAAAAATGAACTCTGTACCAACAAAATAAAGCATACAAATCATTAATATAATATTTCATTATCAATATTAATCAGTCCATGAATATTTGGAAATGAAAATCCCTATCTTCATATAACACACTCTCAATCCTCATTCGCTATACAGTAAATATAATAAATAATATCTATTTACAATAAAGTTTCTCCGCATGTCTCAAATCTAGATGAAAAATGAACTTTTATTGATTCACGCAGCTCTTAATCAATTTTTGTTGAAAAAAATCTGAACAGCTACTACTGGAATTGATACTTTTAAAACTCTTAACAATCATAATTACGTTTTTACAATAATTTATCATGAGCAGTCATTTTTTCAAAACTACCATAACTCGTCCATTATGGTAATTATTGAACAATAAATAGCTTACTTATTTAGAAAATATTCACAACTCTTAATAAAATTTATTAGTCAATTAATTCCTATGTCCACAATTGATCGATTTTTGTGTGTCGCATATGCTTTAAGCAGTGTCCAAACAATACAATAAACTGTATCAACTTATTGCAGACTAGCCATTCATTGGAACCGTTTTTGTCAGAGAGCATCCAATGTTCAAACAGCAGGCATTTGACTCAATGAGGATCATTTTGGATGATCGGTCGCTTTCTGACAAAAACGGTTCCAATGAATGGCTAGTCTGTGATAAGTTGATACAATTTATCACAGCATTTGGATAGCATGCTGTGCAGCACAAAAAATCGAATTGGGTTGAAAACCTTTTGATATTCTTGTACAGAGTATCCGTTCATTAATATTTACATGGACCACTCTGAACTGTTTTTGGAGAAAAATTGGGAGATATTAGAATCACGTTTTTTTGAAGTGAAGTGTGCAGTGGTAATCTATGACACTTACCATTCACTTCATTAACATCATGAACTCATCAATTTCATGTTATTCATTCAATTTAGTTTGATTTCAGTTGATTTTGATATGAGTTTATTATTGTTTGAGTAATACAAGTGATTGATAATGGCGTAACAACCAAAACTGTTATCTAATGAATTTGTGGTTTTGACAACTTCAAGTCTCTTTATTCAATTCAGTTCATAGAAAGTGCCATAGATTAATAAGTGATCTTTATTGTTGCAATAGAGTTCAACTTCGAGCTCTGGGTACACAAATAACTATATATTTGATCAAAGACCCCTGCTTCATCTTCTTACTCTTCTTGTTCTTCGGCATCTGCTTCTTCTTCTTCTTCTTCTTCTTCTCCTCCTTCCTCTTCTTTATCTCCTCCTTGTCCTCCACCTCCTCTTCCTCCTTCTCCTTCCTATTCCTCTTCTTTTTCTTCCCCTTCTTCTCCCCTCTCCTCATCCTCCTCGCCCTTTTTTATCTTCTTACCTCACCTCCCACTTCTTATCCTTCACTACTTCTTCAGACAAAACATAATTTTATAGAATGATAGATTATGCAGTACAGAAACTTTCTTCAAGATATTGGTTTAAAATGAAAAGGCTGTAAGTTGTCATAAACTCAAAATTATCAAAATATCCAGATTTTGGTTCCGGTTGTTACACCGTTATCATTCTCTGGTAAACTGAAACAAGGGTAACAAGCAGTGAGATGCAGTGTATACTGGTATACAGTGAATATAGTGTATATAACATGGAGCAAGCATAAGGATTCGTATTTGGATGACCTATCAAGGTGAACGACTGCCATTGGCCTAAACAAGCCACTCCCACAATGAGCGTGAACTAAGAACCGCCCACTGTGGGAGTGGCTTGACCAATGCTAGTCAATAACCTTGATAGTTCATTCATCTACCAATCTTAGCGCTTGCTCCATGTCATAAATCAATCATGCTGCTTGTTACTTTTGTCTTAGTTTACCAAACATTGTAGCTGGAGTTTTGATATATTCATTGAATTTGATAATTTCTGATTTTTTCATTGTGTATGGATAACTACCACAGTCCCCTTCACTTCTATCCAAAAAGCTTGATTGCTTAATGTAAAATTATTTGAATATTATAATTATTATACACAATCATAAATGAGCATTTTCTGGGCATGTTATTTTTTGAATTGATTCATTAAATTACACCATTGATCTGCAATAATTGTATGAAAAACCTCTAATATGTACAAATCATTATCGATTGAAGCTTCAATTATTTCCAAAAATTACTTGTCTTTTTACATCAATATTTTCACACCTCTAGATAAGTCTGAATAAAATTCTGTACAGTCATTAGTTTATAAGTGAACGTTTAGTCGTATAATCCATGTTTATAGTTATATACAATGTTATAATCACATGGTATACATCACATTTCAAAAGTGGATGAATTTCATCGAGCTAGTACAATGACTATTGGATAATTAGTAACAGTACAATCGAATATACTGTCACTAGTTTATAGACAGTAAATATTGTACAGTCATAGTAAAATCAGCGAGATTACCATTCAATATAAATAAACTATGTACAAGTGTTTATTTTAGAATACTAATTCATAGTCATGTCAGTCACTTTTTCAAAAAACAATAATCTATTTACAATAATGTAACCAGGAATGAAATTTTATCTACTACTACGTATAATTTTTGGGGACAATTTTAACTTAATGAAATATTGAGAAAAATCTATAATCTATTGATACAAAATGTTTTCGTGTGATACAACCAATCTTCTCACAGCTATTGTAAGTTTTTGAACATGAATCAGGTGTGAATGAATTAATGTAATAAAGTCATAATAAATCATTTTCTAGTTGAGCCAAAATGGGAATGAAAGCACAGAAAGAGCTTTTGAAACAAATGTTATAACATAGAGGAAGTATTCCAAGCTTCAAGCTTGCTTTAGGCTAGGGTACATCGGTTAGTCAAGACAAGACGAGATTAGTCACGTTTAGTCACAGTAATTCACATAGTTGCTTATGTAGCAGCACACACCGATGCAATGACTACTTGGTGTGTGTTGCTTCATAAGCAACTATGTAAAGTACTGTGACTAATCTCGTCTTGTCTTGTCTTGACAAACCAGTGTACGCCTAGCCTAATGCTTTCTCTACGATTATACTAAATCATAACAGAATTATATTGGAAAGAATGCTTACATTGGAATAATAAATCTTGTGGATAATTTACATGACATGAAATCACATCACAACAAAAGAATGCTTACATTAAATAATGTTGACTCTTGTGGATAATTTACATAAAAAGTACTACATCAACAAAATTATATTTTAAAGGAACGCTTAATGATGAATCTTGTGGATAATATACATGAAAAGTATCACATAACAAAATTATACTGTATTTGAAAGGAACGCTTTCATTATATAACAATGAATCTTGTGGATAATTCACATGAAAAATACTACATCAACAAAATTTATATTTTAAAGGAACGCTTACATTATTATAACGATGAATCTTGTGGATAATTCACATGAAAAATACTTCATCAACAAAATTTATATTTTAAAGGAACGATTATACTAAATAACAATGAATGTTGTGGATAATTTACATGAAAAGTACTACATCAACAAAATTTATATTTTAAAGGAACGCTTACATTATATAACAATGAATCTTGTGGATAATTTACATGAAAAGTACTACGTCAACAAAATTATATTTTAAAGGAACGCTTACATTTAATAACAATGAATCTTGTGGATATTTTACATGAAAATAGCTGCGACCCCCAGCGAAAGTTTGACGATTGTTGGGAATGGAATCCTGTTTTGGAGCAAAGCAGTGCTTACAACATGCCCAATAAGCACTGGCCCAAAAACACTTCCAGGAATAAAACAGCAGGCGGTGTTTTTTCGCATGGCTGCAGGATGCTCACCTGAAATATTCAAATAAATTATTTATGAAGACAAATGAATAAATAATTGTAAAAATGTAATTACAAATTATAATTAAAATACAAATTGTAATATTCTGAGAAATGTGATCATAATTTAATGTTGAACAGTTTTATGGATTTTGAAAAAGTGTACTTTAAGACCTATAATGTCTTTGAAATACCTTTTTGAAGAAACCCTTTTAAATAATAACTTTTTAAAATACCTTTCCAATAATCTGCGAGATTCAGCATTCGTAGGTCAAGATAGTATAATTGTGATACTTGAAACAACACAGTGTATCAGTAGAAAAGCAAGATATTGCCTGAATAACATATGATATTTCCTTAACTTTTTAGTACAGTAACCTAACTTTGAAAATTTTCGTTCATTGAGCGTTTGTTTACAAAATGTCTGACGAAGCAGCGTTCAATATCAAATTTGTACGGCTTGTTGAGCAATATCAATGCATTTATGATTATCTTCGAGATGATTACAGCCAAAGAGATGTTGTGGAGAAAGCATAAGGTGCAGTTGGAAATGAAATAAATCTATCTGTTGACTTTTTTGGAACAATTTATTTTTTGAAACGATCTTGATTAAACAGTATATTTATCTTGCCATGGTCCTTGCTTTGCCATAGGAAAATTGATCATTGATCAGTTTTCTTGCTACATGAAAATGCAATATGATTCCAAGTTATTACGTAATTCATAATTGAATTTTTATCTTGTGTTAAATTTCTCATTATCGAAATTTGCCACAACATTATCACTTCGTCTTCATCGTCAGACGATATTTTGAACGACCAGGGCAATAAGCAATCATTTTCTTATTGCTTTGGTGTACGAAGTACAACAAAAAATGTTGCCTGTTGCGTATTGCTCATTGCTTGTTGCTTATTGCTTATTGCTCCGGTGTACGAGCTGCCCAAGACTTTTGAGCCTTTGGATTATTGTGCAAGCTGCGTAAAATCACTGTTTACTGATTGACAAAACAGCTGATTTTCGCCAAATTAAATGAGCCCTGCTGTAACATTCTATAGTTGTCCACTCTTCCTGCTGAGACACGGCAGTGTTGCAGATATTTGTTTCCCGACCTCAAATGAGTCTTCATTTATCATTTATTGGATCAAGCAATACAATCTTATAGGAAAGAAAAAAAACAGGTGTTAACCCAAAACTTCTTCTGTTCAAAAATTAAGTCTGATAAAATGTTCAAATTAAGGTTATGTCCAACCTTCAGTCTTGAGGATTATTTGAATTTGTTTTGTTTCATTCGAGTACATATTATTCGAATTCGAATTTGATGCAAGAAAACCATGATTCCTCTCACCATTGAGCACGTGCAGTACAACATGCGCCGATCCCAGATTGGTGGGATGACAGGTGTAGTTGCCAGTGTCCTCTTTTTTCGCCGAGAATATCACAAAGGTGCTGACTGTCGTGTCGGGTCCGATGCTTTCGGTTTTGATCGCTTTGCGCGCCACGTCGTTCTCCAGCACTCGCCGCTCGTTGTGGTACCAGAAGATGTAGCCGGGCGACTCGAGGCTCATCGTCACCACGCACTTGATGTTCACCTGGCTGAACTCTTTCACGAAAATGTCCGTCTCGCCGAGTATCTCGACTTTTGGCACTGCAACACAATCAATCAATCAATCAATCAATCAATCAATCAATCAATCAATCAATCAATCAATCAATCAATCAATCAATCAATCAATCAATCAATCAATCAATCAATCAATCAATCAATCAATCAATCAATCAATCAATCAATCAATCAATCAATCAATCAATCAATCAATCAATCAATCAATCAATCAATCAATCAATCAATCAATCAATCAATCAATCAATCAATCAATCAATCAATCAATCAATCAATCAATCAATCAATCAATCAATCAATCAATCAATCAATCAATCAATCAATCATTCAATATTTTATCGCCAAAAAGAAAAGAGAACAATACAAAAGTGAATCGGTACAACACTAGAAAAAGTTACAAAATAAATAATAACTTCCAGATTTGATAATGAATTTTAAACCATCAACAATATCATTAACAATATGGCACTACCGGCAAAAGATAATCTTGTGCGCCGGTAGTGAGGTCAGAAGCCACAAAAATTGTAAACCAAATGCATTAGGCTTCGGCAGCATTTAAAAAGAATTTGAAAAGAAAATGAATTGATAATTCATTAGAAGCCGAATAACTACAACAATAGATGGATGGAATAAATTGAGAAATATTCATATTGAAGTTGCAAAGACATTGCCAGCAGGATCCACCAAGCTAAGAATGCTTTCAACAATAAAAAGAGGGTGTTTACTGCAAAAACGTTGAGTCTAGAGGTGAGAAAACGGTTGCTCAAGACTTATGTATGGAGCATTGCAACTTATGGAAGTGAAGCTTGGACAATGGGTTTAAAAGAAGAGAGAAGAATTACTGCATTTGAAACATGGTGCTACAGAAGAATGATGAGGATTAGCTGGAGAGAGAAGATTACAAATGAGGAGGTTTTTCAAAGAGTTTAAGAGTTAAAGTCGAGAGAAAGGTTGTCTGCTGAAAGAAATAAAAAAGAGAAGAGCACAATTAGTTGGTCATATTCTTCGGCATGAGGGACTGACAAAGAGAATAATAGAGGGGATGAATGAAGGAAAGAATATGCAAGGAAGGCCAAGATTGGAGTGCACAGAACAACTTTTGAAGGATATGAAATGTGCCACCTACAGCAACATGAAAAGGATGGCGGATGACAGAGAAGCATGGAGAGTTGCTGCCAACCAGCCCAACGGCTGTTAACTTAAGAAGAAGAACACAACAAGAGATGGATGGAATAGATTGAGAAGTATTCTCAATTGACTTATGATATAAGGCATTATTATGTCAAAACATTGTACAGTATATTGGATAGGTATTCCTTGCTTTTGAATTTTTTGTACTATTGAGGTATTGCAATGTTTTAATTTTCTGTAATGTTTCATTTTTGAAATAAATTCTATTCTATTCTATTCTATTCTATTCTATTCTATTCTATTCTATTCTATTCTATTCTATTCTATCTTCTCTATTCCATTCTATTCTATTCTATTCTATTCTATTCTGTTCTCTGTTCTATTCTGTTCTATTCTGTTCTGTTCTGTTCTATTTCATCTCTGTTCTGTTCTATTCTGTTCTATGTTCTATTCTATTCTATTCTATTCTATCATTCTATCTCTATCTCTATCTGTTCCTATTCTATCTCTATCTCTATTTCTGTTTCTATCTCATTCTATCTCATCTCATTCCATTCTGTTCTATCTCTATCTCATTCTATCTCATTCCATTCTGTTCTGTTCTGTTCTGTTCTGTTCTTCTCTATTCTGTTCTGTTCTATTCTGTATCTCTGTTCTGTTCTGTTCTGTTCTGTTCTATCTCATTCTCTGTTCTGTTCTGTTCTGTTCTGTTCTGTTCTATTCTGTTCTGTTCTGTTCTCATTCTATTCTGTTCTGTTCTGTTCTGTTCTGTTCTGTTCTATTCTATCTGTTCTGTTCTATTCTTCTGTTCTATTCTGTTCTATCTCTATTCTGATTCTGTTCTATTCTGTTCTATTCTGTTCTGTTCTATTCTATTCTATTCTATCTGTTCTATTTACTATTCTTCTATTCTATTCTATTCTGTTCTGTTCTATTCTGTTCTATTCTGTTCTGTTCTACTCATTTATTTCATCACAATATAATTGGTTAGAAGAAACAGGTGTCAGCAAACACCTGTCAGCTTAACACCTGTCAGCTTAAAACTTCTTCTAATCCAAAATTTTACCAAAGTCAGGCTATGTCCAAAACGTTTTGATCATTTACAGATGTTCCAAAATAATAGTTGATGCAATGGTTGTATTATGAGGAAATCAATGCAAACATTGGAAAGTTTCAATAAGGCTAGGCGTACACCGGTTAGTCAAGACAAGACAAGACGAGATTAGTCACGTTTAGTCACAGTACTTCACATAGGTGCTTATGAAGCAACACACACCGATTAGTCATTGCAGCGGTGTGTGCTGCTTTCACATAGTTGCTTATGAAGCAGCACACACTGATGCAATGACTAATAGGTGTGAGTTGCTACATAAGCAACTATGTGAATTATTGTGACTAAACGTGACTAATCTCGTCTTGTCTTGTCTTGACTAACCGGTGTACGCTTAGCCTAATTAAACAATGTGAGTCATGGTCGTACGACTAGACTACAGCCGCCCGTCTAGAGCCGCTCCAGTCGTTCCTTAGGAATTCTACCGTAAGTTGCGCGCGTGAACACTACCGTCATAGTCCCCTCTAAATTACATGGCCGCGGCCTTCAATGTGACAACCTCGCATTACCGGCTGTTTTCATTATAAAATCATATTTATAGAAAACACTACAAACACATGACCGATTTGCATTGCTCTTTAAACCTATGCAGCTACGTTTTCACATTGAAGGCCGCGGCCATGTAGTTTAGAGGAAGCTATTATGCTACCGTGCATTCTAATCATCTTTGAATGAAAACTGAAACTGGTGACTCACCAACAACATAGAGATTGACCACGTGACTGAGTTTGGGCTCAGCGTTGACTTGGCACTCGTACTCGCCAGCATCCCGCGCCTGCACGTACTTTATCTGCAGGTTCCACGTGTCGGATGCCTCCACCAGAAACGACTGGAATCGCTCGTCGGCTATGAACGTGTAGCGATCCACTGTGAGAATGTGCGCGTCTCGGTGCCTGATCCACGATACTTGCTGCAGAAAACAACAGGAAACAATTGATTAACTTTCCATGTAGTAGAGATGTGGTTTGTATTTTTAGAATCTGTTAACTTGAGGCATGAAAAACTTATTAAGATCATAGCTGAAGGATTAATAGAGGGAAGAAACCGCCGAGGACGACCAAGGATGTCATACATGCAGCAAATTATGAATGACGTTGGGTGCAGTACCTACCACGAAATGAAGAGGAAAGCAGAAAGAAGGGAAGAATGGCACACTGCTGCAAACCAACCTCAGGGTTGAATATCGAAAGAGAAGAGAGAATCTGTTTGATCATTACTTTAACATCAAGTACAGTACATTTAGGGCCGGTTCATGAGCTCGGGATTGAGCCAAGTCCTAGACTAAAACGGGTGGCCACCGTAGCATCGACAAACGTTAGGCTAGGCGTACCCCGGTTGATCAAGACAAGACAAGACGAGATTAGTCACGTTTAGTCACAGTAATTCACATAGTTGCTTATGAAGCAGCACACACTGATGCAATGATCAATCGGTGTGTGTTGCTTCATAAGCAACTATGTGAAGTACTGTGACTAAACGTGACTAATCTCGTCTTGTCTTGTCTTGACTAACCGGTGTACGCCTAGCCTAACTTTAACATCAAGTACAGTACATTTAGGGCCGGTTCATGAGCTCGGGATTGAGCCAAGTCCTAGACTAAAACGGGTGGCCACCGTAGCATCGAGAAACGTTAGCCTCGACACTATGTACTAAGAGCTCTCTATACTGCTAACCCACTAACCTGTCGAGACAAACGTTTGAAGAATCAAGAATCAAGAACTTCATTTGTCATAAGTATTTCACAAAATACATGGACATCGTCAATAACAACATACAAAAAATTAATGGTCTTAAATCTTAAATTACAATCTTAAAATATAAGATAACATACAAGAACATCAAATTTGTCAATAGTAATAACAGTCTCAGGTACCTCATTGAATCATGAAAATTTTTACATTGAACTTCATTAACTCCAATCTATTTCGAAGTATTCATCAACAAAATACAAACATTTCTTTATTAATATATCTTTCATCATACTCTTGAATTTATTTGTCGATGCTATGGTAGCCACCCTTTTTAGTCTAGGGCTTGGCTGAATCCCAAGCTCATGAACTGACCCTTAATGTTTGTAATTTTTTAACATTGTAATAAGTATTTGTAAGTTGAGGAAAGTTGTTCAACATGGGGACGTCGGGTCAATTATGGACTTGCTGTTTTAGCTGTTTAGTGCTACCTACAAAGACAGTGATGAGTGCTATGGTATCAGATGGTCATTTTAGTGTTTCTGAAATAGTATCCATTGTCCTGCAGACAAGCTGTTTCAAGAGAAGTGATATCAAATACCTGGAAAGGCAGTGCAGTGATATCAAATGGTCATTTTTGTGTTTCTGAAATGATACTCATTGTCCTGCAGACAAGCTGTTTCAAGAGAAGAGATATCAAAGTTTTGAGCAGAATATTTAAAAATTTTTAAGAGTTGTTCAACATCATTTTGTGGGGAATTGGCTGTGAAAGTAAATTTCGTTATCAATCAATCAATATTTTATTGCCAGAAAGAAAAGAAAAACAATACAAAACTAAATCGGTACAACACTACAAAAAAAAAACACAAAATAAATAATTACCTTGAGATTTGATAATGAGTTTTAAATCATTAACAATATGGCACTACCAATATTTTAATATTAATCAATATTTTATTGCAAGAAAGAAAAGAAAAACAATACAAAACTAAATCGGTACAACACTACAAAAAAACACAAAATAAATAATTACCTTGAGATTTGATAATGAGTTTTAAATCATTAACAATATGGCACTACCGGCAACTGCAGCATTCTTTTCAAAAAAAATTTGAAAAGCAAATGAATTGATAATTCATTTGAAGCCAATAATTTAATAATTATTAAATTACAACTGGAAATATGAAAACACTGATTGCAAAACATATGTTACCATTTTATTCTGGAAAATAAACAAGCGTCCCCATTCTGGACAACTTTCCCATAATAATTATAATTGAACTAAATTCCCAATTAATGCCGTATTATATTCTAAAGACTTCTGCTACTGCAAATAATATTGACAACAGAATAATAGCTAGTAAGGAAATTCGATGAATGGAATTTCGTTCAATTAATTATTACGATTTAACAGCAACTGTATACTTGCAATATCTCATTTCTTTCCATCTTCATATCTGGCTGATCTGCTCCCATATTTGTAATTTTAACATATCTGCCCATAATTGTAATTTCGTATTGTACTGTTTAATTTGTCACATTGTATTGCTTAATTGTTTTAAAATTGTAAATTGATATTATGTGGTAGTTATCCGTACTGAATAAAAAGACTTGGTGTTGTCAAAACCACTAATTTATTAAAACAATGTGATACCGGTTTCGGTTGTTACACCATTATCAATCTCTGGTAAACTAAGACTGCAGAAGAGTTTATACTCGTGACCGAGCGCTGTGATTGGAAGTTGAATGGCCAATCAAGGTGAACGACTGCCATTGGCCGAGACAAGCACCTCCCCGAATGGGCTTGACAAACGTTTCAGCAATGGCGGTTCAAACAAGACTTGTTTCCATAGTAACAGAGCAAAGAACGGAAATAGATAACTAACTAGAAAACAATAATTAAATAAATGGGAATGCTGAAGAGAACAATGTGAAATAAAAACTAATAAGAAAATACATTAAAAATAAATGAAGACTTATGATAAAACTAGATTTTTGTGATGTTGTAATGGCTGGAATGAATCTGGTCATTTAATAAACTGTAATTTAAAACATTACTTGTTACCCTGGTTATTTCCAGAGCTTCTAGAATGTTCAAATGTCTGCCTTTGTTAGTGAAATGCAGAAACTCAACATTCTTCACGAAAAGAAGAAGAAGAAGAAGAAGAAGAAGAAGAGAGAAAGAAGAAGAAGAAAAAAGAAAAAGGAATAAATAAGAAGGAGAAGAAAAAGAGGTGGAATCAGAACAAGAAGAAGAAGAAAAGAAAGAGAAAAGAAAAAGAAGAAGAAGAAAAAAAGAAGAAAAAGAAAAAAGAAGAAGAAACAGAAGAAAAAGAAGAAGAAAACGAAGAAGGAGAGAATGAAGAAGAAGACGGAGAAGGAGAGAATTAAGAAGAAGAACAGGATGGAAGACAAAACCAGTGCTCAGAAAAAGAGAAGCGATGGAAATTGCTTAGAAGGGGTAAAAAGGTCTAGGGCGTTATTCGCCGTGTTTGTTCTAATGTTTTATTTACAGCAGGCAGCGGTGCTTTTTGAAAGAACACATCCGCAAGATGTATTACACGATTATTCAAGCACGGGTCTTGATTTTTGCAACACAGAAAAAAAGTTATGCGGAGGGTGAAAGTATGCGAGAAGGAGGAGCGAAAGAAGAAGACGAAGAAGACAAAGTACAACTACATAAGAAGGTGGAGGATGAGGAACAGAAGAAGAAGGAGAAGAAGACGAACAAGCAGAAGAAGGAAAAGAAGGAGAACAGGAAGAAGAAGAAGAGAAGAAGAAGAAGAAGAAGAAGAAGAAGGAAAGAAGAAGAAGAAGGAGAAGGAGAAGAAGAAGGAAGAAGAAGAAGAAGAAGAAGAAGAAGAAGAAGAAGAAGAAGAAGAAGAAGAGAAGAGGAAGAAGAAGAAGAAGAAGAAGAGGAGAAGAAGGAGGAGGAGAAGAAGAAGAGCAAGAAGAAGAAGAGGAGGAAGAAAAGAGGATGAAGAAGAAGAAGAAGAAGAAAAGAAGAAGAAGAAGAAGGAGAAGAGAGAAGAGGAGGAAGAAGAAGGAGGAAGGAGGAAATGGAAGAGAAGAAGAAGAAGAAGAAAAGAAGAAGGAGAAGAAGAGGAGGAGAAGAAGGAGAAGAAGAAGAAGAAGAAGGAGAAGAGGAGGAGGAGAAGAAGGAGAAGGAAAGAAGAAGAAGGAGAAGAAGGAGGAGGAGGAGAAAAAGGAGAACAAGGAGGAGGAGGAGAAGAAGAATTAGAAAAAAAAGACGAAGACAATGCAGAAATCATCATAGTTATCCCGTGGTTGTGGCAATGCCGACCCAACTTTCATTCTATACACCTTCGATTTGTCCCAGCTGACCAATCAAAAGTGAGGAATCCAACGGTCTAACTGATGGTTATACACAAGGTTATTAGAGAGAAGGTTGAACAATCGCTGGTGTAAGGCGCAAAGTGGAGGGGGAAGTCTGATTTCTTGATTCACGTTAAGTCACACTCGCGGTCCGCCTATTATCAATCAATTATCAACAGCTGATACACAGCCTACCTATTTTAGTCTGTTCTCTGTGATAACAGTAAGGCAGCTCGTACACCGGAGCAATAAGCAATAGGCAATAAGCAACATTTGTATCATATGATATTCTACTCTATAGAAACAAATAGTCCAATGCACGCCTATAGCAGCTGTTTCGGTGTGCATTGAACTATTGGTTTGTATAGAGTAGACAATCATATGATCCAAATGTTCCTACTTGCCTATTGCTTATTGCTCCGGTGTACGACCGGGGTAACAGTTACGATTTCCAGTTACTCTGAGTTCTAAGAGATGTCGCTAGGATCGGCCCCTTCATTTCTGGTCACAAAATTTAACGTATGATGGAAAATCTATTCTAATCTGTACTCTGTGATAACAGTAACGTGTAACGTCTAAGGCTAGGCGTACACCGGTTAGTCAATACAAGACAAGACGAGATTAGGCACGTTTAGTCACAGTTATTCACATAGTTGCTTATGAAGCAGCACATACTAATGCAATAACTAATCAGTGTGTGTTGCTTCATAAGCAACTATGAAACATGACTAACTCGTTTTCCCTTTGACAACCAGTGTGCCTAGCCTTGAATATGATTTCCAGTACTCTGAGTTCCAAGAGATGTCGCTAGGATCGGCCTCTTGATTTCTGGTCACACGAATTAAAGTATGATGGGAAATCTATATTTTTAATCTGTTCTTTGTGATAACAGTAACAAGTGGCTGCAACTTGTTGCCCACTCACCGATTTGTTGCTGAGCTGTTTGACCTTGCAAGGCAGGTAGGCATGTGCCCCCAGCTGAGTAGTGATGTTGGAGCTGGCATTTGGGTCAAAGTAGGGTCCCGTGTAGAGACCTCCAAACGACTTCTGTTTGACATGATCGAGCAGATCGTGTCTGTTGGCTCCTCTGTTGTCGCCGTTGACAAAACCTGACAACAGAAAGACAAAACGTGATATTAGTAACGGAATTTGACAACAGAACGACAAAACGTGACATTAGTAACAAAGTATGACAAGAGAACGACAAAACTTGACATTAGTTACAAAATTTGACAAGAGAACGACAAAACCTGACATTAGTAACAGAATTGGACAACATAACGATAAAACTTGACATTATAGTAACAAAACTTGATAATAGAACGACAAAATGTGACATTAGTAACAGAATTTGACAACAGAACTACAAAACGTGACATTAGTAACAAAATTTGACAACCGGACGACAAAACGTGACATTAGTTACAAAACTTGACAACAGAACGAAAAAACGTGACATTAGTAAGAAAACTTGATAATAGAACAACAAAACGTGACATTAATAACAAAACTTGACAACAGAGGCAACGTGTCGGTTGCCTCCTCTGTTGTCGCCGTTGACAAAACCTGACAACAGAAAGACAAAACGTGATATTAGTAACAGAATTTGATAACAGAACAACAAAACGTAACATTAGAAACAATACTTGACAAGAGAACGACAAAACGTGACATTAGTAACAAAACTTGACAACAGAGCGACAAAACGTGATATTAGCAACATAATTTGACAACAGAACGACAAAACGTGACATTAGTAAGAAAACTTGATAATAGAAGGACAAAACGTGACATTAGTAACAGAATTTGACAAGAGAACGAAAAAAACCTGACATTAGTAACAGAATTTCACAACAGAATGACAAAACGTGACATTAGTAACAAAACTTGACAACAGAACGGCAAAACCTGACATTAGTAACAAAATTTGATAACAAGCGACAAAACGTGACATTAGTAACAAAACTTGATAATAGAACAACAAAATGTGACATTAGTAACAAAACTTGATAATAGAACGACAAAACGTGACATTAGTAAGAAAACTTGACAACAGAGCGACAAAACGTGACATTAGGAACAAAACTTGACAAGAGAACAACAAAACGTGACATTAGTAAGGAAACTTGACAACAGAGCGACAAAACCTCACATTGGTTTTTATTTATCCTTGAATACCCCTGGCCAGCTTGATGTGTCATCCAATCGGAATGCCCGGCAATGTTGTCATATTGTGTGCTGTTTATTATCTAGGCACGCATGCCAATTGAAGCAAAATATCAGTCTGCTATCACCGCTTGGTAGTTTTTTCAAAAATTCCAATTTATCATCACATGAATAGAAAAAGACGGCCACAGGAAAATGGAAAATTACAGGAAAAATGGACTCTGCTTTTGATTGAGGTTAAACGTTTTAGGTTGCTTTTGAGCAAGCTCACTGTGGAGAGAAAGGAAGTCTAGGAGGAGGAGGAAGATGAGAAGGAGTGGGTGTCGAAGGAAGAGAAGGAGAAGTCAAGAAAGAAGAAGAAGAAGAAGAAGAAGAAGAAGAAGAAGAAGAAGAAGAAGAAGAAGAAGAAGAAGAAGAAGGAGAAGAAAAATAAGGAAGAAAAGAAGGAGAAAAGAGGAACAAGAAGAAGGAGAAGAATGAAAATAAGAACAAGGAGAAGAAGAAAAGAGAAAGAATAGGAAGAAGAAGAAGAAAAAAAGAGGAAGAATAAGAAGAATGAGAAGAAGAACAAGGAGAAGAAGAAAAGAAAGAATAGGAAGAAGAAGAAAAGAAAAGAGGAAGAATAAGAAGGAGAAGAAGAACAAGGAGAAGAAGAAAAGAGAAAGAATAGGAAGAAGAAGAGGAAAAAAGGAAGAAGAATGAGAAGAATGAGAGGAAGAAGAGAGAAGAATAGGAAGAAGGAGATGAATGAGAAGGAGAACAAGGATAGGAAGGAGAAAGAAGAAGAAGAAGAAGAAGAAGAAGAAGAAGAAGAAGAAGAAGAAGAAGAAGAAGAAGAAGAAGAAGAAGAAGAAGAAGAAGAAGAAGAAGAAGAAGAAGTAGGAGAAGAAGAAGAAGGAGGAGGGCTACATAAACTTGCGAAACAATTTTAGAAGCTGGAGGGAATATCGAGTCAGTTATCCCAGAAGTTTTAATAAAGTTGCAAAAACGTTCTAACCTCTTGCTACATTCCTTCCTCCCAGTCTCCGTCCAATCTAGCTTTATAATCTTTCTCTCATCAAAGCCCTTCATCTTTTTTCTTCTCTTTCTTCTTGATCCTCTTCTCCCTCTTCTTCTCCTACTTTTTTCCCTCTTCTTCTCCTTCTTCTCTTCATCGATTACAGTACCGCTTTTTTCTTCTTTTCTTTTGTTCGTCCCATTTCTTCTTTGATAGTTTGATAAGTTTGCATGTATAATCAGATTCTTTTAATTTGACGCTTTGCATTAGATAGATAGAGAGCTATTATTTCTTGACGTTGCCTATGACCATAGAGTACGATGGCAAAGAAATTGGAAAAATGAGTAAATGGGTTCACGTTTGCCTGTAATCCCATATCGTACTTCAAAAATTTAGCAAAAGTATGGCGGCGGGAAAAAAATGATTGCCACATACTTTACTACTAAAGCCACATACATTAAATTTACTAAAAAACTTTATTCATGTGAAATTTTCGTAATATCAACGGTTTTCAAGTTATTCAAGAAACACAATTTTGAATGGCCGCCATTTTGTTTTATGGATTCGATAAATTTCTGTAGCTTTGTCTAGTTGTCATAAATGTTGGTGCAAAGTTTTAACTCCATATGTTCAACCAATATTGAGATAAAAAATAATACGTGAAAAAAACAAAATGGCAGCTGTGTGAGTAACTAAGGACTTCCGGACAATCTAAATATGATATTTAGATATGTTTTTAACCCAGGAACAATGCCCTAGAGTATTGGTAGGGAGTTCTGAAACACCGTGTAGAATAAGGACTATACTTCTATATATTTACTTCTATTCTCTCTGCGCTGCAAGCGTGTGATTTGCTTGCTGAGGAAGTGGTGGGGGTCTGTTTTTCTCCTTCTTCTTTTTTTTCTTCTTCTTCTTCTTCTTCTTCTTCTCCTTTTCTTCTACCTATCCCCCTCATTCCATTCTCAATCGCCTTTCAGCTGTCAGTTTCATGCGCATATTCAATTCTTCTATAGAACATTATATTTCTCCAGTTGCTAGAATGACAGTAGGCAAAGCATGTATCATTTTTCGCACTCACACAGGGCTCTTTTGCAGCTCATAGGATTTGTGAAAAATGCATGCTTGTGGCAAGCTTGATCCACAATGAAAGATTGTATATGATATAAAGATATGGAAGAGACCAATTTGAGAAGGAAGAAGAGAGAAGAAGGAGGAAGGGAAAAGGAGGAAGGAGGAAGGAGGGAGGATATGAAAAGAGAGAGAAACTGTGGTGGAAAGAGAGATGAGACCGAAAAATATGACCGGAGGAGAAAAAAAATGAGGAAAATAATGTAAGAGGGAATGACGAGGTTGACCTTATTTTTATCTATTTCAATATCGTCTCATTGAGGAGGAAAGAATAGTAGGGGTTTGAAAAGGGTGAGATGATGATATTAGAGTGAGAGAAAGAACACTCTCATCTCTCTCACAATTCAGACTTGGGATACTAGCGCTCAAGTGAGAAAAGAATTCAAATTGGTTTTTATTCTTCATGACATCACATTACAAAAATTAAAATCATACAATAATATTACATCCTCTGCAAACAAATATAAGACTTACAGTTTCAATTGAATAAAGTTTAATACTACTGTAGTAACTAAATCTAACTAAAGTATATCATAGTTTCAGAAAATACAATACTATTTTTTTAAGAAGCTTCATGAAATCTCTCCACAAAGGCAAAGCCTGTGTGATATTTAAAAATAAACAAATTGAAGCTATGTTATCCTTGAATGAAATTTAGGGCCGGTTCATGAGCTCGGGATTTAGCTAAGTCCCAGACTAAAACGGGTGGCCACCGTAGCATCGACAAACGTTAGCCTCGACACTATGTATTAAGAGCTCTCTATGCTGCTAACCAACTAACCTGTTGAGACACGTTTGTCGATGCTACGATAGCCACCCGTTTTAGTCTAGGACTTGGCTAAATCCCGAGCTCATGAACCGGCCCTTAATGTATCAGTGCTTGTCTTCAAACCAATCGTACTTGCAAAGATCCTCTTTCAAAAATAAATTGATTTTGTTTTGTAGTTTGCAATTTCGTTTGTTGTGTCAATAAATTTGAATTTGATATAGCACGATCCTTTTAACTTGTCAGAAATCAGCTGTTTCGGTAATAATTGAACAGTGATTTCGACACAATAATCAAAAGGCTTGAAAGTCTTAAAGACCTTTAAAGTCTTTAAAAGACCTTTTTAAAGAAGACCTTTCAAAGAATAACTTTTTAAAAGACCTTTTCAATAATCTGCGAGATTCAGCATTCGTAGGTTAAGTATTGTGATATTTTTTTTTATCGTATGGCTTTTTATCGGTGGGGAGACCCTTACGGGTAGGTTCCACCTCGCCTTATTTTTTGTATCGGTCACCCATCCGAGAGCAGTATTGTGATATTGCTCGTCGGAACATATGTTTTCGGACAAGTTGAAAGGATCCTGCTATATCTATTTGAACTCCACCTTAAAATCCTCATATCCTATAAAATCTGCCAATCTATCTCAATCCTGTTTTTTTGACGACTTTGACGAAAACTTGTAGTTCCCCACTCTTAGCGCCTCGATCTCCCCTAAGCTCTCAGGTCCCTAAATTGAAGTACCTTGTCAGAACTTTCGCCCAGAATTAGATACACCGGCAAAGTATTTAAGTTGATTAGTTGGTGCTGTGGTGAAACTTGTCGGCTTAACAGACTCGGCTCATGTTATGTTGACGCCAAGCCGAGGTACAACATCAAAACTGACAACATCGAAACTGACAACATCAATTCTCATTGAAAACATCCTTTCTGTCATCAGATTCCTCGACAACCGTGATTCCCTTGCTTGGGAATCAATCAACTTTCCAACGCAGCAGGAGGCAAATAGTTTTTTTCTCCTCCTTCTCCTCTTCCCCCTTCTCCTCCTCCTTCTCCTCCTTCCTTCTCCTCCTTCTCCTCCTTCTCTCCTCCTCCCTCCTCCTTCTCCCCTCCTCCTTCTCTCCCCTCCTCCTCCTTCTCCTCCTCCTCCTCCTCTCCTTCCTCCCCTCCTCCTCCCTCCTCCTCCTCCTCCTCCTCCTCTCCTCCTTATCCTCCTCCTCCTCCTCCTCCTCTTTCTCTCCTCCTCCTCTCTCTTTCTTCTCCTACTTCCTCCTCCTCCTCCACCTCCTCCACCTCCTCCTTCCCCTCCTTCTCCTTCTTTCCTCCTTCTCCTCCTCCTCCTCCACTCCTTCCCCATCCTCCTTCTCCTTCTCCTTCTCCTCCTTCTCCTCCTCCTCCTCCCTCCTCCTCCTTCTCCCCTTCTCCCTTCCTCCTTCTCATCCCCCCTCCTCCTCCTAACTCAGTCACTCATTTTTCAAACTTATTTCAAGAGAAACAACATCAAAACTAACTTTTCTAACATTAAAAATAGTCTCTCTACTCTTGGTATTGCTTAGAAGAGCTCAAAATGTGGAAAACTAATACTGGCAAATGCAAAATGTAGGTTAGAAGTGAATCACTTATCACAACATATGATTGCTTTCCATTCCAATGCAAATTGGCAAAAGTATGGTGGATTCGTCTGAGCTAACCAATCAAAATTGTGACATGCAATGTCCACACTGTTACTATACACTCTCTGTATGTTATACTGTGTTGTATGGTATACTCTAGAACTGATATTGTATACACATTTCATGATTTTTGGTACGTAAATTGAACGTGAAAATCTATTCGAATTCTATTCACGTTCGTAGAACTGTTAACCAGCTTTCACAGTGAGTTGATGCGCCATGATGAAATTCAAGCATTAAGAGTAAATCCTATTTCGTGAATCTCGTAAAATTCCATTGAATTTATATTTGTCTCTCGCATACGTTCCATGTTTCGTTGGCAGGTGTCAAGAATGGCGAATGTTTTCTGACATTAGAAAATCAAATAATTCAACATCAATCATACGCTGTGAATGAGATTTCGAATCGAATCTCGTATGCGAATCAGACACAACTCTGGTTGTCACGGTTCTCGTAAAACTTCATCACGTTTTACGCGATTTTTCACTCGAAACTCCAATTTTTCCAGTTTGTAGTCAATTATCGAGATGTAATTTCCAGCTTCATTCATGTCCGTTTGTAACTGTACAGCCTCCAATTGTATTTGCATCCTTCTGTTAATCTCCTATTCTCTTCAATCGATTAATCAATCAATCAATCAATCTACAGAGACTGTATAATCACAGTGTGGACATTGAGTGGCATACTTTTAACATTGGTTAGCTCGGTCGAATTCAGCCATACTTTTGCTAATTCTCATGAGATTATGGCTAGGCGTACACCGGTTAGTCAAGACAAGACGAGATTAGGCACGTTTAGTCACGGTAATTCACATAGTTGCTTATGAAGCAGCACACACCGATGCAATGACTAATCAGTGTGCGTGACTAATTACTATGTGAAGTACTGTGACTAAACGTAACTAATCTTGTCTTGTCTTGACTAACCGGTGTACGCCTAGCCTTAGTTTTCCATCACTTCAAGTGTTAAAAGCAACACCAAGAGTAAAGAGACTATTTAGATTTTGGAAAAGGTATTTTTCATGTTGTTTCTCTGAAAATAAGTTTGACAAATGATTGAATGTGTTCATGTTTGCCTGTAATCCCATATCAAACTTCAAAAATTTGGCAAAGGTGTGGGAAAAATGATCTCCACCTACTGTTATGGAGTGCTTCAAACAAATGGCCACACTGTTACTATACACTCTATCTCCTATTCTCTCCAATAAATTGAGATTTATGCTACACTAAAACTACAACTCAAAGGTACCAACTCGAAAACTACCAACTTATATGAATGGATACATTATTTCCCAAAAACTAATACAAATTAAATTTTACAGTTTCGGTACGATTATATTAGTGGCAGTGGGAAATATTTTAAAATTTATAAATCATTCATAACATACGGTACAATAAAAAACAATGCTACTACTTAGCTTAAACTCTACTATAGATTTTTCTATTCAATTCTAATAGAATAATAATATTACTCTATTAGAATTGAATACAATCATATTTATATCAAATAGATTTATTATAAATCTATTATAAATAGAATATTATATTATATTCGAGTAATATATAATCTATATCTATAAAAGGTTAAATCTGATCACGGGAACCACACTACAGCCCCAAACTACTTGACCTACAAAATTGAAATTTTGCAGAAACATGCTTCTACTACTATAGATGCGCACTAAGAATGTATCTCAAGATCTTTTGCCTCTAAGGATCACAAAAGATCAATCAAAGGATTGATCCCATAGCAATCTAAGAAGAAGAACTTGAATGACACATACAAGGTTTATGATTATAATAATACCATATATGTTTAAAGTATGATCTTGGATGGAAAAACATGGAGATATGGATACCCAATCCATCAAAAATGTATCCCAAATTTTCTATCAGTTACCTCATTGAATTTTACTTTGACGTTAATATCATTACTGCCATATTAGGTAATATTTTACCTCTATTAATATTAAGACTAACTGTATACTTAGTCTATGTTAATATCGTTAGCCTCAACGGGATTTCTAGAGTTTACAAATTAAGATCGATACACATGATATTGACTGTTGGCTTGATCGATATTGTCCTATCGAAAGCGACTTCTACTGTGCTGGGAATAGCTTACATAATGTCGACACAAATTAACATCGATTCACAAATGATATCGACTGGTAGCTTGATCGATATTGTCCTATCGAAAGCAACATCTGCTGGGCTGAGTAGTCAAGGCATCATAAAGTGATAAAGCTCCTATTGAGAACCATGTTTATAACCCATAAAAATGTTATTCGGTGACAGAGGGAAAGCTGACTTAGATTTTATGGTCTTTAGAGCATGACAGCTTGAAATAATAGACCGGTTCAGCAGAGCGAAATCTTGCATCGATTTTGAATCATAACCACCTGAGATAATGGTTTTCCCTATCAAAATATCTTATTAAATCTTTGCCAATGAAGAGTAATAGCCTAAAGTTGAGCTGAAAGTTTAGACTAGAGTTTGGGTCTTTTGCAAAAGAACTTTTTTGGATAAATGTGCGAAAAGACAATCCCGCGATCGGCATAATTGATTGGATTTTCAACTATTTAGGACTGTTTGGAATGGCCTTTTCCACGTCAGTTTATTTGAAAAATAAGTATAGAAATAAGTTGAACGTGGAGAGTGACTACTTATCAACGCGAAGGTTTTCACCTTGTTGACTTTTCCATAATTTAGATGAATGTACCATGAATGTATCATGTGGTCGCTGAATACAACATATAAATACAATACAAAATTGGAAAAAGTGGTTAGGTGACCTCATTAGTAATGGTGTTGAGGCACCATAAATATAATATTGTACTGCTATTGTATTTCTTTAATTATTATTGATATAAACATTATCTTATTGTAGCATGTAGCCTATGTTTTGCGAAATAAATTTGATTTGATTTATTCAAACTTACACTTAATAATAATAATTCTTAATCTTTCGTGGTACACTGTGAATGTTATATTTACCGTGTTATAAATTCACTTTGTTTTCGAACAAAAACGTTCAGTTCATCGTAATGAATTAATATGTGTTGGATGAGGAAAATGCCACAGTTGTGGAATTATTATGCGAATAAAAGAATACAAGGAGCTGGAAACAAAAACAATGAATACGAAATGAGGGCAAACAAAAGATAATACTTCCGCAGTGTTTGAGGGAAAAGGGGGAAAAAAGCTCCCTTTCAGAATTTATTGTCTCAGCTGTATTGTCGATTGTTGCATGTGATGCGTGGAAAATGTTACTTCTTTGTCTTTCTCTTCTTTCTTCATCTTGTTTTTCTTTTCTTCTTCTTCTTCTTTTTCTTCTTCTTCTTCTTCTTCTCCTCCTCCTCCTTCTCCTTCTTTCCCAGCCTCGTCTCACTCTTCCACTCATTCTTCTCCTTCTCCTCCTCCTCCTCCTCCTCCTCCTCCTCCTCCTCCTTCTTCTTCTTCTTCTTCTTCTCTCCTTCTTCTTCATATCTACTTTCAGGAGATATTCACACTGCAAAAAGAGCGCTTCAAACTAAGCTGGCCTTTTTGTTCCGAGACCAACTTTCGAGAATACAAAAATACGCTTACATAGAAAAACTCTAGCTTGTTCGTTCTTTCGCACATCTAACTACAATATTATAATATATACACTCATATTATATGCTATGCATTTCATATATTCATATGTTACGTGTGATATGATATATTTTATTAAAGATAAATCAATCTGTTCTATAGAATTATAGAACTCTCAGAAGATTATAATAATGATTAAGAACATGCGATATGTTCATTTTATCATACTAAATATAATTCCACAATCGATAAGTAGGGAAAATAGCGACAGGAAAATCTATTTCAATTATAAACTAATTTTAACGTACTTAAGCCTATCCGTATCATGTTAAATTACCTGGAAAGATGCATAGGATTATCCGCCAGAGCACAACACCATGGATGCTCACAGCGAATACGTCTGTTTGTAGGGAGGGGGGGGGTGCAGAGAGCAGAGTTCAATGTTTAAAATTGAGTGTTATAGTCTGGCAACAGACAAAAGAACCTTCGCGCATCGTATCACCGAAGTGATACAGTATCACATAGTACCACTACTCTACACCTTTTCCAGTTGTATTTGAAAAAGTATCAATTGTAATTATTGAGAATGGTCATTTGTGATTGAGAAAACATCAGTTGTAAATGAGAACGGTCAATTGTATTTGAGAAGATATCACATGTAATTGAGAATGGTGAATTGTAAATGAGAAAGTATACTATCATTTTTGAAATTGAGAAGATGTCAGTTGTGATTGAGAAATCAAATTAAAGAACCAACTGTCCTTTTTCACGTTTTTAACTTCTCATTTACAATTCACCATTCTCAATAATTACATGTGATATCTTCTCAAATACAATTGACCGGTCTCATTTACAACTGATGTTTTCTCAATTACAAATCACTATTCTCAATTACAATACTGATACTTCCTCAAATTGAATTGACACTTTCTCAAATACAGTTGGAAAAGGTGTAGTGAGCGAATGAGATAAACTGCTGCATTGCATAACGTGCGCTCTCTCTGCGCAGTAGAATTCTTATTTTGGAGGATCTTTTGTCTGTTGCCAGACTATAATTATTAGTGTCTACCATCATCATAAAGTTATATGTGAGCAATGCGTATGTGTGAGTGAGTATATATGAGCATCTGGTAGAGTGCTTTAAACTGCCTAACAATACATTCGAAACAACAAGTTTTCACCGTGCAAGTTGAAGTAATTGTTAGTTTGTTGGAGACCGCGTCACAACTTTACCGGAAAGTGAACTAATTGATGGGCGTGGCATAACGGTTTCGAGGAGGGGGGGTAGTTTAGCCAATCACGGGCCAGAAGCCGTCTGATCAACGTATATACCAATCTAATAGTTCAACTTTACCCAGGAAAGTGATGGTAATTGGCTCACTTGCCGCTTCTCTACACCATTCATATATATGGATGTTCGGTTCAGAATTATCCATACATGAGCTGATTTCACCTTTGTTATACCAAACAAAGCTCTCTAAATTAAAAGTTATGCAGTACTATGTGTGGACTGTGGGGGTTTACGAAACTCTAGTAATTCAAAGATGGAGAAAGAAGGATGCTGATGTTCAATTTTGACACAATATCATGAATAGCAATCTTACGTTTCTGAAGTAATAAAATCATGAAAAATTAATTTTCACTTTAAAAAGTTCATTAGTTGATTAGTTCATTAGTAAAAAGTTCACAGGAACACTTGGTGAAGAATAAGAAGAAGAGGAGGGAGAGGAGGAGAAGGAAGAAGAAGAAGAAGAAGAAGAAGAAGAAAAAGGAGGACGAAAGAAGTGGAACAAGAAGAAGAAGAAGAAAAGAAGAAGAAGAAGAATGAGAAGAGGAAGAAGGCGAAGAAGAGGGGAGAAGAAGAAGAAAAAAGGAGGAGGAGAAGAGGTAGAAGAAGAAAGAGAAGGAGAAGGAGAAAGAGAAGGAAAAGGGAAGAAGGAAAAGAAGAAGGAGGAGGAGAAGAAGAAGGAGAAGAAAAGAATAAAAAGGAGGAGAAGAAGTAGAAGAAGGAGGAAAAGAAGACGATGTAGTGGGAGAATACGAAGGAGAAGAAGAAGAAGAAGAAGAAGAAGAAGAAGAAGAAGAAGAAGAAGAAGAAGAGGGCGAAGAAGAAGGAGGTGTGTGTAGAGGAGTAGCATCTGTTTAGAATGCGGACAGGTGAATGATGCGTGTTGACAGAATTCGAGAGTCGATGTTTGCCGAAATCGAGTTGATATTCGAGACTCGACACAGTCGAGGTCTTAACTAGGTGGTTGGAGAGATCATGCAAATGATATGCTGAATACGAATGAATCAGTCAGAAGTCTCTCTACTCTTGGAGGATGTTCAACGAAGGAAAGGAGATAGGAGACTGTGCTTGATGAAGACGCACAAGATGAAGGTGCTGAAGCTTAAGGAGGAGGAGGAGGAGGTGGGGAAGGAGGAGGAGAATGAACGTATCGCATGTTCTTAATCATTATTATGATCTTCAATTCAAGTTTTAAAATCAACTTTGAAGGATATGTTACAAGCATACTGACCAGACAAAGTAGTTTATCCGTTGCTGAGTTCATTCCCAATATCGGGGTACCGAGCTCTGCTCGGGGGTAGGCCTACAAAGGCACAGGAATGGAAATTTTAAAGGAAAAAAAGAATGAAATTAAACAATTTTTCAAGTTCAGCCATCAGTCTTATGCACTGAATCATTATTGCACTATAAAAAAATTAATCTCAGCTTTCGAAATATTATGAATAATCGAGTTTGAATGGATATCACTTATGGAAAAATCGCACTTATAAAATTTTGCTTCATAGAAATAATAATATGGGTTGATATAGTAGGATCATTTTAACTTGTCAAAGAACAGCTGATTTAACGTCAGTAAATAAGCGTACATCAATCAGCTGTTTTCTGACAATTTAAAATATGCCTGCTATAACAATTTTTAGCTCAGCGGTTTTGATGAACTCTTGACGATTTTTCTCGAATAAATAAAATGACATGATAACAGATGACATGGCTAACTTCATGCCTCAAATTTAAAAATAACAATACAATATGGAATATTTTCAAAATTTCAAATTCCTTTTAATTTTCTATAGATAAATTAAAATCAGAAATAAAAAGGGGAATAGGAGCAGCTTATGTGTTTCGATATTTTTCTCAATTCTAGTAATGGAACCGCTGGTTTTACCAAAAAAGTTAGTGTAGTTGTGTATTTTACGAGTGATCATGTGATTGGAATGCACTGTCTCAGCAGCTGAAATAATAATCTTGTCTCACTCACACACTCACTCGCTCTCACTCTTTCTCATCATTTACAGCCGACGGAAATTTCTTTCTTCTGTCAGCTGATTCTTAAAGGATCAATTTCTCCTTTTTTAGGTCCTTTAGCGAGTTATCCCCGGGATGAGACCCGGCGCAAACTAATTTTTGTATCACAAACCTCGTATACTCCAAATTTCGTCAAAATCGTTAGAGCCGTTTTCGAGATCCGTTGGACATACATAAATACATAAATAAATATAAACATACAGAAATTGCTCGCTTAATATAATAGGATATACATATGTGATGTACTATTATTATTATTTAAGAGAAAGTCCTAGAAGCTTCTTCACCAAGCACTGGGTCTTCAAAACTAGTCTTCAGTTTTTCCACAGCTGCACAGATAATAGCACATTGAAAATAAAACTTTGGGATGTTATCAAAATCCGTTCTTAGTGCGCGTCTGAAGCTCCAACTGAACATTCTTACCAAATTTGAACGCATTTGGTTCAGTAGATTTTTAGTTCTGCTGATGAATGAGTGAGTGCCATTTCGCTTTTATATATAATATCAGGGTACCGAGCTCTGCTCGGGGGTAGGTCTACAAAGGCACAGGAATGGAAATTTTAAAGGAAAAAAAGAAATGAGATTAAACAATTTTTAGTACAGCCATCAGTCTTATGCACTGATTCATCATTGCACTATAAAAAAATTATTCTGACCTTTCGAAATATTATGAATAATTGAGTTTGAATGCATGTCATTTAAAAAATCGCACTTGTAAAATTTTGCTCCATCATAGAAATAATAATATGGGTTGGAAACTATTTTTAGATCAACTGTTTTGATGAACTCTTGACGATTTTCCTCAAATAATTAAAAACAGATCACATAGCTAACTTCATGCCTCAAATCTAAAAATGACAATACAATATGGAATATTTTCAAAATTTCAAATTCCTTTCAATTTTCTACAGATAAATTAAAATCAGAAATAAAAAGGGAAATAGGAGCAGCTTATGTGTTTCGATATTTTTCTCAATTCTAGTAATGGAACCGCTGGTTTTACCAAAAAAGTGATCATGTGATTGGAATGCACTGTCTCAGCAGCTGAAATAATCTTGTCTCACTCCCACACTGACTCGCTCTCACTCTTTCTCATCATTTACAGCCGACGGAGATTTGTTTCTTCTGTCAGCTGATTCTTAAAGGATCAATTTTTCCTTTTTAAGGTCCTTTAGCGAGTTATCCCAGGGGTGAGACCCGGCGCAAACGAATTTTTGTATCACAAACCTCTCATATTCCAAATTTCGTCAAAATCGTTAGAGTCGTTTTTGAGATCCGTTGGACATACATATAAACATATAAACATATAAACATAAATATAAACATACAGAAATTGCTCACTTAATATAATAGGATAGATTGCTTATTATTTTGAAATGGATTATGGGCGCGAGACTTCAAATCAATCATATGCTTTTGAACTGGATTTTTCACTCGATTAATTCAAAACTGAGATCCGATTTGTTGAACCAATTTACGTTTGGATATATGGAAGGAATAGAAGACGCAATTACTATTGTGAACGGTATTTATACAATAATTAGGAATCCGATAATAATTTAAATGCATTGTAAATGCTTATTACCTATCCTTACTCATGTTAAAATACTCGCTTTCGTTCACAAAAATTCCGCGTGAGGGCAGAGGTCGATTTTATTATCCCCACCACCTACGTGCACACAGTGAATACATAGTTCTGAATATCCATCTCAAAAAGCAAAATTCCTGTCAAATCTATTACCTCTTCTTGCCACAAATGCGTTACAGGCAATCAGACAAAAGGCGATTTAATACGTAGACCGCACTACGTTTGGTCAACCAATTTTATCTGTTTTGGTCTTTCCAGAGATAGGGAGTGTGCGCTGAAGAATAGGCGGAGATGAATAAGAAAGAAGTTGAAGAGAAGAGAACGTAAAGTAAGAGAATGTAAAGTAAATGTCCAAAAATTGGCCGATTCGAGCTGAGTAGAGGTGCTAGAGAACTTTCATTTTCAAAGCAGAAAACAAGGTCTCATTAAGTCCCGCTAATGGCTTGATTTTTCAACTGTAATTACAACTCTTTTGACCCAAACAACCTTTCGCTCCGACATGGTTAGTTGTTCTTCCCTTCTCTTCTTCTTCTCCTTCTTCTTTTTCTTTTTCCCCTTTTTCTTTTTCACCCAGCCCTTTGCTCTTCAATTCCAGCTCAGCAGCTCAGAGATCGTTAAGCCTTTCCTCCCAAAATTCTTTCTTTTTTTTCCGGGTTTTTCCGCTCTCCTTCTTTTACATTTTGCCTCTCTTTCGTAACAACAACTTCAACTCCCCCTTCTCCGTCATCCCCCCACTTCTCCTAATTACATACAAACAGCTCTCTCTCTCTCTGTTCGCCGACTGTAACTACTGAAAATGGAAAATGGACTTACTGTTTTGTACTTTACTGCTGTGAGACTGAAGTAGGTGTTTTTTTTTTCAAAATACAGAGTATTCTCGGTAGTCTGCGTTTAGACGTTCAGGGTAGTTGAAGCTTTCAGATTGAACGGAGTGGGACTGTGTTGATGTGACGGATTAAATCCGCTTTGCTGGCTAATTCTGTTGAGTATATACAGTATTATATTTGTTCACGAAAAAATAATAAAATAAATATCTCCATTGATGTTTTTCTCTATTTTCCTCATAATCTCTTCAATTGCTTTAATTTCACAGATTTAGTGAAGTGCGATGTATTTCTTCTTTTGTTTTTACTAAAAAAGTCAATAACAATGTAAATAAGGCTTGTAATGGACTGTGTGTCTGTGAGTTTTTATATGTATGTGAATAAATACATACAAAGATTTGAAATAGTTAGTTGAAATTTCAAGCCTAATCAAAATAGAATAGAATAGAATGACTGCCTTTATTTTATCCTGGGAGGGCGAAGTTAGGGCGCAGTTCGCCCTCTCGCCAATTATAACATATCTTGATTGCTTTTATTGAATCAATTCTAAGATTTGTTATAATTGTAGGGGGTGCAGCAAGTCATGTTCACATTGATCCCCTTAATGAAATACAAAAACGTGTAAGAATAATAGGCTTCAGACATTTTCTCTTTCCAACTAATCAATTATTCACAGTAATGTAATGAGTGTGAGGCAACTCTCTATCCATGCTGTGGAGCTGGGCTCTAAAATTCTAAGAAAAGTTAGGAGATATTTTACTCGTATTCGCTGTGAGCATCCACGGTGTTGCGCTCTGGCGGATAATCGTATGCATCTTTCCAGGTAATTTAACATGTGAATGATAGGCTTAAGAACGTAAAAATTAGTTTATGATTGAGATAGATTTCACTGTCGCTATTTTTCCTACTTATCGATTGTGGGATTATATTTGGAATGATAAAATGAACATATCGCATGTTCTTAATCATTATTATAGGCTAAGTCAAGTTTTAAAATCAACTTTAAAGGTTATGCTTCAAGCTGACTGAGCAAACGAAGTAGTTTATCCACAGCTGAATTCATTCCCATTGGTTAGTCTATTATTTCGAAATGGATTATGGGCACGAGACTTCAAATCAATCATTTGGTTTTGAACTGTATCTTTCACTCGAATAATTCAAAACTGAGTTCCGATTTCTTTGTTGAATCAAAGAACTTGATTCAACTTTTGTTGAACCAAGTTTTTAAATATGGAAGGAATAGAAGCCGCAATTACTATTGTGAACGGTATTTATACGATTAGGAATACGAAAATACTTGTAAATGTCGATACAGTCATTCCCATAAACACCCAATATATAGCAACTACAAGGCTGAAAAGGCAGTTGTTTACAGTTTTCCTGAGCCTTTGTGAACATCATCATAATGGTCTATCCACTCTTTTGTTCTTAATCTGTTCCACTTTCCATATCCCCATCACAAACATCTCACCCCATAAGCCACCCCTACACAAGCGCAATAATTATTATCGATTAGCATTTGATGGTCCGAAACAAGGCCGATTCTCATTACTGAACAAAGTTAACCCCATTATCCAATTCCCCACTAGTAGATAGAAAACACAGGTTTCAGCGCACCATGACGTCACACTTCCTCACCCCCCTTTTGCCAAACCCTTCACCAAGGGCGTAGCCAGGGGGGGTGCTAAAGGGCTTCAGCATCCCCCGAAATTGACATTTGTTGTAATTTTGTCTCTTGCTCGCTTTTTGAAACAATTACATCTTTATAACCTTCCTGCCTATTTCAGAACCTCAAAATTAAATCCTAGCTACTCCCTTTGTCAGCCCACAACTTTTAAGGCCACACCAAATGACGTCACGCCCCCCCAACGCCACAACCCTTACCCACCGCCCCCACGATGACGTCATCATCGCCATGACGTCATCACTACAATGAAGTCACGCTATGATGTAACCCACCCCCTCCAGAACAAAGTAGTACATTAAAATCACTACAATGGAGTCACGCTATGATGTAACCCAACCCCTCCAAAACAAAGTAGTACGTTAAAATTACCAGTTTCAGCACACAATGACGTCAACCCCCCACACCCCCTCTCCATCCCATGACGTCATCACTGACATGACATCATCCCCTCCAATGATGTCACCTCCCACACTCTCTATCACTCAACCACACCACTACCACCCATCGACCCATGACCTTGATTGACCCTTGACCTTGACTAAAAAAAAATCGCCTCCCGGCACAGCCCCTTATCAACCTCAATCGCTGGGGGGGGGGGGAGTGATAGAGTGAGGGGGTGACGTCAATCGAGTGGGAGTAGAGTACCCCTACTTTACGACCCTTGATTGACGTCACCCCCTTACTCTATCACTCTGAGGGGGTGAAGTGGGGGTTGAAAGGGGATAGGGTGAAAAAGAGGGGTTAAAGGAAGGGTTAAAGTGGGTAAGAGGCTTGACGTCATGGTGCGCTGAAACCCGTGTTTTATATCTACTCCCACTTGGTCCCTATTCCAGTCTGGTCCTCCGTGCCATTCCCCCATTCCGTTCCGTACCATTCCCCATCCCGTTTCATACCCCATTAATTTCCAAGCCCTTATAAACACCGTCAAAAGGGCATTCTCACGGACATAATTATTAACATGTCAGTGTTACCTTGTTTCACATACCATCTTCTGAATTGATCACCAATGAGGAAGAGTACTTACATGTCGTGTGCTGCTCCAATACCTTTGACTTCCACTGACATTCGGCAAACAAATTAATATCACTTAGTGACCCCACTCAGACTGTCGACCTCTAGCCCATCATGGTGTTGTCTTGTTACTCATCGTTTGTGCTACATATTCTAGAAAGTGGCCATCTTATTAAGTGGTATTTCAATGAACAGGAAACATGCATTGATCACCCAGATTGTTCAACATGCAAAGAAAATTATGGCTCCTCTAAATTACAATTTATGAGATTTAAAATCGCTTCTCGGTGGTTCAGAACCCATTTAAAGATGTATAGTGCGATTCACGTCAAGAAGTCAGCATTGCTTAGATGGGAGTTTGCTATCCTTGCTCAGCACAAGGCAGTTGCTGATGTCTCTATCCTATTCGCACTGTGCATAGTTGCCGCACTGTGCATTGTTGTTGCACAGTGCCCAACAAACAGGTTTGGTGCAGTTTTCTCTTTCTCTCTCAATGAAACTTGGCATCAATGCTCCTCATATAAACAATGCTGACTTCTTGACGTGAATCGGACTATAGGTCCATTCATCTCTCATCATCATCATCATCATCATCCTTCCGATTACCCATGCACAAGTCCAGAGTTTATGTGGGCATCATCCCCATCCTCACCAAAAAAGTTGACATATACCACTTGTTGTGCAGGAAAATAAATCTTTATTATAGTCTGGCAACAGACAAAAGAGCCTCCAAAATAGGAACTCTACTGCGCAGAGAGAGCGCACGTTATGCAATGCAGCAGTTTATCTCACACGCTGACTATAGTCCGATTCACGTCAAGAAGTCAGCATTGTTTATATGAGGAGCATTGATGCCAAGTTTCATTGAGAGAGAAAGAGAAAACTGCACCAAACGTGTTTGTTGGGACTGTGTGCGACAACAATGCACAGTGCGGCAACTATGCACAGTGCGAATAGGATAGGGACATCAGCAACTGCCTTGTGCTGAACAAGGATAGCAAACTCTCATCTAAGCAATGCTGACTTCTTGACGTGAATCGCACTATAGAGTAGTGGTACTACGTTCATTTAGGTGATACGATGCGCGAAGGTTATTTCTCTGTTGCCAGACTATAGCACATGTTTACATCCAACAGAATAATATTATCCATTTATTTGTTTACGATAATACATATCCAATGATAATATTAGTGTCTAAAACCTTTGCCACAAAGGGAATTTTGCACAGAGTCACTTTCACCAGATAATTTCAAGTGTGCGTGGTCGTTTTGCCCACTCAATAGAAGAGCGCACAATAACAATTCAGCAACAGAAGTAGCGCTGTCCGATTTGCCGGGCTTTGCTAGATTTGGCCAAGGCTTTTGACCGTGGCACACAATTGGAGTTCGACGGGGCGCTATCATGGCGCCCTCGCGATCCCGATTAAATAAAACGGGCCGAAAGCAAGCAAAGAGAATAATGTATGCTTGGTGCAAGAGAGCTGTTCTATGACGGTGAATTATTCATGAGGCCTGTACCTCAATACGAACGAATTCCTGGCACGCCAGCGCACATATACAGGGTGTTACAAAACGGCCAGAGCAAGGCCGAGGTTTGATATCTTTGATTTCTATAGAGATTCCCTCGCATTCTCGGCAACCTATTATACTGTGGGTTGTGTTTTATGCAGTCGACTACAGTTTGCTGGGTCGTTGAACATATGAATTTAGAACAGTATGATTTTCCTCATTCTCACATCTACAACTCGACTATTAATATGGAGGGTTGGTGGATCTACAGCTACATAACATTGATATTAATATATAGTTATTCATATCTCCATGTCCTTGCACATCCTTCTCCAAGAATGGACATTTATATGTCCAAACTCCGCTATTTCATGTAGTTACAAAATCATATTGCAATTGATTTATTTTCAATGATACGTTCATTTAATAAGATATATCATACAGTAGAATTTAAGTTGTATTCAACAATCTTGAATTAAATTTATACCGCCTATATATTTTTTTTAAATCTCCCTTATTTCATGTTTTATTTAGTTAATCTTGTACTGTAATTAATATTTTTAAATGACGTTCATTGTAATAACTTTCATGACCTAGTATTTAAGCGACATATTTTGTAATCTGCATGAATAAAGTGATTATTCTATTCTATTCTATCATCATCCTTCCATTACCCACGCACAAGCTTAGAGCTTATGTGGGCATCATCCCTAGGAAAAAAAAGTTTTGGTGAAAAGTATGAAAACAGCTTCATATTCCGTATTTAAAATAGTAATAATATATACAGAGTATTTCTAAAATAGATCGACAAACTTCGTGAGCGGTTTTCTGACATTGAAGTGAAAAAAAGTTCCAGTAAACATGGGTCCTAAAATGCTTTGTTTCCCCCCTAGTCGCCATTTTGTTTTTTCACTTTTTATTTTTTTTCTCCAGAATGGTTTGACTAATTTTGTTGAAATTTGGCATGGTCAAGGCCAAGATGAAGGTCTGCTGTAAAAAAATGAAGCAACCTTATCTGACGAAATATTTCAAAATGGCAGTATACAGTATGGTCTACAGTATAGTATACAGTATGGTATACAGTATTCAGATAAAAAACAGTCCTAGTACCCACGCTCAAGCCTAGATCCCATGTGGGCATCACCCTCAGAAAAAATCTACAAAATCTAATCCAACATAAATGTCTAAATTAATCAAGGAAGTGTACAGCCCAATTTTCCTCGATAGTCTAGTCATTAACCATGATTGACGAGGTAGAGAATTCCCAATTCTCGCACAATGTACTTGGGATGCATCCACCATGATTGGTCACTGAGTACACCAAAAATGCAAAATTTCATTTCCGTTTTCCCTCTACTGTCGTCAGTAACGTCAAATCAAAACGTTCGGCGCAGAAAATTATTCACGTCTAATTTGAGTGAATGTAATCTCCAGTGACTGATACCTATCTCTGTTAATTGAGTAGCAATTTTCAGTTCGACAGGAATAGGTCATTGGGTGAAATCTATCACCAATTTTTTCGACTTTGTTATTTGGTCGTATTGATTATTTCCAGTTGTATTGGTCATATTTTTTTAAATATTCATATTCTTTTTTCTTCTTCTTCTTCTTCTTCTTCTTCTTCTTCTTCTTCTTCTTCTTCTCCTTCTCCTCCTCCTCCTCCTCCTCTCCTCCTTCTTCTTCTTCTTCTTCTTCTTCTTCTTCTTCTTCTTCTTCTTCTTCTTCTTCTTCTTCTTCTTCTTCTTCTTCTCCTTCTTCTTCTTCTTCTTCTTCTTCTTCTTCTTCTTCTTCTTCTTCTTCTTCTTCTTCTTCTTCTTCTTCTTCTTCTTCTTCTTCTTCTTCTTCTTCTTCTTCTTCTTCTTCTTCTTCTTCTTCTTCTTCTTCTTCTTCTTCTTCTTCTACTTCTTCATCTTCTACCTGCCAGCATTTTATTACGATTAAAACGTCTCTCCAGTCAATACTAACTAACGACCCCCTGTCCTTTCCAAAATTGAAAATCGTCTCTCTACTCTTGGTATTGTTTCAGAAGCAAAAAAATTATAAAAACTTACACTGTCGAATAGTAGGTGAAAAGAACTGAGCTAAATATCCATCTGGAGGTAGTACAAGCTAGGGCTGCTAGCAGGATTAGTGTTCCGTCTAATTTCGTTAGGTTGGTAATAAAGTGATGATGAAATATTTTTTTCCTAATACAGTATGTAGTACCAAAAAATTGAGTTGGTAATAAAGTGGGGGATTGGATTTTTTTTTTCAAGAAAAGTATGCTATTAAGAAAAATAGGCGGAACCCAGCTTTTTCAATCAGTGCTACCTCCAGATGGATAATTTAGCTCAGTGTTGCAGTGCGGCCCAGTGTTCAGTTCAAGGTTAGTTGATTAGATAGAATTTGATAAACAATCAATCATGTGTACCGTATACTGTATCAGACTTCACTCTTATCAGAAAAAAAGGGAATTATGAAAATGAAGGATAAATAGTTAACAATAATGAGAAGTTCTGGTCGAATTGCTGGATGGTTTAGCCTACAAACCCTGGGCAGACACATCGGAAGCGTTCGGCAATATTCGGCAATGATCGGCTAAGTTCGGCACGCAGTAGGTCACATCGATTTTGAACCTCAACTGCGGCTCCAGCTTCATTGTACACACCCTCCATGCCGAAGGTTGATGTCCTCTTTATCTTACGTTTCCTTTTCTATTCTTAATTATCCTCCTCCTTCTAATCCTCGTCATCCTCCTCCTTCTTATTCTACTTCTCCTACTCCCCCTTCTTATTCTACTTCACCTCCTCCTCCTCTTTCTTCGAAGAACTAATCATGTAGCTCATCAAGAAGGCTGAAAGAAGAGAGGTTAAAGAAGACTCCTTCTACTCCTCGTTTTCCTCCTCCTTCTTATTCTTGTTCTCCTCCTCTTTCTTCGTAGAAATAATCATGTAGCTCATCATGAAGGTTAAAAGAAGAGAGAGAGGGAAGAAGAGGTTATTTATACCTCTTCAATGGTTTCTTCTTCTTCTTCGTCTTCTTCTTCTTCTTCTTCTTCGTCTTCTTCTTCTTCTTCTTCTTCGTCTTCTTCTTCTTCTTCTTCTTCTTCTTCTTCTTCTTCTTCTTCTTCTTCTTCTTCTTCTTCTTCTTCTTCTCCTCCTTCTTCATTTCTTCTTCTTCTTCTCCTTCTCCTTCTTTTCCTTCTGATCTTTCTTCTTCTTTTCCTCTCCATCTTCCTCCTACTCCTCCTTCTCCTCCTCCTCCTGCTCCTGCACCTACTCCTCCTCCTTCTCTCTTCGTTCTCCTCCTCTTCCTTATTCTCCTCCTCCTTCCCATTCATACCTCTTCAATGGTTTCTTCTTCTTCTTCTCCGTCTTCTTCTTTTCTTCTTCTTCTTCTCCTTTTCTTCTTCTTCTTCTCCTTTTCTTCTTCTTCTCCTTCTTCTCTTTCTGATCTTTCTTCTTCTTTTCCTCTCCATCTTCCTCCTAATCCTCCTTCTCCTCCACCTCCTGCTCCTGCACCTACTCCTCCTCCTTCTCTCCTCGTTCTCCTCCTCTTCCTTATTCTCCTCCTACTTCCCATTCATACCTCTTCAATGGTTTCTTCTTCTTCTTCTCCGTCTTCTTCTTCTTTTCTTCTTTTCTCCTCCTTTTTCTTCTTCTTCTCCTTCTTCTCCTTCTGATCTTCTTCTTTTCCTCTCCATCTTCCTTCTACTTCTCCTTCTCCTCCTCCTCCTTCCCCTACACTTCCCCTCCTCCTCATCATCATCCTCCTTCTGCTCCTAAACCTCATCCTCCTCTCCTCAACCTCCTCCACCACCTACTATTCCTTCTTCTTTTTTTTCTCCTTCTACTTCTTCGTCTTCTCCATCTTCCCCTCCTCCTCCTACATCTCCTGGTGCTTCTTCTCCTCCTCTTTAAAATCATGTTTTCCCTTCTTATCATCTTCCCCCTACTTCTCCTTCTTCTCTACCTCCTCCTTCTCCTTTTCCTCCTCATCCTCCTCCTCCTCCCCTCCTCTTTCTCCTTCCTCTCAAACACCCTTCTCAGCATCTTCTTCTTCTTCTTTTTCTTTTCTTCTTCCTCTTCTCCTTCTTCTTCTTCCTCCTCTTCTTCTCCTTCTTCTTCTGCTTCTTCTTCTTCTACTCCACCTCCTCGTCCTTCTTCTCCTCCTCCTCTTTATAATCCCTTTTCCTCCTCATTCTCTTCCATCCTCATTCTCTTCCCCCTTCTTCTCCTTCTTAACTACCTCCTTCTTCTCCTTCTTCTCTACCTCCTTCTTCCCCTTTCCTTTCTTCTCTACCCCTTCCTCTCCCTTTTCCACCACCTCCTCCTCCACCTCCTCATCCTCCTCCTCCTTCTCCTCCTCCTCCTCCTCCTCCTCCTCCTCCTCTTCCTTACCAACACCCTCCTCTTCCTTCTTCCAAGTCCATTCATCTCCCTTCTTTTCTCCCATTCTTCTCATCATCATCATTATCATCATCACCTTCCCCCATTTTGAGGCAACACCATTACACTTGATGGATCCCTCGAGAGGCTATTACAAAGCTATTTAATGCTCCTCTTCAGTATCAACCATAGATTAGTGAATCTAGATAGTAGACTTCTCACCTATAGTGTGGAAAGTGTGTGTTTCTCGGCTCGAGATCTTTCAAGCCGACTATATGTTTTTGCCCGCGTTGCGAATGCTTTTTTTCGCCACACCACAAAACAATTGAACAAAACAAATTAAAATATAAACTCAGTAGCTACGGCAGCCAACTAACCTTTTGGCTTTTCTCAAATTGATGAAGCCTCTATAGTGATTTTTATCCTTAAAGACCCATGAGCACAGAGACAGTCCACCCCCACTTTCTGAGCTAGAAAATCACACGTCTGCAGCGTTGCCATTAAGGCGCTTATTGACAGGGAAAGTAGAGAGAGAGAGTAACTTACAGCAAGTACTTGCCTCTTCAACTTACCCCTTACTTTCCCTGTCTGTAGGGATACTTTCCACTTTAGAGAAAGTAATCACTTTCTGGAAGTAAAACCAAACTTGTTTGTTTCTACTTGCCACTCCAAGGAAATTAGAGGGTCACGTGGGTGGTCATGTGATCATTTTCTCCCACTTTCAGCCAGTAGAGCAGAAGAAACGCATCGTTTTATTAATCAGATAATTTGTGGAAATAAAAACATGTGTTGAGAAAAGCATTAAAAAGTAAAGAAGAGAAGGCGAGTTACTTCCAGCAAGTACTTTCCCTGTATATAAGCAAATAAGTGGAAAGTGACGTAATGGCAAGTACTTCCAGAAAGTAACTTGCTCTCTCTACTTTCCTGTCGATAAGCGCCTATACTAACACTCACTATCAGATGATATAAAAAATGTAAAATATGCACACAATCTGCGACTACACTAACTCGAGAAAAATTCAAGAACTACATTATCAAAATTGAATAAAATATCGAAACACATCGGCTGCTATAATAATGTAGTCAACTTTCATGTTTTTTTTCCTATAAAATTTCCATTCCTGTGCCTTTGTACTCCCGAGCAGAGTTCGCTCCCCCGATATTTAGTGTATAATACAGATAAGCGAAGAACGCTGGTATAGTTTTGACTTGCAGTCTTACTGATGGGCCGATGTTTTTAGAAATGCTCGATAAACACACCCCTCGATCTACACCCCTCGCCTTGTAAAGGTCAAGTGCCAATTCCAATTGCGTGAGCTGTACATGAAATCAATGTATTCTATCCATTGAAATTATTTTAACCCACTTTTTCAATGTAATTATATACGATCATATGATTTATTTCCTCACATAAAACTCCATGTTCGTTTATTTTAATTGTGTAGCCTGCGTTAATAAGTCGAATAGCAATCAAGTGGTATTGATTTTAATAGTATTGATAATGATTACCACTGAGCTAAATATCCATCTGGAGGTAGCACAAGCTAGGGCTGCTAGCAGGATTAGTGTTCCGTCTAATTTCGTTAGGTTGGTAATAAAGTGAGGATGAAATATTTTTTTACAACAGTATGTAGTACCAAAAAAAATAAGTTGGCAATAAAGTGAGGAATGAAATTTTTTTCTCAAGAACAGTATGCTATTAAAATTAAAATAAAAAGGCGGAACCCAGCTTTTTCAATCAGTGCTACCTCCAGATGGATAATTTAGCTCAGTGGTGATTACGACGTTTTTCTATCATAAATTATATTGAATTATCAATTCATTTTCTCCTTCCTTCCCCTTACCTGTCCAGATAACGTTGTTCCCAGAATATTAATTCTAATTGAAAAATATTCATTGTATCACGCCTTCAGTTTCCAAGAATGAATTCCTGTTTTCCAGTTCAAATGCTTTCAACAAAACTCAACGGAAACTCGAGTATTAATGGAAGGTTCTCTGTAATAACGAAATTTCATCTGATAAACCCGATACCAAGAACCAAGAACCGCTTATTCAGGCCAAATGCAAAATTCAACTGAAAATCAATAAAATGTTTTCTGTGAATCTGCACAGTTCATTTGTTTCTATAATGACAAACAAGTCTCCAACAGATTTTATTATAATATTATTCCGGAAAACGAATTGTTTTATCTGATGGCAGTAGACGGGAAATAAATGAAAATGATACTCTGATAGAATTTCGGAAAGTGATCGATGATTTTTGGAAATGGCGGGAGAGCAGGCAAAAATATAGAGGGAAGAAATAGAAGAGAGGAAGAAAGAGATGATAACATTATGTTATCATTTTTTGTTATGTAATTATTGTAAAGGCAGAATACATTTTATTTTCATTTTCATTTCATAAAGAGGATAGAGAAGTTGAAGAAGTAAGTGGAGAGAGAGAGATAGAGAGAAAGATAAAAAGAAATGAGAATAGAAAGGAGAGAAGAGATAGATAGACAGTAAGAGGGGAAGAGAGGAAAGATAAATAATTCAATGAATTCGGAAATGGAGTGGAATTGGAGAAGATAGTAAAGAGAGAGATAGAGAGAGAGGAAGAGAGAGTGAGAGAGAGAGGGATAGTGTGAGAGAGAGAGAGAGAGATAAAGATATAGGAAGAAGAGAAGAGAAAGAGAGAGAAGAGATAGATGAACATTTAGAGAGAAAGAGACGAAAGAGAGAGAATTTGATGAATTTGTGAATGTTGGAGTGAAATTGTAGAAGATAGTGAAGAGAGATAAATAGAGAGAGAGAGAAAGATGAATAGAAATGAAAAGAGAGAGAAGAGATAGATAGACATGGAGAGAGGAAGAGAAAAAAGAAATAATTTAATGAATTCGGAAATGTTGGAGTGGAATTGTAGAAGATAGTGAAGAGAAAGAGAGAGATAGGTAGAAAGGAAAAGAGGAAGAGAAAGAAGAGATAGATAAACATTAACAGAGAATTGTAAACATTCGGAGTGGAATTGTAGAAGATAGTGAAGAGAGAGAGAGATAAAGAGAGAAAAAAAATAGAAATGAAAAGAGAAAGGAGAGAAGAAATAGATATACAGTAAGAGAGAAAGAGACGAAAGAGAGAATTTAATGAACTCGTAAATGTTGGAGTGGGATTGGAGAAGATAGTGAAGAGAGAGATAAAGAGAGAGAAAAAGGTGGGTAGAAAGGAAAAGAGAACGTGAGAGAGGAGATGGATAGAAATTAAGAGAGAAAAAGACGGAAGAGAGAGGATTTAATGAACTCGTAAATGTTGGAATGGAATTGTAGAAGATAGTGAAGAGAGAGATGGATATGGAGAGAGGAAGAGAGAAAGAGAGAGAAGAAAGAGAGAAGAGATAGATGGACATGAAAAGAAAAAGAGAGAAAAGAGAAAGAATTTAATGAATTCATAAATTGTTGGAGAGGAATTGATACAGTGATTCAAAATACAATAATAATTGTGTTTGAGTTGATGTTGAAGCATTTCTTTGTAACCTGATAATAGCGCAGCACTGTTGACATCATCAGCGATTTTTAAAAAAAAAAATTTTTCTATTATTTCATCCAATCCAGTGTTTACTTTCCGTGCTCACTTCTATTGGTTACGTTACGAGAGAAATACAATAATTTATTCCCAGAAGATTGTTGAATCAGGTGAAACCTCTACAGGCCTACTCTGTTCACGGAGTCGAGTGACGGCCAAAACAAGCTGTTTGCATTTGTGTGCATATAGAAGCGTTTTCGGTAAATTTTCTGTCCAATTCCAGTTCACAATACGTTCATTCAAGGTCAGACTGGAATCACTCACTGCAGATAATAATACTATATAAAATGGTAGAACATTTCATTATCTTTAATTTCAATAATCACAATCTATATTTTACTTCACATGATCGTGAGAAAACGTCCATCAAAGTTCGGTACGCAACATTATTGTTAATAACAAAGAATAGAACAGATGAAAGGGGTACAGGTAACTAAACTTACAAAATGTGGCGTTTCTTTTTAAAATAGAAACATTTTGCGATGTTGCCAGATTCATTGAACCGATAAATCGTTCAATAGCTATCGATTACATAATGTTTAAGAAACGCAAAAAGTTTTATTGAATGGATGAATTTATTGACTCTATGGCTATTAAATGATTTATCGAACGGCTGAAAAACCAGGCATTATAGTTCGAATAAAACTAGTTGTCCCTTGGCCTGGTGCTCAAGAACCACTCACTAGAAATGTTTTTGTCAGAAAGTCGGATGTCGAAACAGCTGACCATTTGATTCAATGTTAGCATCATTGAGTCAAATGGTCAGCTATTCGGACATCGGACTTCCTGACAAAAACGTTTCAAGTGAGTGGTTTTTGAGTACCAGGCCAAGGGACAACTAGTTTTATTCGAACTATAAAAACCTTAAAGAATCTGTATGTCTGTTTGTATGTATATGTGTATAAAGAAATATAAATACGATATATATGTCTATATATATATATATGTGTATATATATATATGTATATATATATATATATATATATATATATATATATATATCTGTATATATATATATATATATATATATATATATATATATATATATATATATATATATATATATATATATATATATATATATATATATATATATATATATATATATATATATATATATATATATGTGTGTGTTGTTGTGTATATATATGTGTGTGTATATGTGTATAGGTGTGAGTGTGTATTATGTGTGTGTGTGTGTGTGTGTGTGTGTGTGTGTGTGTGTGTGTGTGTGTGTGTGTGTGTGTGTGTGTGTGTGTGTGTGTGTGTGTGTGTGTGTGTGTGTGTGTGTGTGTGTGTGTGTGTGTGTGAGGTAACAGTTGCAGCCCCTATTAACAACACACCGAAATAGGAGAGCAGTTAGAGGTGGAAGTGTGTAAGTGTTATTGGGTTTTAGGGGTGCTTGTAAACCCCCCTCCACCCCCCCCTGTCATGGCAAAGCAAGCCCTAGGCAACCAACAACCATACTGCAACCTGAATGGATATAAAATCGGGTTAATGGGTGATATTAGGTTGTGGGGGGGGGGGGAACCTCCACATGCACCAACACAAAAAGACCGTTCTAAGCTTGTCGCTCCACTAATTCCCCAGTCCACAAAATTAGGGGGATAACTCGCGCTTCGCGCTCGACAGGGGGGCTTCGCCCCCCTGCGCCCCCCCGGGGGGGATAATTGCGATCATTCAAACTCCCAACTACATATACTTCACAAAAACGTCACCACTTCCTGAGGCCACAATGCCAGGTTGTTATAGCAGGATTCTTTTAACTTGTCAGAAAACAGCTGATTTAACGTTAGTAAACGAGCGTACATCAATCAGCTGTCTTCTGACAATTTGAAAGAATCCTGCTATACCTGAATGGTAGATGGTTTAACTATAGCTCTTACAACTTCCAATCAATCTTATTTTATAAAATTAATAAAATCTTATTTTATAAATTGTCATATCATCTCACTTAATCACAAATTTCATCTTCGCAAATAAAAGCAGAAAAAGTTGATAATTATATAATAATTTCATACTAAATTTGCAAACAAAATCATCAAATAAAAATCCAAAAGTTCTTGAAAATTCCGAATTAACTTTGATAATTAAGAGCTAAATAAAAACACACTCACTAGAAACTAGTACAGCTGATTTTTCGTTTTCTTTCCCATCTTTTCAAATCAACAAGAGATCAAAATTTTGTCGGAATTGGAGTTTCCTGCGCCTGTCAAGAAGACTGTCCACACATGAAGTGGACAGAACTGTGAAATAATAGAGAGTGAAAAACATAGAGATTTTAGGTTTAGATTTTAGATTTATTACTTTATTCATGTAGACAACAAATATGACGGCTTAAATTCTAGATAATAATAATAATAAAATATATACTGTACAACTAATTATTCGTGAAATTTACATTAGCTTATAAATTATGCTATGAGTAGATATAGAGCAAAAGTATACTGATGATATAATAATTGTGAGTTATCTAGATGAAAAGGCGAAGTTTGGACATATGAATGTCCATTCTTGGGAAAAGAGATACAAAGAAAGAGAGAGAGAGAAAGAGAGTTATCTGATGGGACAATGTATCGCCAACAGTCGCCATTTTACGACTTCAACCAATCAGGAGCCAGTTGTACGAAAACATCACATGGCATCTGACGTTTACGAGTTGCTAGCTTCTGATTGGTCGAAATCGTAATGGCGTCTGTTCAGCTCATTGGCCAATCAGACGGCTCTTTGAATTCTTTTAGGCGAACTACGTCATCAGCATTGTCACTCCCACTTTTCTTATGCCCGGTTTCTAATACCATATTAAAAAACTAATGCAATATTGGATTTTGATGAAGCATTCGATCATATGATTTCCTTACTCAGCTGAAATTTCTCGTGTATAGCAAGATCCTTTTAACTTGTCAGAAATCAGCTGTTTCCGTAATAATTAAACAGTGATTTCGACACAATAATCAAAAGGCTTCAAAGACCTTTAAAGTCTTTAAAAGACCTTTTTAAAGAAGACCTTTCAAAGAATAACTTTTTAAAATACCTTTTCAATAATCTGCGAGATTCAGCATTTGTAGGTTAAGTATTGTGATATTGCTCGTTGAAACATAATATGTTTTCTGACAAGTTAAAAGGATCCTGCTATATTTGTTGCATGGTTAGGATGGTTTGTTTTTGTTTTGAAAGTTTTGTTACTGTGGATTTGTTTATCATAATATTTAAAATGGAAAAATAGACAGAGGTAACACCTTTCTGGAGCAGAGGAAGAGCGATTGATGAATATTGTGAAATTGTAATACAAATTGGTACAGTGAAAGAGAAAAACAGATAAAGTAACATATTATATCTCCAAACATAAAGCTGAAAATAAATCTATTTTCTCTGTTTTTTTTTCTCTATGAGGCCCGTATTATCAATCACAGATTAAACGTCGTTTAACTCGAACTAGCTTTGGCTCTTGATATACGAGCGACATTAATTTTTCTGCGCATGCGTCAATAACGTCGGACCAATCACAGAGCACTGTGATTGGTCAAGTGTCATCAACGCATGCGCAGGAAAATTAATTCCGGTAGTGACTCGCAGTTTGAACAATCTATTGGTTAGCCAATGAACAATTATTTCAAAGCTGACATTTTCAATATGTCAACAACCGTCGTTCACAGTTTTCATCAAAGGACAAAAGCGACCACAGCTCAGAAAATTTCTCCCCGTTTCCACACTGATGAAATTATTTTCAAAACCTCCCACTGTTTGTGAAAAATACGCTGTTAAAAGGATATTACTGTTTATGGAATAAAACTTTTACGATCTAGATGTATCCGATTTGAGAAAGTTATTCTCAGAAGTGTTTCTTCAGCTTCTCGTTAGGCAGCTCGTACACCGGAGCAATAAGCAATAGGCAATTAGGAACATTTGGATCATATGATCGTCTACTCTATAGAAACAAATAGTCCAATGCACACCTAAAGCAGCTGTTTCAGTGTGCATTGAACTATTGGTTTGTATAGAGTAGACAATCATATTATGATCCATATGTTGCTAGTTGCCTATTGCTTATTGCTCCGGTGTACGACCGGGGTAAAATTCATCGTTTTCTCATTCCAAATCGAAGAAAACGTTGTAGTGAAATGAAATGGTCACTAGATCATTTATAATACAGTAATATCCAATCTGAGCTAGAAATGAGGCGATTGTTCGAATTTGAAATAAGTAAATTAATGCCAGGCAAGTGACTTTCATAAATAATCTACATTATCTGACTATGCTTGAAAGTGTAAGGCTAGTTGCTTATGAAGCAACACACACCGATTAGTCATTGCATCGGTGTGTGCTGCTTCATAAGCAGCCATGTGCATTACTGTGACTAAACGTGACTAATGTCGTCTTGTCTTGTCTTGACTAACCGGTGTCCGCCTAGCCTTATTGAACCATTCGTTTATTGAGAAAAACCCCTAATATTGTTTATTTTTGTTGACTGACTACCGGTTGCTCAGTTCTCCATTGTCATTAACTTGAGGAATTTCAGTTTAAATTTCCTTACTTAGAAATAACATTGTTTAAAAGAAAAACATTTCCCTCATTGTCTTATTACTTTCCTTGGAATTGGATGAACAGACTTCTCACGACCAGATTGATTCATAGTTCATCAGCAGGAAAATTGAAATTAAGGTTAGAAGTTGTTGTATCATAAAACTGATAATTGTATTTCTGAGCTATGTAATAATGTTGTAGAAGATTTGCGAGATATAAAATTCATCTATTTTATTTAGTAGTAGCCTACCGACATAGTGAAGTTCTTTTTTCAGAGTATAGTTGAGTTTAGCTGTAATCGCACATGTATCTGCTCTGCTTCTTCTACTTCTTCATTATCCTTTTTTTGATATATTTATTCTTTTTATATTTTACGGAGTGGTCTGATCAATATTAACAGATTAAGAATGGGCGGTATGAGTCGGCAATATTGAATTGTTGTCTCATAAGATCAATATAATTTTAAGCTAAAACATGCACTTTCATGTAACCCATCACGTCTACAGTTTGCATCGAATCTTCTTGACAAAAAATGTTATTTGATAGATTATTAAATGTTACATTGGCTTGTTTCTTTCAAATTATGAATATCTCTTCCAAAAATCCCCAAAAATGTTGAAACTTAAAAAAGTTATTTTTGCTGTAATTACTGCAGTAATTTTCAATTTGAAAATTAAATGATGAAGAATGTTATTCTAATTTTAATTTTACTTTTATTTTAATTCAAAAGTAAAAGAAGAACCCCTGAAGAATGTTATTCTCTTGCCAATGACACTTCAAACGTAATTTTCTGTCCAAAAATAACGGCGCTAGATGTTTCAAAAGATTACATTGATCTTATGGGACCATTTCCAATATGGCTGACTACTACTGCCCACTCTTTACCAAAACCACAACTGGAGTGGTTGGTAGACAACGGTAATAAGCGACGGTCTGATGTAATCGAAAGGTCCGGGATCTATCACGGTAAACAGAATGGATTTTGACTACAAAACGGCCGCTCCCGACTGCCTGAAAAGTAATCGTCATCTCTCTCTCTTTCTCATCACCCACGCACAACCCTTGAGCTCGTGTGCGAATCACCCTTAGCAAAATACACAAAAAAGTTCTACAAACAAGCTCAACTCTACAGTGTCCCAAAAAATAGTGACTCCAGTACTACCACGGTATTCTACAAGTCAAAACAAACAGAAAATATCTTTGTCACTCGAACATTCTCAATTTATTATTGGATGAAAAACAAACAATTGATAAATTTCTAGAATGTGAAAATATGATACAGTAGTAAATTTGAGAAACGTTCAAGATATGCAAACATATTTTTTGCATTCATAAATTTATTCTCATGTCTCACTGTTGAAGAAATGAAGAAACACAGAAGTGGTAATCTTCAAATAGCCATATCTCGGTTATTTATTATTCAATTCTCTAAAATTAAATGAACCATTTTATTCAAAATAGAATTCTCTACATTTTTGTATTCGAAAGTTTCATCGTAAAAAGCGATATTTTTCCAGTAAAATTGAATTGAAAATTTCAGTTGGTCGGAAAAAACAGATATTGAAATTTATTGATATATTTATTTTGTAAACCACACCTTTAATTATACCCCTACCAAATTTCATGAGAAAATCTTGTTTTTTTCAACGAGATATGATGAAAAATATAAGAAACACAAAATGGCGGATTACAGGTAAACTAAGGAGAAATCAGCATTTTGCCAACGACATTTTCTGTTCGTTTTGACTTGTAGAATACCGTGGTAGTACTGGAATCACTATTTTTTGGGACACTGTATTTATTTCACAGAAGGAAAGTCCAAAGTTGAGTTCAACTGTGATCACACCTACATGCTCTGTTTCTTCTTATTCTTCTTTAACTTTCTTTTTCGTCGTCTTCTCTCCTCAATATTCTTCGAGCTCTCCTTCTTCACGGAGTGTAATGAGTCGGAATGCTTTGGTTACATCACTGCTGGGAAATTCCATGGAATATTATAATCCTGGCTCTGCTCCAAAACCCGGAGAATTTCTCTATAGCTGTTGATCGCTTCAACCTCGACCCACCCATATTCACTGCTACCATCATTCTCAACCTTCCCCATTTCTTCTTCTTCTTCTCTCCTTCCTCATCTTCTTCTCTTCTTCTTCTACTTCTTTTTCGTCTCATTCTTCCTGCTATTCTCCTTCATCTTTACCCACTATGTCTTCACCTTCTTTTTTCACACCTCTCTTTCCCCTATTGCCTCCTTTTCTTCTTCTTTTCTCTTCTTCTTTTTCTTCTTCTTCTTCTTCTCTTCTTCTTTTCTTCTTCTTCTTTCTTTTCTTCTTCTTTCTTCTCTTCTTCTTATTTCTTCTTCTTCTTCTCCTTCTTCTTCTTCTTCTTCTTCTTGTTCTTCTTCTTTTTCTTCTCCTCTTTTTCTTCTTGATTTCTCCTTCTCCTCATCTTCTTCTCCTTCTCCCTCTCTTCTTTCTTTTCCTCTTCTTCTTCTTCTTCTTCTTCTTCTTCTTCTTCTTCTTCTTCATCTTCTTCATCTTCCTTTCCTCCTTCCTCTCCTTCTTGTCCTCATCTCCCTCCTTCATCCTCTTTTTCTAATCCACATGTTTTTTCTACTTCTTCTCCTCATTTTCTTCTTCTTCTTCTACTTCTTCTTCTTCTTCTTCTCCTTTTTCTCTTTTGTGCTCTTTCTAGGATCATCCCCCTGTTTGTACTTCAGCTTTCCAGACCCTAATACCTTTCAATTCCTCTCAGTTGCACTGTCGCCTGTCTTGTTCTTGCGGAAGCCGTTGCTCTCTCTACTCTCGTTCTCTTTCTCCCTCTCTCTCTATTCCTCTCTCCTCTCTTCGACCTGAACTCAGTCGAAAGGATGCAAGTCGACTGGCAACGTATGACCGCTCTATAAGAAGTATTTCATCTGCTCTCCCCAAGTCTTTTCTGTATTCTCTTTTTTCTCCTTTTTTATCTCTCACTTACTCACTAACTCACTCTCTCTTTCTCTCACACCTTGCTTACCTCCTACTAGCGTTCCATTAAAGGCACTAAGTAAGTAACTTGACACGAATCTGCCTTTTGTCTTCTGATAACACGTCATAGTTTGAAACTTGTGCTCAACAACTCCTCCTCCTACTCCTCCCTTACCACCACCATCTCCTCCTCAATCTTCTCCTTCCTCCTCCTCTTCCTCTCCTTCTTCTTCTTATTCTTATTATTCTTCTTCTTCTGCTTCTCTTCTTCTTCTTCTTCTTCTTCTTCTTCTTCTTCTTCTTCTTCTTCTTCTTTCTTCTCCTTCTGTTTCTCATCTTCTTCTTCACCATCTCCTCATCCTTTTCTGCCCTCTTCTTCTTCTTTATGTTCTTCTCCTTCTTCATCTCCTCCTTCTTCTTCTTCTTCTTCTTCTTCTTCTTCTTCTCCTTCTCTTCTTCTCCTCTTCCTCCTTCTCCTTTCCTCTTCCTCCTCTTCCTTCTCTTCTTCCTCCTTCTCCTTCTTCCTCCTTCTTCTCCTCCTCCTTCTCTCTCCTTCTTCTTTCTCTCCTTCTTCCTTCTCCTCCTTCTTCTCCTTCTCCTTCCTCTTCTTCTTCTTCCTCTTCTTCTTCTTCTTCTTCTCCTTCTTCTTCTTCTTCCTCCTCTCCTTCTTCTTCTCCTCCTTCCTCCTTCTGCTTCTCCTCCTTCTTCCTTCTTCTTCTTCTTCTCCTTCTTCACAGTGTTCTGAATCTTCTCCTCCTGTCTTGTCTTGTCTTCCCCTCATACTTTGTGTGGTGCATAAACAGCAACTTGATCTCGGATACGGATCACTACTACACAGGCCAAACTGTCAATTAATTATCCAATCACTGAGGCTGTCGATACATCACAACAAGCTGAAGCTGTTTCAACACCTTCGTCAGCTGTTATTATCATTCTTGTGGTGTCAAACACCAATTTCCTTGACACAAATGGTTTTAAATATTGAATGCTTCTAGAAAGTGTCCCAAAATTGTGATCCCTGTCCTATCACGCTATCCTACAAGATTTATACAATTTTACTAAATAATCAATTAATAATAAATAAGTACAAAACAACGGAATTTACTGATAAACAACTCAATTTAAGTTGTTTAAAAACTGAAATATTGAATTCAAATACGTCACAACACAATGTAAAATGTTCAACTTTAACTAAATTTTCTGAATTCGCTGTTTCATAGTTTCAATATCAAATTTGAAATCAAATTGTTCTATTAACACATTTATACATTTTTTACAAAGAATGTGACAATGGTTTATTGTCAAAATAGTACGAGAACATAAACTCAATCAATAGACATAGACTTAGAGCCGGTTCATGAGCTCGGGATTTAGCCAAGTCCTAGACTAAAACGGGTGGCTAGAACGGAGGATGACAAAATTGAGGTTTGAATGTGGAAAATAATGAGAGTTGAAAGTAGAATAAGAATGGAGAATTGGGATAGGAGCTAGAAGGAGAAGAACTTGAAAAAAAACTGATTGGAAGAGGAGAAGAAAAAGGATAAGTTTTTGAAGGAGGAGAACTAGATGAGGGAAGACAAGAAGCATATAGAGGAAAGAACGGGAAGGAAGAGAAGAAAGAGGCAATGAAGAAGAAGTAGAAAGAATGGAGGTTCAGGGGAGGAAGAGGGAAAAGCGTTTCAAGGTCGTACGTTACGAAGGAGAAAAATAATACCAGTATGAATAGAAGAAAAGTAGAAATAAAGAATAGCAGCTAGAAGGAGAAGGAAAAGATTAAAAATAAAGCTACAGAAGAGGGTTGAAAACTGGGAGATGTAGATGCGGGGGGTGAAGGAGTGAGAGGTGGCTACTAATCTAATTTTATTATTGAAATTTGTTATTGTTTGCAGTTAGCAAACTGTGAAAATGTGCGATGAAATTTTAAATGATTGCTAAGGGTAGTTTGAAGCTGAGGGAGACGTTTCAGCCCTCCACCCTCCACAGGGGTGGTTGGTGGGGGTTGGAAGGGAAGTATGGTAGTATAATCTCATTTTCTGGCACCCGTTATTGTAACCATTAGTCTCATAATGTTTAGAGCAACAATGGGAGTCATTTTCGGACCCCCGGCACAAAAAAAAACCGAAGAAATGACTGGATATTTGCCAGATAATAAATCCCGCTTTAGAGATTCCACCACGTAGTACGGCTCCCAAACTGAAATGGAATGTTTATGTCAAAGTGCTGGCTTGCAATGCGACAGAAAAGGACGGCGAAATCGTTTCTCTCTGTTCTTGATTTTCGCAACGTGAAGAAGACAAAGAGGAGACGACGTTGAATAGTAATTTCGCTCACTTTTCATTTTTCGCCCGGTTCGGCTCCGGGTTCGGCTCGTTAACATTAATTCAGCCAGCTAACGGAGATTTGTTAACGTCAGCGAAACTGTTATGGGATTGTTTTTCCGATTTATTTTGACTGTTACCGAGACCCGGTTTCTCAGTTGTGCTTTAAACTATTGATTGTAAAGTTACCGCGACTGTATTGGTCAACAAAACTGTTATTATTATATATAAGTGATTTTTCGCTTATAATGGGCACTTGATGAAAAAATAGATGAAGATATGATAGCCGCCCTTATTTATTACTATTTTGTTATTGTTATTTGTTATTTGTCACCATTAGAATTAAGCATGTTTCGTTTTCAGGTAGTGAAATGGAATACTATAAAAAATGAAAAATGAATTGAATCTACATATTGCGATAATGTGAACTGATTTGAAGTGAACTCAATTTCTGAATGGTGACAGAATTTGATTGAATAGAATCGAAATTGTAAAATTTTATAACAATTTATTGTTGTATGAATTTTTTGTGTTATTCTTGTTGTCGTACAATATAAAAATGCATATATTGTAAAATGATAACTCATCGCAATTTTTTTGTATGAGCGTGGGCTCGAAAACAAATAATCTTATTTATTTATTATTATAAGTGATTTCTATTATAGTAGGCTATGTGATTATAAATAATATACTGTTATTATTTTTATTTACGACCTTGTTATAACGCAATCATTACAGTTTCGTAATTGGAATCGAAACAGTAGCTTTTTCGAAATGGAATTTGAAACTTGTAGTATAATTACGAGAAGAGAGGAGGAGGAGGAGAAGAAGGGGGAGGAGGAGGAGGAGTAGGAGGAGAAGTAGGGGAAGGAGGAGAAGGAGAAGGATGACGAGAAGGAGGAAAAGGGGATGAGGGGCGAAGGAGGAGATGGAGTAGAAGGAGGAGAAGGAGGTGAAGGATGAGAAAGGAGAAGGAGGAGAAGAAGGAGGAGAGGAAGGAGAAGAGAGGAGAGGAGGAGGAGAGGAGGAAAAGAGGAGAAGGATGAGAAGGAGGAGTTGGAAAGGGGAAGAAGGAGAAGGAGAGGGAGGAGGAGAAGAAAGGGGAGGAGAAGGATGACGAGAAGGAGAAGACGGAGGAGAAAGAGAAGGAGGAGGAGGAGGTGGAGAAGGGTGAGAAGTAGGAGAAGGAGGAGAAGGAAGGAGGAGAAGGAGGAGAAGGAGGAGAAGGAGGATGATGAGGAGGAGAAGAAGGAGAAGGAGGGGAAAAGGAGAGGGAGGGAAGAAGGAGAAGGAGGAGAAGGAGGATGAGGAAAAGGGGAAGGAGGAGGTGAAGGGGGGGAAGGTGAAGGATTGAGATGAGGTGTGAAAAGTAAGAGAAGTTTGAGTAAAGGAGAAGAGTTATCAGAAAGCAGATAGTAGGGGTGTAAAGGATGAACAAGGGTTGATGGGAGGGGTGGGAAATGAGTAAGAGAAGGGTGTGTGAAGGGTGGAAAAAGGAGTAGGTAGGGTGCGAGAATGAGTTGGGAAGGGGCGGTCGGTAACGAATGGACTCAGTCCACACTACATCTTGATTAATGCCTGGTTGTGAGTTCCTAATGAATGTCAGTAGGCACAAACAAGCTTGCTCCCGTGTATAGAAGCCCTGCAACTAGTACTCTATGAAGTAACACACTCTCGTTCCTTGGAGCATAATTATTAAAGTCGTGAAAGAAGATTGAAAAAGCGAGAGAAAGAGGAAAGTGAAGATGAAGCGAGAAGGAGGAGAAGGAGAGAGGAGGAGGAGGAGGGGAGAAAGAGAAAAGGATGGACCAATAATTATTATTAGATTAGATTATTTGCTTAATTTATGAAGAATAATAATTGAAATGGCTCGAGAATGAGTGATTGAATTAATTTAAATGAAATTGCTATATTGTTCAAATATTTGCAAATCGATTATTACATTTGATATTGAGTTCAGACAAAGAGTGAGGGTGACAAGACGAAGAACAAGAGCTTAAAACATGAGGCAGTCTTAAGTTTCAATTTAGCCCCTGCGCCCACTAAGCAACTGCTATCTGATTTCAGTCAGCAACCTAGCGTTGCTAGATGACTTTGGCTGATAGGTTAGATTACCCGAAAAACAGCCAAATGTCATCTGGCAACATTGGGTTGCTGACTGAAATCAGATAGCAGTTGCGAAGTGGGTGCAGGGGCTTAGCGTACAACGTGACCTGGCGGGACCTTTAGTTACTCCTTTGAACGTTGATAGTTGCACGATGATGCTGAAAGATACAGTATGATAGACAAAGATGAAACTGACAGATACAGAAAAATTGAAGGGAGGAAGAAGACGAGAAAGCAGTGGGGGAAGAAGATGATGAAGAGGAGGAGAAAAAGAAGAAGAAGAACAAGAAGAAGGAGAAAAAGAAGAAGAAGAAGAAGAAGAAGAAGAAGAAGAAGAAGAAGAAGAAGAAGAAGACCTGCAAACAAACGTTTCGCTCAACAATCGTAATAGCAGCATGTATTGCATTTCTAGTGATAATTATGATTATTATGAAAATTTCATTGTTTGCTGCGTTATCACAGACAATATCTAGTTAATGGGTATCTTACCTAATCATCTGTTATTTCAAAGTCATTTTGTTGGATGAATTTCCATGCTATACTTGATACAATTTATAAAGATGTGTTTTGCACTCATGTTCACTTGTATGTTCATTAATAACTCGATAGCCTAATGACGTTGCTGGAATGTTAATTATTTGTTTGTCCCTTATCAAACATTGACAAGCAACACCATTGATTATTCATTGATTTAATCGAATAATTGATTAAAGGGTATGGCTTACAAAGCTTGCACCATTCCTGTGTTCCTGTTATGCAAGGTATGCCATCAAATTAGTTTTGAGCAAAGGCTGAAGTATAGATTGATTCAATCAGGGTCCTGTTTCATGAATGTTTGCACATACTAGCCCTGTACTGCACTTCACAGTGCATTCCAAAGAGGATTTTTTTAGGATGGCGAATGGTAATTAGCATGTTATTTATCGTTACCATGAGTCAATTTTCAAAAACTAAATTAACTTGTAAATTTTTATCTCTAAGCTAGTGGTTCTAATTTGCATGAAGTGACTGGTAAAATTTGAATCATTAATATCATTATTTTCAATATTTTCGAATTAAATTTAAAGGTTAATTTAGTTTGAAAAACAAATAGAACTTGCTAAGCTTCGATTTTTTATCTTTGTTTTGGTGCAAACTTATCAAAATCGGTCCACTCAATCTTCTTCTTGAACTTTCCATTGGACACTGTATCGACACAGTTGATTTGGGATTACAGGCAAACATGAAGCCATTCACTCATTTGTCAAACTTATTTTGAGAGAAACAACATCAAGTATCATTCTTCTACCATTAAAAATAGTCTCCCTACTCTTGGTATTGCTTTAAAAACTTAAAAATGAAAAATGAAAACTTAAAACTTTAAAATGATGGAAACTAATAATGGCAAAGGCAAAATGTAGGTTAGAAGTGAATCTTAAATCATAACATATATGATCTGCTTTTCATTCCAATGCAAATCTTATGGGAATTGGCAAAAGTATGGCGGATTTGTCGGAGCTAACCAATCAAAAGTATGACATGTAATGTCCACACTGTGACTATACACTCTCTGTACTTGATACACTAAAAAAAAACAAAACAATGAAAGATTATTTTTGATGATAAGGCTATGAGATTAATATGCTAACGCTAATTATTATGATAATTTTGTATTAACATGAAACGGAGGGTCAAGAAGGTTGAAACGAGTTTGATTACCCAAGTCCCAGACTAAAACGGGTGGCGACCGTAGCATCGACAAGCGTTTGGCGCGAGAGGTTAGTGGGTTAGCAGCAGAGAGCCCTTAGTACATAGTGTCGAGGCTAACGTTTGTCGATGCTACTGTGGCCACCCGTTTCAGTCTGGGACTTGGGTAAATCCTGAGCTCATGAACCGGCCCTGAATGTTCATTCTTAGAGGATATGCAAGGACATCCTTCCCATAAACACTCAACCGAAAAATGAGGAGGAGGAGGAGGAGGAGGAGGAGGAGGAGGAGGAGAGGAGGATGAGGAGAGGAGGAGGAGGGAGGGAGGAAGAGGACGAGGAGGAGGAGGGGAGGATGACGAGGAGAAGGAGGAGGAGGAGGAGGAGGTGAAGGCAGAGAAGAAGGAGAAGAAGGAGGTGAAGGAGAAGGATGAGAAGGAGGAGGAGGAGGAGGAGGAGGAGGTAGAGGAGAAGGAGGAGAAGGAGGTGAAGGAGGAAAAGGAAGAGAAGGAAGAGAAGGAGGAGAAGGCGGGGAAGGGGGAGAAGGAGGAGAAGGAGGAGAAGGAGGGAAGGAGGAGAAGGAGGAGGAAGGAGGAGAAGGAGGAGAAGGAGGAGAAGGAGGAGGAGGAGGTGGAGGAGAAGGATGAGAAGGAGTAGGAGGAGTAGGAGTAGGAGGAGGTGGAGGAGGAGTTTAAGGAGGAGGAAGGATGAAGAAAAACAACAAGCAAATGTTTTGCAAACTAATTTTCGGTTTCCAGTTTGATTTATGACATCACTGAAACTGACTAGCATACCGTAAGTGTTGTTTGAACTCAGCGTTGCCAGTTTTCAATCCGTGGGGCGGCTTACTTCGTAGCCTTTACCCTATAAATTTCGTGAAGAAAAAAATTCTTAACAGATTTTCAGCCTTCGGGTCCAATATCTCAGGAAAAATCATGAAACTATACACGAATCCTGAAGCTATTTCTCATGTAAAAATAGGGGGAAAACGATTGTAACTTGAGAACACTACAGTCATGTTTTAGGCTAGGCGTACACCGGTTAGTCAAGACAAGACAAGACGAGATTAGTCACGTTTAGTCACAGTAATTTACATAGTTGCTTATGAAGCAGCACACACCGGTGCAATGACTAATCGGTGTGTGTTGCTTCATAAGCAACTATGTGAAGTACTGTGACTAAACGTGACTAATCTCGTCTTGTCTTGTCTTGATAGAATTGATAATTAATGTAGATATTATTGTTTTTTGTTGATGGTAGATAGAATGGTGTATGCAATGGTTGTAGTTTAGCCTTTAAACGACTCTTGAGATAGATTGAAATAACTCGCGGCGTTGCCGCTCGTATTTTAACTTCGGTATCTCACTCGTCGTTCGAAGGCTCTTATTATACAACCATTGCATAGACTATCTTCATTATCTCACCATCTATTCTATAATTATGATGAGAATTTGAAAACTTTTCAAATGAAAGAATTCGGAAAGACACATTTTGAATCTTTACTGAAGGTATAGTCCGATTCACGTCAAGAAGTCAGCGCATTGTTTCTATGAGGAGCATTGATGACAAGTTTCATTGAGAGAGAAAGAGAAAACTGTACCAAGCGTGTTTGTTGAGACTGCGTGCGACAACAATGCACAGTGCGGCAACTATTCACAGTGCGAATAGGATAGAGACATCAGCAACTGCCTTGTGCTGAACAAGGATAGCAAACTCCCATCTAAGCAATGCTGACTTCTTGACGTGAATCGCACTATAGCTGAGTCACCACGTGACGTGATTATAAGATTAGGAAGATTAGAATCTCTTTTCTACTATCTCTTCTATATGATTATACCAAGACCAGGGGGGAAAAATAATGGGAGAGGAAAACATTTTCTATTTCCTCTTCATCTCTACTCATTTTCTTCTTCTATCCCATTACTATCTTCTCCTCTTTGTTGTACTACGCTCCTATGCTGGAGAATCAATGTTCCACAACGTTCGTTTTGTGTATTCAAATTGCTTTTCATCGATCATGCAGATTTTCAATTAAATCGCGGCGCACTGTCTTAAATGCAAACGCGAGAGCTGACATGTTTATCGTATGTCATCTGCATTGCGATATCTAGTCGCTTTGCTGTCTGTTTTGGAATCGAATTGAAATCCACAGTGGACACTGCAATTTTTTTGCCATGTATTATTTGCACTGTGACAGTGATAGTGTAGCTACGTATTCGCTGTGAGCATCTACGGTGCTGCGCTCTGGCGGATAATCGTATGCATCTTTCCGGGAAATTTAACATCTAAAGGATAGGCTTAAGTACGTAAAATTTAGTTTATAATTGAAAAAGAATTCAAGAATTAGCTGACCAATCAAAAGTTTGACATGAATCAACATAATGTGTTTATTCACTGTGAGCATCTACGGTGTTGCGCTCTGGCGGATAATCGTATGAATCTTTCCAAGAAGATTAACATGGGAAAGGATAGGCTTATGTACGTAAAAATTAGTTTATAATTGAAATAGAATTCCCTGTCGCTATTTTTCCTACTTATCGATTGTGGAATTATATTTAGAATGATGAAATTAACATATCGCATGTTCTTAATCATTATTATAATATTTAATTCAAGTTTTAAAATCAACTTTGAAGGTTATGTTTCAAGCTGATTGAGCAGATGTCACAGCTGAGTTCACCCCCATTGGTTATTATCTCATGGGCGCGAAACTTCAAATCAATCATATGCTTTTGAACTGGATTCTTCATTCGTTCAATCAAAATTTAATTTCAACAAACAGAGAGATCACTCTCAGTAGAAATTCCCGATTCCGATTTTCTGAATCTGAATTGGTATCTTACATTGTGAATTCTAGGAACATGCTGCACTATTGAGAACTTAGATTGTGAGTTCCAGGAACATGAGAATGTATCCTGCCGCTCCCTATTGTGATTTCCTGGAAGAACGAAGCGATTTTCAGTCACTTCTCTATCGACAGAGAGAATATTTTCAGACTTCGGTCCATTATGAGTGATGTTTACTCGTTCTCGCGTTTCGCAAATACAGTTGCGATATTGCAAAGTGTCGGCCAACAATCTTTTAGGCAAACAGTGTATCATCAGCGCACAGCCAGCAATGTTTATTTTGGAACTCCGGGACGTGAATTCAGTTTCAACCAACACTTCCTCATTTCGATTTCACCAATGAAATACTCGGATTATGTTCAATGTCCTGTTTTAATTGCTACACTTCAATACTTCCTCATTACAAATCCAACGATTCTTGTTATTATTATGCTTATGGCTTTTATAGCAGGATCCGTTTAACTTGTCACAAAACATATGATCGACGAGCATATGATCACAATACCCTACAAATGCTGAATCTCGCAGATTATTGAAAAGGTCTTTTATGCCCGGTTTTCCAGTCTCTCGATAGACAGTTTATGGATCCAATAGCACTATTGAATCAATAACCATGAGTTTTTAAATGAAAAAAAAGTTATTGATTCAATAAGTTTATTGAACGACTGAAAAACCGGGCATTAGAAAGTCATTCTTTGAAAGGTCTTCTTTAAAAAGGTCTTTTAAAGACATTAAAGGTCTTCAAGACTTTCAAGCCTTTTGATTATTGTGTCGAAATCACTGTTTAATTATTACTGGATCAGCTGATTTATGACAAGTTTATTGGATCCTGCTATATTAGCGGGGAGACCCTTTCGGGTGTTCCGCTTCGCCGAATCATCCAATTTCCGTAATGGGAAATGTGGAAAAGATATAGGTTATGTAGTCCAACATTGAATTTCACTGAATTCTTGTGTTCAGTATTGTTTGTTTCAATTACGCGCTATTGGAATTACGTTTTGTTTTCAGGGATGTGACGTGCAATTACAAATTGATTGACACCTTATTTTTTAAGATTAGACAAATATTAGGCCTAATTTACTGAGAAATAACAGCTTTTTTGATAGGTGACCGCTGGAGGTTGGTTGCACTCCATTTTAGTGTCTCTAAAATTCACACAAAATACTCTTAGGCTAGGCATACACCGGTTAGTCAAGACAAGACAAGACAAGGCTAGTCACGTTTAGTCACAGTAATTCACATAGTTGCATAATACATGAAGCAGCACACACTGATGCAATGACTAATCGGTGAGTGTTGCTTCATAAGCAACTATGTGAAGTACTGTGACTAAACGTAACTAACCTGGCGTGTCTTGTCTTGACTAACTGGTGTACGTCTAGCCTAAATCGCTCACAAGTAACATGTGAAGCGGACAGAGACTGTTGCATTGTTGTGGCAGACTTTAGCCGCATGCCCAGGATGCACTGCAACTGACCTCCAGCGGTCACCTATCAATAAAGCTGCTGAATATACGTCTAATCTTGACAAATATGATGTCAATCGATTTGTAAATAAGTTTACTAAAAAATGTTATTCCTGTAAAGGTTTTGTAATATCAACGGTTTTCTAGTTATTTGAGAAAGAAAATTTCAAATTGGTACCATTTTGTTTTATGAATTTGAAAATTCATAATTTTCAAAACGCCATAGGCTAGGCGTACACCGGTTAGTCAAGACAAGACAAGACGAAATTAGTCACGTTTAATCACAGTAAATCACATAGCTGCTTATGAAGCAGCACACATTGATGCAATGACTAATCGGTGTGTGTTGCTTTAAGTCTTTGAATTATTGTGTCAAAGCTGCCTTAAATCAGCAGTTCACTGATCACCAAATCAGCTGGTTTTCGCCAAATTAAATTATTCCTGCTATACTAGACAGAGTACGCATCCAGTCTGACCACGGCCTTACATTTGACAGTTTTCCAATGTTCAAACTTCGTCAACCCCTGCAAAACCCGTCAGATGTAGAATTATGAAATTTGAATGATATGAAGCTCTTGTATGAATAGTTCCAGTTGACATTTCACCAAAAATACATAAGAATCAATGATATTAAGCTCTTGTAGTTCCAGTTGTCTAGTCTTGTCATGACGATTCATCCAAAAATACAAGCGTTCCAGTTATATTTATCTCTATTTCAAAAGCCTCAGTGTTCATAATTATAATAAATGAAAAGACAAGATGTTGTCAAACCACTGATTTATTAGAAAATCGAGATACCGGTTTCGCTTGTTAATTATCAATCTCTGGTAAACTGAAAATTTAACGTACAGAGCAGCAGTATTTATACTAACGGTAAAGCACCGCTATTGGTAGACGCTCTAGCCAATGACCGTGAACGGCTGCCATTGGCCTAGACAAGCTCCTCCCCGATCAGCGGTTCAATCAAACATTACAAAATGGCGATTCAAACAGAAAACACAATTGAAGAACAATAAATAGCTACAATAACCTAAGAAATAAATGAAACAGTATTACGGAAGAATAAGAAAAACAAAGGAATAAACTAATACCGTAATATCTGCCTAACAAATTATGATAAAATGAGATTTGTGGTGTTGTATTGATTGAAATGAATTTGGTCATTCAAACTCAACAAACTAAGCAATATTCACGACATGAGATAATTTACGGAGAAATTCGATTGTTTCGCCACGGTTTTTATAATCCTTGTGATTTCCTGTAACTTTCTGCAGTCTTAATTGAAAATAAACCCATATTTTTCGGTGCTGCGTGCACTTTTTTACCCAGGCTGAATTCTGCTACAACAATGTCAGTGTCCGCTTGCTCCTTTTATATTTCTCTGATCGCTGAATACAGATTAGGATAATGTTTTCCGACAACGCATTGGAATCAATTACGCCAAACTTCGCTGATATTATTGATATTCACTCCATTTTAGAATATTTTCGGATATTTGAACATTCGGAGAATTGTGGATTCGGATAAAATGCATTAGGAAAACCGGATACGGGAAAATATTTTTGGAGAATTCGGAGGAATTTAATGTACGGGAATCGGTTTCATCCAACAAAAGAATGGTCAAACAAAATCGTAAAATCCATAAAAAAAAGTTAATGATGTGCTGGACAGGAATGTCACAGCCTCACTAGATACAAATACAGGGTATTTCAGAACTCCCTACCGATACTCTAGGGCATTGTTCCTGGGTGAAAACTATATCTAAATATCATATTAGAATTCTCCGGAGGTCCTTGGTTTACAAGAATAACTTTTTTTTAGTAAATTCAATTACAAATCGATTGAAACGTTTTTTGGTTGAAAATTAGACCAATATTGACTGAGATATGGAAGCTTTAGTGATAGGTGACCCCTGGAGGTTACTTGCACTCCTTTTTACTGTCTTTAAAATTCACAAAAAATAATCTAAAATCGCTTAAAAATAACATAAAAAGCAGACGGAGACTGTTGCATTGTTGTAGCAGACTTTAGCCGCAATCCCAGGATGCACTGCAACTAGCCTCTAGCAACTAGCCTCACTATCTGACGTTATACCATACTGAGGTCGGATGACAATTTATTTTGATATCCTTTTGAAAGATTTCATTCAATTCTAACCCCACAAATATAAACTGACCGTGGATTCTCCGATTGAATTTAGACACCGTATGATAATGAAATATTCTAACGACATTTAATGAACGAACAGGATGACAAAGCAATGATTTCATTTTCGGTTTAAATAATTGAATTAGATTAAATAATTGAATTGTATTTTCGAGCAACTGTACCGATGAGAGAGATTCGTACTCACGGAATTCCAATCCATGGAGCTGAAACGTACCTGAAATTGAAAATAATTCAGAATTAAATCACATACATTGACATTATTAAGTGTGGAAGCTGTTCCACGATAACTGAGATCAAGGACAGCTGGCTTGATTCTATTATGTTTTATTATTATTGAAATCCAAGGCTAGGCGTACACCGGTTAGTCAGGACAAGACAAGACTAGATTAGTCACGTTTAGTCAAAATAATTCACATAGTTGCTTATGAAGCAGCACACACCGATGCAATGACTAATTGGTGTGTGTTGCTTCATAAGCAACTAGGTGAAGTACTGTGACTAAACCTGACTAATCTCGTCTTGTCTTGTCTTGACTAACCGGTTTACACCGAGCCTTATTAATTTATTTAAGTCACAATTGAATAAATACGAGGCCACCCCTAAAAGCGCACAGCGCCGCTCATTTGAATTTTCTATAATTCTTAGGCTAGGCGTACACCGGTCAGTCAAGACAAGACAAGACTAGATTAGTCACAGTACTTTACATAGTTGCTCATGAAGCAGCACACACCGATTAGTCATTGCATCGGTGTGTGCTGCTTCATAAGCAGCTATGAGAATAAACGTGACTAATTTCGTCTTGTCTTGTCTTGACTAACCGGTGTACGCCTAGCCTTTGTTTTGAGTTGCAATTTTGATTATCAGCAGATGACAGCAGCTCAGTCATACCAATGAAATCCTACTGATTACTGGTCACGTACTACTTTCAGCTTCTAAGCTACCTATGGGGGATTTTACAAACTTACTGAAGTTTAGTGCATTCTAAAGCTAACAGATAGAGCCACAGGAAACTATTTCAAATTTTCAGCAAATTTCTCGCATTTATGCTCGGTTTTTCAGTCGTTCAATGAACTTATTGAATCAATAACTTTATTTTGCATTTGAAAAAACACGGTTATTGATTCAATAATGCTATTGGATCCATAAACTGTCTATTGAGCGACTGAAAAACCGGGCATTAGAATGATTATTTTTGAAAAACAAATAATAGCCTGTAAAAATTCGATTTCTCATCTTTGTTTTGGCTCAAAAACCGTATCAAAATCAGTCTAATGGTACTTCTCCACGAACTTTCCACAGTCGTGCACGAAACTCTTTTTATCTATTATAGAAGATTGTTATTTGTTCATATTTGATAGCAGCCAAACTTGGTTTTTCAATCACTTTTTTACTATATTGCTACTGTTTGACCAGCGAAAGAAAGTCCCCGACGAACTGGAGCAATAGTAGGCTCGACTATAGCTATTTCGTTCTTTGCTACAAACATCAGCCATAAAATAAAAAGTGTCTCCAATAACTTCAAAAATATCGAATTAAGGATGTGAAAAAGGTCAGGAATCGTTTTTCTACAGTAACATTTTTTGATAAATACACTCATTTTGGAGATAAATTCAATTTTTGTCAAAATAAGTACTTTCATTGAAACCCCGTAATTTTTTGTTTACAACTCTTCTGTTTAATAACTACTGAACGGAATGAATTTTTTTTCAGTATAGTATATTCTCTTATTTTTGTCTTTCACTAATGAAGTTCTTACAAAAATAAGAGAATATAACAAGATTTGTGGAAAAGGTAATTGAAAGAACCAGTTTGGCTGCTATCGAAATAATAATATGAACAAATAACAATCTTAAGATGGGTTTTCGTTACTGCGACCGAGCGCCGCAGCAGGGCCCGACCCAGCGTTGCCAGATGCAATTGATGAAAAATCCCCACTATAAATAGTTGGGATTTTTCATCAATTGCATCTGGCAACGCTGGGTCGGGCTCCGCTGCGGCACTCGGTCGCAGTAACGAAAACCCACCTTTATATATGACAAGCCATTCCTAGACATGACGAATGCACTTTCATATTTTCTTTTCAATATTTTTTATATGAGTTGTACGATGAAGTGATTCAGTTTAATGTAATAAAAAAGAGATAATAATATAAATAAATAGATCCCACACACAATTCTGTTGGGATACCCAAGATGAATATTTTTTCTCAATTCTGAGTCAGAAAAAAGCACTGCAAAGGTTATTGCACTAGCATCCCATAGGCCTATGCCACTCGGGACATTGATTAATAGCTACAATACGATCAGGAAGCAATCTATCTGTTCCCATGTTTCCATACAACAAAACCCAGAAAGAGTTTCCAATGTTCCGTTGAAATACCTCAGACAAAAATCAGCAGAAAAGCTCCGATACCCGTTTGGGATATAATTTAATCTCGAGACAAGGTTACCTTGGGGCCACGTTCGTTTTGGGGGGTACCGACCCCCCAAACGAAGAAAGGGGGAGCCCCCCTCCCCAACGCTGTCGACTTTTACTTCGATTCTTTAAAGATTTATAGTCGCTCGTATATCAGCCGGCAACTTGCAAGGCTTGGTTAGGTTGGCAATACTGTAGTCTCGCTGCCAGAACGCTTTTATGTTTCGAATGTTGGCAACAGTGCTACTGATACAACTAGTCCATGTACTGATAAGGATGAATGGCTTCTGAGGATGTTGTTTTTCGCAAGGGCAGGTATAAATGCTTGAGATTTATTCGAGTAGAATACAATTACAAAGTAGAGAGTATTCCAAAAAAATTGTTACTCCAGTACCATCGCGTAGAATACAGGGTGTCCCAAAAAATAGTGACTCCATTACTACCACGGTATTCTACAAGTCAAAACAAACAGAAAATGTCGTTGGCAAAATGCTGATTTCTCCTTAGTTTACCTGTAATCCGCCATTTTGTGTTTTTAATATTTTTCATCATATCTCGTTAAAAAACAAGATTTTCTCATGAAATTTGGTAGGGGTATAATTAAAGGTGTGGTTCACAAAATACATATATTATATCAATAAATTTCAATACCTGCTTTTTAAAAATGGCGACCGACTAAACTTTCCATTTACATTTTACTGGAGAAATATTGCTTTTACGATAAAACTACAAATTACAAAAATGTAGAGAATTTTTTTCTGAATAAAGTATCGTATAATTTTGAAGAATCAAATAATAAGTAACCGAGATATGGCTATTTGAAGATTACCACTCCTGTGTTTCTTCATTGCTTCAGCACTGAGACATGGGAATAAATTTATGAATGCAAAACATATGTTTGCCTATCTTTACCACTCAAACCTTCTCAACTTATTATTGGATGGAACAACCAATTGATGAATTTCATGAATGTGAAAATATGATACAGTAGTAAATTTGAGAACGTTCAAAATAGGCAAACATATGTTTTGCATTCATAAATTTATTCTCATGTCTCAGTGCTAAAGAAATGAAGAAACACAGAAGTGGTAATCTTCTGTTCAAAAATCAGTGAATGGGTTCATGTTTGCCTGTTAAAAATTTTGCAAAAGTATGGTCATGGGGGAAATAAAAAATGTTCCAATACACTGTCATAGATCATTCCACACCAATACCATACTTTTATTATGCAGTCTATCTAAACTGTACCATAGAATGTTAATACGAATACTGTTAATACTGTTATACTGTTAATAAGAATAGAAATAAAAATCTGAAAAAGATACGAATATTGAATACTATACTATCAAGAACTGATAAGAGGAGAAATAAAGTAAGCTACTGGAGAAATACAAATTTTGTATCAAAGACTTTCAATAATTCACAAAAATAAATTCCTATTTCAACTTTTATCGATAATGGATGAAGTGAGAAAAATATTTCTCGACACAGTGAGAAAAAGGCTAACAGACTCAAAATGTTTGGGGTAATCATTCTGCTCGGTTGGAAATGGAAAATCAACGCCATAGGGTGTCTTTTATACTGTCGACTGAAAGGTTCTCATTTTCCACAAAGGTTTTCTCATATTCTTATCTATCTCCCTCCCACGCATCACTCGCTCTCTCTCTCTCTTCTTCACCTCTCTATCTCACACACACTCTCTTCTTTTTTCTTCTGCTTCTACGAACTTCCGTTTCCACACACTCATTCATTTCTCTGAAGAAGAAGAAGAAGAAGAGGAAGAAGGAGAAGGAGCGGAAGAAGAAGAAGAGGAGAAAGAAGGAGATGAGGAAGAAGAAGAAGTAGAGGTAGATGAAGAAGGAGAGGAAGAAGGAGAAGGAGAGGGAAGGAGAAGAAGTAGAGAAAAGGAGGAGGAGGAGAGGAGGAAGAGAAGGAGAGGAGAAGAAAAGGAGGGGAAGAAGAAGAAAAGAAGAAGAAGAAGAAGAAGGAAGAAGAAGAAGAAGAAGAAGAAGAAGAAGAAGAAGAAGAAGAAGAAGAAGAAGAAGAAGAAGAAGAAGACGAAGAAGAAGAAGAAGAAGAAGAAGATGGAGAAGAGAGAAGAAGAAGGAGGAGAGGAGGAAGAGGAAGAAGAAGAATAAGAAGAAAAAGAGAAGAGAAGAGACGAAGAAGAAGAAGAAGAAGAAGAAGAAGAAGAGGAAGGAGTATAGGGAAGGAAGAAGAAGAAAAGGAAGGAGTAGAGGGGAGGGAGAAGAAGAAGAAGAAGGAGTGAGGAGGATGAAGAAGAAGAAGAAGAAGAAGGAGGAAGAAGGAAGAGAAGAAAAGAAAAAGAAGAAGAAGGAGAAGGAAGAATGAGAGGGAGGAGAAGAAGGAGAGGAGGGAAGAAGAAGGAGAGAAAGGAGGGGAGAAAAGAAGGAGAGGAAGAAGGAGGTGAGGAAGATGAATAAGAAGCAGAAGATGGAGGAAAAGAATAAAAAGAAGAAGAAGAAGGAAGAAGAAGAAGAAGAGGAAGAGGAAGAGGGGAGGAAAAAGAAGAAGGAGGAGAAGATGAAGAAGAAGAAGAAGAAGAAGAAGAAGAAGAAGAAGAAGAAGACGAACAAAAAGAAGAAGGAGAAGAAGAAGGAAGAGAAGAAAAGAAAAAGAAGAAGAAGGAGAGGAGGAAGAATGAGAGGGGGAGAAGAAGGAGAGGAGGAAGAAGAACGAGAGAAAGGAGGGGAGAAAAAGAAGGAGAGGAAGAAGGAGGTGAGGAAGATGAATAAGAAGAAGAAGATTTAGGAGAAGAAGAAGAAGAAGAGAAAGAAAAAGATGAAGGAGAAGAAGAAGAAAGAGAGGGAAGAAGAAGAAGGAGAGGGCGAAGAAGAAGAAGAAGAAGAAGAAGAAGAAGAAGAAGAAGAAGAAGAAGAAGAAGAAGAAGAGGAAGAAGAAGAAGAAGAGGAAGAAGAAGAAGGAGGAGAAGATGAAGAAGAAGAAGAAGAAGAAGAAGAACAGAAGAAGAAGAAAAAGGAGAAAAAGAGGAAGGAGAATAAGAAGAGCACACTCATTCATTTTTCTGCAGTGCCTTCCTTTCCCATTGTTTCAATTCACTTCTAGAAGTCTCTGAAACTGAAACAAAAGGCCGCAAGACTTGTTTTTGTCTCCCGAATTGCTTTTTGTTGGTGTTTTTGTTGAGAAATTGCTCTTCTCTCACCCATCTCGTATTGAAAGCAAAGACTCATTGACCCAAACAGTATTTGGCAGGTGCAATTGGGGAGAATTAATCAATTATCACACTCGACCCGATTTTATGAGTACCCTCAAAATCCTCGGTATGTGTGCAGCTACACTTATTTTTATTTCAATTTTTTCTCAGGTGTTTAGCCTATGCAGAGACACCGACCCCATTATTTAATTTACAAAATAATTAGAGAAACGAAAATCTAAAGATAGCTACATAAATAGTTTTGAAGAATTCTGGTACAGCAAATATTGACAACAGAACTAAATAGCAAGAATATTATCCTGCTATTTAGTTCTGTTGTCAATATTTGCTGTAGCATAATTCAAATGCTTGTAGATAATAGTTTTGGAACTATTTCTATAGGTTTCATTGGATTTTCGTTTCTGCAAATTATTATAGCAGGATCAAGGATGCATTCAATCTGAAGCTTGGGGATCAGTGAACAGCAGTGCTGATATTACGCAGCTATTTAACCTACAAATGCTGAATCTCTTGAAAGATTTCTAAGACTTGGAAAAGTCTTTAGATTATTGTGTCAAAGCTGCGTAACATCAGCTGTTTACTGATCGCCAAACGTCAAATTAAATTTATCCTGCTATAGCAGGATCCTTTTAACTTGTCAGAAAACATAATTATGTTTTACTCGGCCACCAGTACAATACTTAACCTACAAATGCTGAATCTCGCAGATTATTGAAAAGGTCTTTTAAAAAGTTATTCTTTGAAAGATCTTCTTCAAAAAGTCTTTAAAGACTTTAAAGGAGGAGGAGGAGGAGGAGGAGGAGGGAGGAGGAGGAGGAGGAGGAGGAGGAGGAGGGAGGAGGAGGAGAAGGAGAAGGAGGAGGAGGAGTAGGAGGAGGAGGAGGAGGATGAGGAGGAGGGGAGGAGGAGTGGGAGAGGAGGAGGAGGAGGAGGAGGAGAAGGAGGGAGGAGGAGAAGAAGAAGGAGGAGGATATTGGGAGAAGGAGAAGAGGAAGAAGAAGAAGAAGAAGAAGTTAAGAGAAGAAGAAGAAGAAGAAGAAGAAGAAGAAGAAGAAGAAGAAGAAGAAGAAGAAGAAGAAGAAGAAGAAGAAGAAGAAGAAGAAGAAGATCGAGAATGTATCGAATCCTTCTAAGAATAAGGGGAAGCAGAGAGAAAAGAGAATGACAAGAGGTGACAGAGCAAAAGAAAATCGTGTCTGCAAGGGTCAGGTCGGAAAATCCTGGAAACTGGAAAAGGGTATTTTCACTTAGCTTCGATGGCATAAGATTTATCGCGAGTGACATTTATCACAGAGATAGTGGAGGAGAATCAGTGCTTGTCACTCCTTGTTCAGCCCAACAGACACTGCTTGCTGGTTTGCGCAAATAGAAGAGAAGAAGAAAGAAAGAGAATAAGAAAAGCGAACAAAAGAAGATGAAGAAGAACGGTGACATCAGAGAGAATTAGTATTGTGAACGGTGGAGAAGCAGGTGGGGCGAGGAAGTATATGAATATAGGAAATCAAGATAAATAGGAGGAGAAGAAGAAGCGGGAGAAGGAGGAGAAGAAGAAGAAAAAAAAGGAGAAGAAGAAAGAGGAGAAGAAGAAGAAAGAGGAGGAAAAGAAGATGAAGAAAGAAAAGAAGAAGAAAGAGGAGAAGAAAGAGAAGGAAGAAGAAGGAGTAGAAGAAAGAATATAGAGAAGAAGTGAGTGAAGAAGAAGAAGAAGAAGAAGAAGATCGAGAATGTATCAAATTCGATGTAACAAATTCTCATTTGAAATTTTCAATTCCTAATGGAAAATTGGAATTTGAAAAAGTATTTTTGCCAATTGTAAATTTAAAATGAAAAGTGATGTACTGTTATAGGGATAATGAAGTAATTGAATGATGAAATAATAATATATATAAATATGATTATCAATAACAATTTTATTTGGCTTCTCTGAAATTTCTGTAATGTATACATAGTATACATTACTATGTATTTCATAAATACATCATTATGTATTTCATAGTATAGTTCATCTTATCTCATGTAATGTTCATTATTTTTTTTTCAACTTATCACCTTGTTTGGGAATTATTTTCCCGTTCATAGACCCGCCCCTGATGAATAATAATAAGAAGAAGAAAAAGAAAACAAAAGAGGAAGAGAGGAAGAGGAAGAGGAAAAACAAAAATGAGAAACAGAAGGAGAAGCAGTAGAACAAGAAGAAGAAAAAGGAAGGAAGAAGAAAGAGAAGAATAAGAAGAAGAAGAAGAAGAGGAAAAAGAGAAAGAGAAAAAAAGAAGTAGAAAAGAAAAGGAAAAAAGAAGATGAGGAGGAAAATTAGAAGAAGAGACAGTTAACAAGTAAGGAGAACACTAATGTTGTAGTACATAAGACTTTTTCTTCTCTTAGAAAGGCAACTTTCGCTTTCTGTTACCCTCTTCCCACCTTTTCTTCCTCCCTCTTTTCACCTTATCTTTCTCCTTCTTCTCGTCCTCCTCTTATCTACATCTTCATCCTATTCTTCTTCTTTGACTCAACACTATCATGCGGCATTCCCAGGAGATTCTTACTTTGGTTCTTCAGCTACTTTTCATCCGTTAACATATAGCACCTAGCGATTCTTTCAGCGCATGTCCCATCGGAAAAGCCGGAAAACTCAACATTTTCTCACTCACGAAACATGTGCTTCAAAGCCTTCTAAGTCATCAGCTCAGCAAGAGTGGAATTATCTTGGATGGCGTCCGGTGAAACAAGTGGTGAAAAATTTCGGTGGATTATGCCAACAAACGAGAGGAAATCTTGCAAATCGGATCCCTGGAGTACTCCACTAGACAAGACAGTTTATCTAGATTCACATTATTTTCGAAGTCAATCGGATAGCAGAGATGAATGGGACCAAGAGACAGAGCTGATGAATGGTGAACACTCTTATTTTTCTTGTTCTTCTTATCAGTGGCGGCTCGTGAAGGAGAATATAGGTGAAGCCCAAATAATATAAAAGGAAAAATATGAAATATCAAGTATGGCATTGAAAATGCATTCCACAATTTTGATTAGTATAGAAAATTTAGAATTTGTCCTAGAATAGAATAGTGAAGGAAAATATAGGTGAAGCCCAAATAATATAAAAGGAAAAATATGAAATATCAAGTATGGCATTGAAAATGCATTCCACAATTTTGATTAGTATAGAAAATTTAGAATTTGTCCTAGAATAAAATATCAATAGATGAAAATTACACTACTCTATTCATGCTTAAAAATTTACATTATTTAGAAAGTTGCTCATATTAATATATACCTAAGATTTATGAATTGAAGATGAGGCCAATCATTGGTGAATTGATGCATCTTCTTATAATATAAAAGAGAGTGTTGATTTGTTTGTATATTTGTTTGGAGTTTATAGAATCGGAAACCGTTGGACCGTTTGCCATGAAACTTGGTATATATTTGTAAAATTTCACGGAAAAGGTTTATAAGCCATCAATTTCGACCCATCTCAATCGGGTTCCTTCCTAGAGGACCACAATTGATACAAGATTTACAAAATGATAGACGATAAAAGAATAAAATCGATGAACCAATCACAAAGAAGATCCAGTTTTCAACCGCACCTACAAGCTCCGCCCCTACTCTCTTCTCATTGGTTAGCAATGCGAAACTGTTGTAGTTCCAAATTCCATCGGTAGATGGCAGTAGGTACTGGGTGATTTCTAGAACACCTACAGACACGCCTCCATGTTCCACCTCTCTCTTCTCATTGACACGCCTCCAAGCTCCGCCTCTCTCTTCTCATTGATCGAGAACGACGTGAGCTCATTGTAGTTCTGAATTCTGCCGTTAGGTGGCTGCAGTTACTGGGTGAAGTACAACTTCTTTTCGTTTTGAATGTAGTAATAAATGGAGGATTAATAGTAAATGGAGGATAATACTGATCTTTCTTCTAATCCATCTCATATTCCTTCACAATCAATTATTTTTCAGCTATTCCTTTCATTTTTATTCAAAATTAGTTGTTTTTTTTCCAATTACTTGTTTTATCTATTTCATATAATCGTTTTTGTTTCATTAGTCTACTTGCTTAGTTTTATGCTCAATTTTTTTAAAATTTCAGTCTAAATATGTAAATTATTTCAGTCTAAATATGTAAAATTCAACCAAGGTCAGCTTGATTTTCTTTGTATCTCCTTTTCACAAGAATGACATTCAAATGTCCAAACTTCTTTTCCCATCTAGATAACCCACAATTATTATTATCCATCGGATATTTGTCTGTATATCTATTCCTTTTTATTTGACTTTAGTCTTCAGTATATTTTGATTATTATCTTCTTTTCTTCATATTTGTTATCTTCTCTTCTTCTTCTCTCTTCCTCTTCTCTTCATCTCCTTTCTTCTTCTTCTTCTTCCTTCTTCTTTTTCTTCTTCTTCTTCTTCTTCTTCTTCTTTCTTCTTCTCCTTCCTCTACTTCTTTTTCCTGTTTCTCCGGTTATCATCTCTTTGCATCTCTCTGGAAAATCGCGTGGAAAGAGAAGATGAAGAAATAAAAGAGAGAAAATTCGGAGATGAGGCTGGCGGGTGAATGAATATGCAGATTGGAAATGTCAGATGGCGATGTAATCTCTGTGATGCAACCAGGTGAGAAGCTAGGGGAATGGTGGAGAAGGAGAAAAAGAAGAATAGAAGTAGAAGAAGAAGAAGGAAGAGAAGAAGTAGTAGTAGTAAGGGAAGCATCCTTCAAATATCAGATAACGCCCTGAAGTTTCTCTACATTGCCAATGTCAGTGATCACAGTTCGACAGTATGGTACGGTACGCTGCCAACCAAGATAAATTGGAATGATTATTATTGGTGTGAACAAGGTTTGAAAGAGTTGACGAAGGAAGAAGAAGGGAAAGGAGGAAGAGGAGAAGGAGGAGAAGAAGGAGGGCGGAGGAGTGTAGAGAAGGTGGTGGATGAGGAGGAGAAAGTGGAGGTGCTGGAGGAGAAGGAGAAGAATGAGGAGAAGTTGGAAGATGAGGAGGAGGAGGAGGTGGAGGAGTAGGAGGAGGAGTAGGAGGAGGAGAAGGAGGTGGAGAAGGAGGTGGAGAAGGAGGAGACAGAAGGTGAGGAGGAGAAGAAGGAGGAGGGAGGAAAAAGGAGGAGAAGGAGGAGGGAGGATGAGGAGGAGGAGGAGGAGGGGAGAAGGAGAAGAAGAAGGAAGGAGAAGAAGGAGGAGTAGGTGGAGAGGAAGGAGGAGAAGGAGGAAGGAGGAGAGGAGGAGAAGGAGGAGGAGAGGGAGGAAGGAAGGGAGGAGGAGGAAGAAGGAGGAAGGGGAGGAGGAGCAGGAGGAGAGAAGAAGGAGAAGGAGGAGGAGAAGAAGGAGAATGAGAAGGGAGAAGTAGGTGAAGGAGGAGAAGGAGGAGAAGGAGGAAGGAGGAGAAGGAGGAGAAGGAGGAGAAGGAGGAGAAGGAGGAGAAGGAGGAGAAGGAGGAGGAGGAGGAGAAGGAGGAGAAGGAGAAGGAGGAGAAGGAGGAGAAGAGGAGGAGGTGGAGGAGAAGGAGGAGAGGGGAGAAGGAGGAGAAGAAGGAGAAGGAGGAGAAGGAGGAGGTGAGAAGTAAGGAAGGAGGAGAAGAAAGAGAAGGAGGAGGGAGGAGAAGGAGGAGAAGGAGGAGAAGGAGGAGAAGGAGGAGAAGGAGGAGGAAGGAGAAAAAGGAGAAGGAGGGTGAGGAGAATGAGAAGGAGGAGAGGATAAGGAGGAGAAGGAGTGGGAGGAGGAGAAGAAGAAGAAGGAATGAGGAGTAGATAAGAATAAGAATAAACAAAAAAAGATAACAGAGGAGGTTAAAGTGGGAGAAAAGAGAGTTGAGAAAATGCAAAGGTAGAGTAAAATTGAAAGAAGAATAAAATGAAGAAGAGGAAGGAGAAGAAGAACTGGAAGAAGAAAAAGAAGAAGAAGAAGAAGAAGAAGAAGAAAAGGAAGGAGAAGAAGAAGATAAATAATAATAAGAAGAATATGAAGTAGGCTTCAGGACTAGTGGTGAAGAGAGGGTTGGATTAGTTAATTTGAAATTCTAATGAGATGGTCGTTGTGGTGTAGTAGAGGAAATGTTCCCTATAAATAAACAGCCACGTACAGGTTGTATCAAAAGTTTCCATTTCTTTTTCACTTTTCAGTTACATTTCACAGCAAAAAAAACATCATTTACACCCAAAGTTCTCAATTAACAGCGCAGCTTATATGAGTTTTTCTGAATAGAATGACTTGAAGTTGTCAAAACCCACAAATTTAATAAAAAAACGAAATGTCGGTTTCGGTTGTTACACCATTGTCAATCCCTGGTAAACTAAGGGCCGGTTCATGAGCTCAAGATTTAGCTAAGTCCTAGACTAAAATGGGTGGCCACCGTAGCATCGACAAACGTTAGCCTCGACACGATGAACTAAGGGCTCTCTATTCTGCTAACCCACTAATCTGTCGAGACAAACGTTTGTCGATGCTACGGTAGCCACCCGTTTTAGTCTAGGACTTGGCTAAATCCCGAGCTCATGAACCGGCCCTAAAACTCAAGTAAAGTGAAGTTGTACAAAACCACAAATTTATTAAAACAACGATATACCCGTTTCGGTTGTTACAACTCTATCAATCTCTGTAAACTGAAACTAAAATACAGTGCAGCAGAATTTAGGCTAGGCGTACACCGGTTAGTCAAGACAAGACAAGACGAGATTAGTCACGTTTAGTCACAGTCCTTCACATAGTTGCTTATGAAGCAGCCCACACCGTCTAGTCATTGCATCGGCGCTGCTTCATAAGCAACTATGTGAATTACTGTTACTAAACGTGACTAATCTCGTCTTGTCTTGTCTTGACTAACCGGTGTACGCCTAGCCTTTATACTCGTTACCGAGCGCTGTGATTGGGAGTTGAATGGCCTATCAAGGTGAACTACTGTCATTGGCCTAGACATTGGCTCCTCCCACAATGGGCGGTTATGTATAAACGTCACAGCAATTAACTATGGCGTTCCATGTTCTAAGGTATGCTTACTCTATTTCTTCAGACATTATAATTTTCTATATTATTATACTACTATAGAAATGAGATGGTGTCTGTCTGTCTGTAGGTTCAACTTGCCTAGAATTCATACTTGAATGATAAATCTGGAATATTGTACAAAAATTGTCCAAGGAGGCATATTTAAATATTATTTCAAGGATAGTTTTGAAGGATTTGAAATTCAGCTCATATGGTAATGAGGTTATGTTATGTGATAATGAAGCAATAAGGTGATAAGAACAAAATCATATGGTGTTTTCCAAACTTATTGAAGGCTTTGTGATGCTAATATCATATGTTGAAAGTATGATCAAGGATGAAAAAACATAGAGAGAAAGGCATCCCCAATTTTCTACAGTAACAATAAATATTATCAGTAACAATATTTGAATTTACAAATTTACATGCTTCGAATAGGCCTAATCATGTAATTTTTTTCGGATTCTATATCAAAGATACATGTCGAGACGATTGGCATTAGATAGGTAGATATATAAAGAGGTATTATTTCTTTGTCATTGTACTCTACGGTCGTCAGAAACGTCAAGAAATGATATTTATCTATCTAATGCCAAGCGTCAAAATAAATGAATATGATTTTTTAATAATAAACGTTCGAATATCAATCTATCAATCAAGTTTCAGGTTAAATATATCAATCAAATATGTCTTTGAATTATTTTTTTTTACTGCTGCAAAATTAAGTTTTAATACTTTTGTACTAATAGTACTAATAGTAACTAGAATGTGGATTTTCACTCACGTAAGTTGAATTTCTGAAGTTGAAATACATACCTGGAATAAAACGAAATGTAATTAGCACAAACTATTTCTGTTGTTATAAGTACAAAGCCCTTTTAATGTAGGGCTTTTTAGTGTATTTCTGTAATTTGAATTGAATTTGATTTTCGATAATTACAAGAAAATGTATACATACAAGAAAACATACATGACAAAATGCAACAACATAATAAGTAAATAACCATACAATAATGTACATAATAATAGAAATTGAGCTAAATTAAATTCATTGAGAACTGGCAAAGGCAAATTGTAGTTTGTACAGCAGGACTCATTCAATTTGGCGAAAATCAGCTGATTTAGCAGTCAGTAAACTGATGATTTAAGGCGACTTGGACACAATAATCCAAAAAATTGAAAGTCTTATTAAGGACCTTTTTAAAGAAAACCTTTCAAATAATACCTTTTTAAAAGACCTTTTCAATAATCTGCGAGATTCAGCTTTTGTAGGTTAAGTATTTTGATACTGGTTGCCTAATCAGCTGGTTTTCGCCAAATTATAGAGTCCTGCTATAGGTTGGAAGTGAATGTCTAACAAACAGTGAAAAACATAACATGTTATGATCTACGTATCATTTCTATTCAAATCTTATGGGGATTGGCAAAAGTATGGTGGATTTGTCCGAGCTAACCAATCAAGAGTGTGACATGTAATGGCCACACTGTTATTATACAGTCTCCGTAGTCTACTCGTCCTTCCCCCCACTACTTTTGTTCAGGAGCCATCAAGGAAAATTCTACTCTATTGACGTCATGGGGCTCTGAGGTTCATATATATATAAAGAAACTCATGACATTGTTGAGCAGGCTATGAAATTGGCATTGACAAGCTAGTCGATTACAGGAAAGCAGCAAACAATTATTAACAGAACAAAATGGATCGTTTGATCAGAACCATTGACAGGGAATTACGTATTATGACATGAAATTGGTTACACGCTCAGAGAAAACAATTATGCCTGGATTAAAATACGACATCCCACAAAACATCAAAGCAATATTGACTGAAAATTGAGCACTGTGTTTTACCAGACTTGTAAAGATTGAATAGCAGTAATTACATAGTACATAGGGTAGATACTATAGAACATAGATAGGTAGTACGTAGATAGATAGTACATAGTGTGTACATACTATGTTACAATTACATAGTGTAGTTTACTGTTGCACATGCTAGATGTAGTGTTGCGTCTGAATAATCTTTGAAAAAAACCTGTTATTGAGGAAAGAGTGTCCTCATCAGTGAATAATAATTATTATCAGCATACACTGATAGTAGAAGGAAAAGAAGTGGGAGAAGAAGAAGAAGAAGAGAGAGAAGAGGAGGAAGAAGAAGAAGAAGAAGAAGAAGAAGAAGAAGAAGAATTTATAGTTTACAGTATTTTTCCATAGCTCTGTAGCTTTCCGTGATTTTTATCTCAGATATGTGTAATCTTCTTTCAGTATTTTTCCATAGCTCTGTAACTTTCCGTGATTTCTATCTCAGATATGACTTGTGTAATCTTCCTTCAGTATTTTTCCATGGCTCTGTAATTTTCCGTGTTTTTTTCCTTAGCTGTGTTTAATATTTCATCAGTACTTTTCCATAGTTTAGTAATTTTCCGTGTTTTTTCCCTCATGTGTAACGTTTCATCAGTATTTGTCATTCCTGTGATTTTCCTTCTTTTTTTTTCTATAGCTCTGTGTATTCTTCTATGGTTCTGGAATTTTCCGTGATTGTATTTCCACAATCTTGTCAATGCAACAGTACTTATTTAACATTTTTTGAAAAAGAAAAAGAATTAGACATTTCATCGGTGTGTACTGCTTCATAAGCAACTATGTGAAATACTGTGACTGAACGCGACTAATCTTGTCTTGTCTTGTTTTGACTAATCGGTGTACGCCTAGCGTATTTCATCTATTCCATCTATTCACCAATGAGCTAAATATTCATAATTCCTCTTCAGTTCTCACGAGCTTAACATTTCTTCCTTCTATGTCCGTTAAAAGGAAATCTTCTCATTCTTCTCTTCTTCCTCATTTTACTTTTCGTCTTCTTCTGCTTCATCTCCTTCTTCTTCTTCTTCTTCTTTTTTCATCTTCTTCTTGTTCTTCTTCTTCTGACGCTTTCTTCATCATCTTCTTCTTCGTGATTCTTAGTTGCTGTAATCGAAAATAGCGTGGGTACTTACTGTGAACAATTGTCCGTTACTGTCATCTTTCTGCTAAGGAACTCTTTTCATGCCACTGCCAGTTAGACCTTGCTCTTTAGTCATGTCCTCTTTCTTGTATATCCTACAAAACTACAAACTTTGAGCGATTCCCAATAAATTCTTCTTCTTTTTTCATCTTCTTCTCCTTCTTCTTCATTCACTTCTTTTTCTTTCTCCTATTCCTTTCTTCTTTGTCTTCTTCTTCCTCTTCTTCTTCTCCTCATCTTCTTCTTCTTCTTCTTTCCTCTTCTTTTTTCTTCTTCTTCTTCCTCCTCCTCCTCCTCCTGCCCTCCTTCTTCTTCTACTTCTTCTTCTTCTACTCCTTCTTCATCTGCTCGTCCTTCTCCTCAGTCCTTTTATTCCCTTTCTTCTACTTTCCTTTCCCCTTCCTGTTCACCATCTACCCTCCTTTATTGTTCTCTTTTATTCTTCCTTCTTTTTCTTCTCATTCTTCTACTTCTTCTTCTTTCTTCTTCTTCATTTCTCTTCTTCTTCTTCTTCTTCTTCTTCTTCTTCTTTCTTCTTCTTCTTTCTTCTTCTCCTGCTTCTTCTTCCTCTGCTTCTTTTCCTTCTTCTTTCTAATCTCCTTCTTCTTATTCTTATTCTTAAAAAGAAGAATTGTATGAAGAAGGAGATGTATTTATGAGAAGCGTAACGGAAAGTTCGAGAAGAATAGCAAGAAGCAGGAATAGATAGACGTAACGAAATAAATAGAAGAGGAAGTAGAATGTGAAAAAGAAAAGGGAAAAGATTAAGGAAAAAGAAGTAAAATGAGAGTTGGAAAGAGGAAAAGATCTATAAAAGTAGTAGACGAAGAAGATAAAGGAAAGAAAAGAAGAAGACCAGAGGAAGAAAGATGGATGAAAGAAGAAGAAGAAGAAAGGAAGAAGAAGAAGATGAAGAAGAAGAAGAAGAAAAAGAATGATGATGAACAAGAAGAAGAAGAAGAAGAAGAAGAAGAAAAGAAAAGAAGAAGAAGAAGAAGAAGAAGAAGAAGAAGAAGAAGAAGAAGGAAAGGGGGAGAAGAAGAAGAAAAAGAAGATGAAGAAGAATAAGATGAAAAACCTCGTTCAGCTGAAATCCTGTGTGCAACTAATATACGAGCTTTCCAGCAAGTAGATGAAAAGCTGACTCAACATATTTTTTGGAAACTCATATAATCTTCTGCTTGTGAGACATTTCATATAAAAAGTTTGGCAGCAAGTTTTGACAAGTTCATCCACAAAGCTACTAGCAGCCGTGCGTGCCGCGAATCCACTATTGATCAGCCCACTACCATTGCAACACAGGCACATATACAGAGTGTCCCAAAAAATAGTGACTCCAGTACCACCACGGTATTCTACAAGTCAGAACAAACAGAAAATGTCGTTGGCAAAATGCTGATTTCTCCTTAGTTTACCCGTAATCCGCCATTTTGTGTTTTGAATATTTTCCATCATAGGCAATCTCGTTAAAAAAAAAAACAAGATTTTCTCAAGAAATTGATAGGGGTATAATTAAAGGTGTGGTTTACAAAATACATACCAATATCAATAAATTTCAATATCTGTTTTTTTCAAAATGGCGGCCGACTAAAATTTTCAATTCAATTTTACTGGAGAAATATTGCTTTTTACGAAAAACTTTAGGTTACAAAAATGTAGAAAATTTCATTCTGGATAAAATGGTATATAATTTTTAAGAATCGGATAATAAATAACCGAGATATGGGTATTTGTATTGCTTCATTTCTATCAGTGAGACATGAGATTCGAATGCAAAACATATGTTTGCCTATCTTTGTCACTCGAACGTTCTCAAATTTACTATCATATTTTCACATTCATGAAAATCATCAATTGCTTGTTCCATCCAAAAAAAAAATTGAATCAATCAGCATTTTGCCAACGACATTCTCTGTTTGTTTTGACTTGTAGAATACCGTGGTAGTACTGGAGTCACTTTTTTTTGGGACACCCTGTAGAGTAGATTTTTCTAGGAAGGCGGCTGTAAGACCTTTTCCACGTTTCTACGGTTACGAATGATGTTATGCTCAGCTCTGTCTGTGAGCTAGAAGGTTTCGGTCCAGCTGACAATTGCATTCTCCATGAAAACATGAATAGAATAGAATTTCACTGGGCACTGGTCCGGCAAACCAGAGGTGCCGGGTTCGATTCCCGCCCGGGCAAAAAGTTTGAATATGTAGCGTTTCGTCCGAGTAGCGTTTCGTCCGACACCCAAATTCTTTGAAATTAGTAGCGTTTCGTCCTACTGCTTTTCACGCTTCTGTGCGTATTACCAACGAGTATCGTTTCGTCCGATTTTTGAGTCTTCTACCTAACTTCAGAAACCCTTCTATCACTGGCTAATTACTGTTGTAAATAATCAGTATCAAATCTATATTAAAAAAAGAGAGTTGGTGTCTGTACGCTCGCTTATAACTCGAGAACGGCTGAACCGATTTAGATGATTTTGGATTAGTTTGAATTGTTACAGCACTGGTTAACATAATATGTATTAAAATATAAGAAAATCCTTTTATAATTAATAAATAATTAGTAAATTGATGACCAACCTATCAAACATTCTGATCCAGTCCAAACAATAATGCTCCTATAAAATCGATGTGTACTTGAAAATAAGCTATATAGTCATCCAAAAGATAATCTCGATGTTCTGTTGGATTGGTGAGGGGGGTGAGGCCAGTTAAGAAGTTCGCCGGGGCTAGTAGTAAACTAAATCTGCTTCTTCAGATTCTACAGCTGTAATAGTTAGCTATTTGTATTGCTTCTTATTTCTATCAAAGCCACTGATTCGAAGTCAAAACCTATTTTATTTGGATGTAATTACAAGTTCCCCCTCCCCCCTAAAACTGTATCCAGAAGAAGATCATATAAAAATTCATACCAATTCATAATCATTGGCAGAAGTTGAATCAATCCAATGATGGCAATGAATTATTGTGGATGAGAACATTTCAAAAATTGTAGCTGGGATGAAGTAATTTAATCTACTTTCGGTTTCACTTTGGGGATTTACTTTGGGGTAGAACATCTCTGACATCTGGACGGCTGAATAATGAAGTTGTAACTTGAATGACCCAGTAGCTGCTGCCATCTTACGACAGAATTCAGAACTAGCTGCGTTGTGCATTGCCGACCAATCAGGGGAGAGAGGCGGAGCTTGGAGGCGTGTCTGTGAAAATTGAAGCTGGAAGCTGTAAATCACCCAGTAACTGCAGCCATCTACCGGTCGAATTCAGAACTAGCTGAGTCATTCATTTCTGGCTTATCAAGAGATAGAAGGCGGAGTTTGGAGACTACATGATTTACAAATTAGGCTACGATTCATGGAAGAATTTTGACACAGTCAAGCATTGTCCAAGTATTTTCATTGCTGAATGAATAAATAGAAATTTTGTCTTGGAAAACACAATAAATTTGTGTTTTCCAAGACAAATTATTGACAAATCACTAGTCAAATTATGTCACACAGCCTCCTGCATCCGTGTCTCTTCCTTCACTGCTTGTCCAATCAAGCCTTCAAAGTTCTAAGCTTCTCTATAATAACCAACAGGTATTCAATTCAATCCAAATAAACAGCAGTTGTGAATATTCTGAAAGCTGCTTAAAACTGCGTAATTTTGAGGCTATTATCAATCAAATCGGCTCACCATTTTCAATTGAGTACCGGGCTTTGAGCTTTGAATACCCTCAAAACGAAACTTTTGCCCCTCGTTTATTCTCATTTTTCCGATAATGATGGCTCCGTGCTCTTTGAAAGAGACAAAATATTCTTCGCGTTTATCCAGACACGCATTCCTGACTTATTTTTGCAGACATTTTTCCGAGAACCGATCATCATTATCAAGAATATTTTGTGTGATAAGAGCTCTTAATCTAATTTTTTTACCCGGAAAACAAGAGAAGCTCCAACTATGTAAAAAACACAATGTTCTGTATAATTTATGTTTAGTATTAGGCTAGGCGTACACCGGTTAGTCAAGACAAGACAAGACGAGATTAGTCACGTTTAGACACAGTAATTCACATAGTTGCTTATGAAGCAACACACATTGATTAGTCATTGTATCGGTGTGTGCTGCTTCATAAGCAACTATGTGAATTACTGTGACTAAACGTGACTAATATCGTCTTGTTTTGTCTTCACTAACCAGTGTACGCCTAGCCTTATAGAGCTGACGTCTGATTATTTTTTAGATAGACCTACGAAAAACTGAATCTCAATTGTCAAATACTCAATATTAATGATTATTTACTCCAATTTGAAATATCACATGAATTGAATAATGGATATAGTAAATTTTATGAATGAATTTTTCATAATAAAATATATTCTGTAATAAATTCAATGGTTTCAATTGACATTCACTATGTATTGTTGTTGGATCAGAGTTAGTTCGTTCAATTAGAATAATTATTGTTGAGTTGTTAAACAGAATCAGAATTCTAGAGTCACGGCCAGTTTCAGAGACGAGCTGGTAATTTAACCAGGCGATAAATCGAGGGCAGCATCATAGTGGGATCGACGACAAACTGAACTAATTTGAAATAATTAAAAATTCAAGTGGAATAGTGTTACCAGAACAATCTATTTTAGGTGAATTACTAGTAAAGTCAACTGCATTAAAATTCTCTAATAAATTTTATGTTCATTCGAAACGAACTAGCTCCGAAAAATGCATTGAGACACAATATTACAGACTTTTGGTTGGTAAAACTGAAACTTGTATATTCCCATATGATAAAATTTTAACCACATTTTAAAATATTTATCTTATGTCTATGTAAAAAAATTTAATCCCTCAATCAGCACCGGTTAATTTAACCCTGTTTTTAACGGAGTAGAAATGTTTCAACAATTTGAAATGTGCGCACAACCAGCTGATATTTTAAAAAATTATGCCATTAGCATTTTTCACTACCAGATACCTTCTGCCTCATTGATTAAAACTCGGAGTGCAATACATGAATTTTTTCTACAGAATATTATTTTGTAATAACATCTAATAAAAATGATGAGTAATGTAGTTTTGCAAATAAAATCAATGCAATTCAAGGCTTTCCAACACTATTTTGTCTCAATTCTTCATTCAAGTTAGTTCAGTTTGTCGTCGATCCCACTATGTTGCTGTCCTCGATTTATCACCCGGTTAAATCTAATAGACGTACGAACAACCAGGCAGGAGACTTTCAATTATTTCTGTGAGGTTTATAACAACCGACAATAATATTCGAACTACTCTGATGTAAGCAGCTTCGCCATAGTATAGGCATAGGGTATGATCTCAGGTAGACTCAGAGATTCGGAGACTCAGCTAAATCTCCATTCTCGGTGACATGATGGAGCATGTCAATGATGTGAAGCAGTCAAGGGTCGAAACAATGATAGACGTCATAATATGAAAGCAGATACGTCACTGTAGGCGATAGACTGGAGCTGAAACTTGGATGATGATAATATTGAACCTTGATGCTGCCATATTCAGTGACAGGAATGTTGCATGATTGAGAATTGGATGTATGTAAAAATATATGTTCAAATATATGTGTGGTATATGTGTATTATGTTCAAATATATGTGTGGTATAAGTGTACATATGTTCAAATATACTTGAATAGCTTCTTCTTTAATTTCTTCCTCTCCTTCTTCTTCTTCTGCTTTCTAGGAATTGTATACCAACTCTATGATGATCTATTTACTACACTGCCGGGAGGTAGAGACGCCAATATCTGAACATCTATTGTTCTTGTTCTTGTTCTTGTTCTTGTTCTTGTTCTTGTTCTTGTTCTTGTTCTTGTTCTTGTTCTTGTTCTTGTTCTTGTTCTTGTTCTTGTTCTTGTTCTTGTTTTTGTTCTTCCTTCTTTCTTCAAGGTTTTCTTCTTTGGTTTCTCCTTTTCAAAACTCTTCCTCATCACTTTCTACTTCCCCCTTGACATTCTCTTCTCCTCTCCTCCTCCCTGTCCTTCTTCTTCTTCTTCTTCTTCTCCTCCTCTTCCTCCTTCCTTTCTTCTTCCTTCTTTCTTCTTCTTCTTCTTCTCTTCTTCTTCTTCTCTTCTTCTTCTTCTTCTTCTTCTTCTTCTTCTTCTTCTTCTCCTTCTTCTTCTCCTCCTCCTCCTCCTCCTTCCTTCCTCCTCCTCCTCCTTCTTCTTCTTCTTCTTCTTCTTCTTCTTCTTCTTCTTCTTCTTCTTCTTCTTCTTCTTCTTCTTCTTCTTCTTCTTCTGCTTCTGCTTCTTCTTCTAATAAAAAGTCAATTATTGTCAAGCGGAGTGCTTGATTGCAGGATGGTGAATAGAGAAGAAAGCGTAGAAAGCAAGAAAGGAAGGGGTGACAGGAGAAAAAAGGGAAGAGAAAGGAAGATAAGTGATGAAAGGCAGAGGATGAGAAATAGTGAATGGGAGGGGGAGAAAACCGATGAAAGGGTGGGGAAGAGAAGTTGTGAAAAGGAGGGGAAGTGAAGTGGTGAAATGGTGGGGAAGAGAAGTGGAGGAAGGGCGGGGGAGATAAGTAGAAAATGGGAGGGGAAGAGTAGTGGCGAAAGGGAGGGGGAAGAGAAGTGGTAGATAGGAGGGATAGAGAAGTGAAGAAGGGAGGGGAACATAAGTAGTGAATGGGAGGGGAAGTGAAGTTGTGGAAGGGTGGGGAAGATAAGTAGCGAATGGTTGGGGAAGAGTAGTAGGGAATTGGAGGGGAAGAGAATTGGGGATAGAAAGGGGAAGAGAAGTTGTGAAAGGGAGGGGGGAGAAGGAAGGGGGGAGAAGGGAAGAGAAATTGCTGTTAAATATTTATAAACTACTCTCCTTGAATGTTGTAGCGCCTGAGATAAGGAAGAGTACGTCAGAAAATGTTGAATCGACGACATACTCCTTATATATTCACAGTATTGCGATTCCATCTACTGACAATTGAAAATTTATGACGAATCCATTCATTTCTCCGTATTCTTGTTATTTAAGTACAGTATACAGAATAATGAAGAAGTGAATTTTTCAAAAATATTGAATTTAAAAAGATGAAAAAGAAAAATTCGAACCAAAGAAAAGAACCATTTCTCCGTATTCCTGTTATTTAAGTACGGTATACAGAATAATGAAGTAGTGAATTTTTCAAAAATATTGAATTTAAAAAGATGAAAAAGAAAAATTCGATTTAACATCTGAATTAGTGATTTGAGATAATCATGTAAGTGTTGATGAACAAAATAAAAAGAAGAAAACTATTTTAATTACTTTGTCAGTGGAAGAACAATTTATAGTTTTTTAATTTAGTTTTTTAATTATAGTATTTAAATATCAAAAATCGTAATTTATACAGCATTTAGTAAAAAGTAAATGATGGAGTAGTAGTATTGGTATAGTGCGATTCACGTCAAGAAGTCAGCATTGCTTAGATAGGAGTTTGCTATCCTTGTTCAGCACAAGGCAGTTGCTGATGTCTCTATCC